>OX328105.1:6351436-6663467 GCA_946811185.2 Hippopus hippopus
TATATATATATATATATATATATATATATATATATATATATATATATATATATAATAAAAGAGAAATGACACTACAAATAGTATTTTCAACGTGCCAACCGGTTTCGCTTACGCTCATCAGGGCAACGCTTTAATGAAACATCGTAACTAACGTCATTTTGACGTCATAGAACAACGGTTAAATACAGTTTAATTTTGGACGAAAAATGTTTATGAAATATTTTTCCTTTGTTACTCTAGCTGAAACGTCGGGTGATTTGCATTTAAAGAATGGAAAAATTGAAAATTTTGGATCTGTTTTACAACAACTATCTAAATGATAACTCAATGGTATTTGTCTTGTTGAAGGGTCCCTAATCTGTTGATTATGTATTGTAATTCTATTCCTAAGTTTATCTCCTGTTTGACCAATATAAAACTCTTGGCAGCCATTGCATACTAAAAGATACAAACAGTTGGAAACTTTACAATCCATATCTTCTTTGAAAGTAAATGTTTTATCCTTGATTTTGAATTCATTTCCTTCGATAATATGTTTACAGAGTCCACAGCGGGACTCATTACATTTTTTCACGGAAGATTTTGAAGTTGTGTCTTTGAATTCTGATTTAATCAAAATTCGTTTTAGATTTGGAAGTTGTCTCTTACATTTAATTAATTTGGTGTTTCTTAGTATTTGTGACATTGTTTAATCATTCTCCAAAATTTCAAAATTATTCTTAATAATTCCAAATAACTCTCTGTTTTTAGGATTAAATGTCGAAATATATGTCATGATATTGTCATCATTTTTAACCTTTACCTGTAAAAGAGTACGTCTTGGAATATTAAGAGCTTTACTTATTCCTGCTAAGATTACTGCTTTAGGGTATTTTCTTTCAATTAACATGTTTTCAAGTTCACGTAATCTTAACTGTAGAATTTTTCTGTCAGATACTATTGTGCAGATCCTTCGAGCTAGGGAGAACGGAATATTGGTCTTGTTATGTTTTGGGTGGCATGACCTGAAATTCAAATATTGCTTAGAATCTGTAATTTTGAAATAAATATCAGTGACAAAATATATATATATATATATATATATATATATATATATATATATATATATATCGAAATGATTGGACAATTGTAGATCCAAGAGTAGACTGCAGCTTTTGCAGGAGTCTGATCTTGATCACCCTGCGCGCAGATATGGAAGTTTCTCTCAATATAGGTGTCAATCACTTTTCCATTCACTTGTTAAGATCCTTCATTCTAAAGTACATCATTTAAAGCATTTGAGCAAAGTAGCATTTCCCTAAAAGGAAAGAAAAGATTTTTGTATTACTAAATAAAAGACTTAGTAATTATTCCTTTTCCAACTATATTATTTATTAAGATGTCAAGCACGAAGGCACGAATATTCGTACCTCTATATTTACATTTTAAACAGAAAAAAAGTCAGGAAAGAGAACAAGGAAACTGTATACAAAACGAGGGGAAAAAAGGGATTGAGAATATTTTTTTTATTCAAGAACAGATTCCTATCCTCCGTAGGTAAGTAGTTGAGGCGATAAAACTTGTCATCAGGAAATCCTGAGTTCGAATCGTGTCGCTAGTCACGTTAGGCATTGCTAGTCACGTTAGAGTTTCCTTGGGTAAGTTGCTGCAGAGCCAAGTACTCGTGAAAACTATGGAACTCGCGAATAAGTAAACTGTCTCTATGTTATGGCTTAAATGCAATTAGCTGTAAACTGCAGCTCAACATGATTTTGAGAAAAGTGAAAATCAAGATCAGACTACACAGAATTTATCGTCTGATTATGGATCTAAACAGCCCAATACGCTTAGGGTTTGTTTTTTTTTTTTTTTCTGCCAACGGAGTTCAGACATTGCGAAATTTGGGGTCTTTGGAATGAAACTCCCTTTAAATTTGCTTATGAGTTTAATTTTTCTTACGCAAAGTCATGTTTAACTTTTTACCAAGCGACAAAATTTTCGACTGGTCCGAACTGAAAGCAGTTGCGGACATCAAATTAAACGTAACTCAAAAATTGAAATTTGTTTGGGTAGAAAACATTGTGTGAAAAGGAGAAAATGCTGGTTACCGGCATTTTCTCCCTTTCCCACAATGTTTTCAAAACGCTTCTGTCTCAGGATCGTAAAAACCAGGGATTGTTTGGTAAAGGGTTAAACGATCCTAAGGTAGGGGTCTATTGAAAACATTGTGGGAAAAGGAGAAAATGCTGGAAACCAGTATATTCCCATTTTCCCACTTTTTTATTCATTTATATAGAAATTTCAACGCACAAGCTTCGTTTAATCTGTCGTCTGCAAGTCTTTTCATTTTGGACAATCCTAAAATGTGTAGTCTGGTAAAGAGTTAAAAGTTAAACCCTTATTCCAAACGATCCCATATTGTCACGACCCTCACGAAAGATGTGTCTCTAAAGCCTTGTGCCAAAAGGAGAAAATGCTGATAAACAGTTTTGCTCCCTTTTCCACAATGTTTTCCACTGTCTAATGTTCAAATGCAAACGTTTTAGCCAAGTTCATTTGTCGTCTGCGAATGCTTTCAATCCGACAAGACTCAAATTTTGTCGGCTGGTTAAAAAATTTTCCTGAATCCTTTACCATACAATCCTTTGTATTACACGACCCTCGGAAAAAAAACCTCTTAAAAATATAGCTGGAAAATTAGAAAATTCTGGTAACCAGCATAATCTCCTTTCCCCACACTGTTTTCTGCATTTTCAGAGGCAAAGCCCATCAGTTTACCAACATTTACCTTTTATCTCACAATTTCGAGTTTCAAAGACGAGGAAGAAAAAGGCTGTTGAAAATATCGTTGAGAAATGAGAACAGGCTGGTAACCAGCATTTTCTCCTTTTCCTACAATGTTCTACCCTTCTTCGGACAACTACAACGTTTGAGTCAATGTTTTGTCGTCTGCAAATACTTTCCATGTGGAAAAATCTAAAACTTTGCCGTATGATAAAGAATTAACCGACGGGTGTCTGTGAATGCTTCCAATGATATGGGAGACCGGGGATAGTTGTTTCATTTTTCATGTTTTGGAATATATTTTTCTTATATATTATATTTCATGTGTCTATTTTTAGAAATGTTATGGGTAAAGAAATGTCGTAATTTAAGCTGGGGGGAATTATTTCCCGATCACAGTGAATATTTTCCTCCTGCCGAAAATCTGGAACTACTTTTTTAAGTTTTTTAAGTTTTTAAGTTTTAAAAGTGGCATTCGTTGACAAAATAATCAGAGGAAATGCAATATATAATTTATTTCATCAGCTTGTGGTTAATATGGGGAAATATTTGCCTCAAAAGGGAAAGGTCCGCGAAAATAACTCGTGCCTTACGGCACTCGTTATTTTCTCATACATTTCCCTTTTTCGGCAGTTATTTCGCCATATAACCACAAGCTGATGAAATAAACTCTATTTATTTGCCAATTTAGATGGCCCATATATCCATGTTAAGCTCTATGTTCTCCCTTTTTAAAAAGACGTAAAGTATACATAGAGGATATTTGCATTTTTCGGTGAAAGATCGAAATTTATTTCATCGAGTGAACATCATCGGTAATATTTTCACGAGTGGCGCAGCCACTCGTGAAAATATTACCGATGGTGTTCACGAGATGAAATAAATTTCGATCTTTCACCGAAAAATACAAATATTCTATTTATCTCATGCTTTTAACCCTTTCTGGGAGAAACTTTATCAAGATCGAGTACAGTTCTTTTCAGTTATTCCCCGTGGCGTACCCCCTCCACATAGCAACGCATTACAATATTACGTCAAGCGAGAGAAATGAAAGGTAAATGACGTCATATTTCAATCTCGGTTGTGAGTCACGCGCATTTTACCTAGGTAACTAGAATATAAAAATCGGTATTTTCACTGGTCGTACCCGTGGAATATCGAAAAATATTTTCACTGCTATTTCTCGATATCCTACGGGAAAGCATGAAATAAAAACAGCTATTTCTACTTGAAGCAGGTAAATGTATAAAGTAGGTGAAATGTAACAACATACCCCAACATTGGGGCAAGTTGTGACAGAGCCTGGGGTAAGTTGTTACAATTTATATTTGACTGTAGAAATACAGTCAACACATTTAATAACACTTTTAAGATTTGAACAGCAACAGAATTTACTAATCGAAGTTAAACGCTTATTATCGCCAGTCTGACAGATTTACTGTATCGCTGTCTAGACACTCTTGTGAAAGTATGGCAAGAAAACGAACAAGTCTCGAGGGTCAGCGCGATATTACCGGAACGTAAAGGTGCCCGTCTCGTAGCTAAATCATTTACTTACCTATAACGGGAAAAGGAAATGAGAAATGAAAGCCTAAATATGAGCCATGCTCTTACAAAAGGGGGCTTAATGTATCTCCGTGATGCATGATACCTAGAGAGTCATCCCAATTTTAAATATCCCTAAAGTACGTTTTGTGCAATAACCCACTGAATCATGAGGCACACTGGTCCTTGACATACAGAAAATTAACTAATAGCGAAAAGTTTCGGCTCAGGTCAGCCTGCACAGACTGCGCAGGCTGACCTGAGTCGATACTTTTCGCAAATGCATTAAGCCCCCTTTTCACAGAGTATGGTTCATATATTTATTACACACTGCATGGTAATTAAACGTTCCTTCGTCAGTAATGCCGAGTCCCGTTAGCTCAGTCGGTAGCGTGCAAGACTTGAGAACAAGGGGTCGTGGGTTCGATCCCTGGCTCGGCCAATTTCTTTCCGAGGATTGATGATAGTCATTGCGACAGGATCCATTCCTCTCCCATCGCTGACCATAGTTTCGACGATGATTATGTGGGAAAGCAGACAGTGGCTTGGAAAGAAAATTATGCGGAGTACTGATAAAAGAAACTCCAGGAAAGCATGGTTAAGTGCACTGGCCGCCGCGATATAGCTGAAATAATGTGTAAAACACCATACAATCAATCAATCGATCAACTTCGTCAGTACAAATGGTTGTGTGTGATTTTACTACATAATTATGATGGTGCCATTGACTTTTGTTTACGCATGGTCCCGGTTGCAGGTATAAATGCGCATTTAACTTGGAGAGTTCAGCTAGTTAAAATAAGAAGGACTCAAATATTGTCGTCGGATGAAGATTCAAACACATTCAAATAAGGAAAGCTGCGTTGTCAACGCGCCATTACACCCGGAAATTATTATAACCAGAAAAGGAAGTTCAAAGCTGCCTTTTGTCCTAATAGTTTACTTTGTTTTTATCCATTGTAATTTTTCGCCTTTGTTTTTATTCATTGTATTTTTTTCGCTTTTGTTTTTATTTCGACAGCAAACGTGCAAAGTACAAGCGATTGTTTAATTGTTACTCCCTGACCTCTTTAACAAAAGACAAAATTCTAGACTAGTCCAACTTGAAAGCAAGAAAATAGACGTGATTCAAACATTTTAATTTGATTTGGGAAGGGTAGAAAACGTTGTAGGAAAAGGAGAAAATGCTAGCTACCACCACTTTCTCCTTTTTCCCAAACTGTTTTCAAAAGCTTCCTTCTTCAGGGTTGTTAAAAGTCGTGATTGTGTGGTAAAGGGTTAAACATATTTACAGAAGACGAATTTGAAACATCCTTGTGATGGCGTTTAACTCTTTACCAAACGACAATGTTTTGTACTCCACCAAATTGAAAGTTTTTGCTGACGACAAAATAAATGTAGCTCAAGTGATGATTTCTGTATTTTATAGGGTAGAAAACATGGTTGCAAAAGGAGAAAATGCTGCTTACCAGCATTTTCTGCTTTTCCAACAATGTTTTCAAAAGGCCTCTTACTCAGGGTCGTTAAAACTCGGAATTGTGTGATAAAGGGTAAAGAGAATCCGGATTAACATAGCCTTTATGGGTCCTAGTCTGATCCTATTTTCCCTTTTATTTATATATCATTATAGCCTGAGTTGCAGCCCGATCATTTTTCCTTCTATATAATCGGACGTTACTTTGTATAAAAATTACGGAAGCGATAAACCGTTTTACCAAAGATCTGTATGGATAGTGACAGGAGACAGCGATAAGGAGTGATCTAACTGTTATACTGCTAAATAACTGAAATGAAACTTTTTTGGGCCGATAGTACAAACCCAAATTTTCCTATTTCAAATGTTTTTTTTTTTTTTTTTGGGGGGGGGGGGGAATATGGTTTTATTGGACAATGTAGATCAAAGATCAGACTGCATCTTGATCTATAATGTCCGCAAAAGGTCAGGAGTCGCGCTTAGAAGCTTAAGGGTTGCACATTATTATCGCTTAACTCGGGCTAATATCATTAGGGCGTAAATTTGTCAAAAAAAGACAATAATTACGGAACAGAATAACCTTTAATCACATTGTCTTTTAATGATGGGGCTGAGAAAGACAGCTTTTTAAAAACGTTTTGGGAAAAAGGAGAAAATCCTCGTAACTATCATTTTCACCTTTTCCCATATTATTTTCTATTCTTAAAAAGAAAACCAAAATCCACCATTTTCATCCAAAGTAAAACTGCAAGTGTTTTCAATATGTAGAAGTTTAAAATTGTGTAAAATTCTGATAATGAGTTAGATGCAAAAGATCCATACCAGGTCGTGATTAGTAAAGGGCGATAAGGGGTTATTAACACTTTACCACACAACACAGTTTTAGACTTGTCGATCCATATTGAAATAATATACTAGCAAAGACAACAATTCAAACATTGGTTGTTTTTTTTAAGGATTATATTTGTTCTTGAATAGGTATGAACCATTGTGGAAAAGGAGAAAATGCTGGTTACCAGCATTTTCTCCTTTTCCGACAATGTTTTCAAAAGCCTTTTTTTTTTTTTTTTTTTTGCCAAGGGTCGTCAAATGTAGGGATTGTGTGGTAAAGGGTTAAGAAACCTCTTTCGCATGGACTGTGTTAGGATTGGCACGTCAAAAGTGCACTCGTCACAAGTCGGCCGTTTCCGTACCTAAATCTAACGTGATCACCGGATTACCCGAGGTATGCCGAATGGTCAAAAGTGTGGCTATACATATACGAAAACGCGGAAATCATGTAAGAGCGACTTTCTAGGAGAAGTAGGTATAATGCATCTTCGTGATTGCATTAGACCAGATAAGTTGTTGCATTAAATAGATCCTTTTCATAGGAAAACCGGTTGAATCATAAGATAGAAAGATTATTTGACATGCAGAAAATTTATCAGAATCAGAAAGTTTCCAGCCAAGTCTTTCCTTTAACTCCTTTCTCGTGTACCTGAAAAAAATACATACACCAATAGAATATGAACAGCGGCCATTTATATATACTGGGATAGTTTAAGCCTATGATAGATAGGTCTAAGACAGCATCTAGAAGCTATATCAAACACAATACCGGCCTCTGTAGACCCAAGACCAGACGGGGGATTCTGTGAATCCTGATCTTGATATTCTTTGTCTATAGAAACAATTTAAGTTGTGCTATTCCATCGCTCTGCCCTTGCGGTCAATATTAATTCAGCCAACCACAAGAAAAGAAAGTACAAGTAAAAGCACAGCTCATTTAATAGAGCTTTCGTTCTCTCTTTCTCTCTACTCTCCGGGGTCGGGATGGGCGGGGTCCCATTGGTCAAGAGAAGAAGGCAAAGACATTTTGTGCAACCCAACTTTTTTCCAACTGTAGGGCTTGCAATCATGCCAGAAATGCAGGATTTATTCACAATTTACACAACTTCACCACGGATTTGTCCGTTTTGAAAAGGAGACAGGTGCATCGATACCTTAACAGTGTTTTAAGAATAATAAATTTTTCACTTCATTTCAGGTTGTCTTTATTCCTTGTAGCATATTGATTGAATTAAAAGACCATTTAGAAAAAAATACATACGCTCGCCTATCACAGAAACCAGACAATACTTAAAGGCCCAGTAAAGGCAAAAATATCAAAGCAGGTGTCATGATACATTTAAATTTAAATCATACCATTTAAAAGTATGAAAAATATTATGGAGATGACAGTCTGTTATCGTGTGGTTGGGCCATATGTTAGAAAGAAGAACTATTAAATCAGGCAAAAAGTAAACAAAAGACACAGCTACCTGGCAGGTTTTAACCTAGTTTTGAAATTAATTTCTCTGTCAGCAACTAGTACTTTGACCGATCTTACAATGACAGATTGTCATCCTCACAATAATTTCCATACTTTTAAATCATTAATGGTATGATATAAATTCAAATGCATTTAAACACCCACTTTGTTTACCTTTGGGCTTTATTGTTACTTTAAATTCTGTTTTAAAAATGAAACGTAAAAGTGTGTTATCCTCTCATCTGTAAATAGAATCAAACGCTAAGCCGTGGAAACCCATACTGGTATGTTGAAAAATGTGGCCAAGGGGTACTAACCTTTTTAAATATCAAAACAAAAGAATGAACATTATACTTTCCTCATATCATATATATATATATATATATATATATATATATATATATATATATATATATATATGTGTGTGTGTGTGTGTGTGTGTGTGTGTGTGTGTGTGTGTGTGTGTGTGTGTGTGTGTGTCTGTCTGTCTGTCTGTCTTCAGCAGGCTCTAATGTAATTCAGGGTCTAGTGGTTTTTTAAAAGAACCTTATGCGACACAGAATCTTATGCATGATATTGGTTAAGAGAAACCTAGGACAGGAGCATTGCTCGCCACGATGTTACAGAAATTATTTTTAAAACGACATTAACCAGCATTTTCTCCTTTTTTCCCACAATGTTTTCCATCCTGTCACAGACAGAAAAAATCCTTTGAGCTACATTTATTCTGTGGTCTGCAGATGTTTTCAATTTGGTCGAGTTCAAAATGTTACCGTTTGGTAAAGTGTTAACACGTCTATTTAACTCTTCAACAAACGGCAAAATGAAGATAAAAAGAAAAACGGTTTCTCAAGAATTGATTTTTTAAAGGGTGGTAAACATAGTAGCAAAAGTTGGAAATGCTTGTTACAAGCTTTATCTTTGTTTTTTTCTTTTCCCACATTTAAAAAAGACTCATCCTCAGGGTCGTTAAAGCTCGGGACGATGTGAAAAAGAGTTTATATGCATGATCATTACCAGTAAGAAAAATAGTAAAAGAAGAAGACAGAAATCACCCTTTCGCGTACATGTATGATTCTTTTTTTCCAAGTGTGCTACATTTAATTTTTTTGGCTCTTGAAAGATGCAATTGAACGAAACATTTATGCTCGAATAAACATGCGGACGCTATCTATCCAAGTTTAAACTGCATGCTCCGTGCCGTCTTGTCTTGATCTATACCGTCCACAAAAAGCTCTTGTGAACCCTTGAACACACAATCTCGAGTTTTAATGGCCTAAAGAAAAAAGGCCTTTTAAAAAAATGAGGGAAAAGGAGAAAATGCTTGTGACCACCATTTTCTCCTTTTCCCCGTGACAAGGTTTTTCCTGCCTTCCAAAAACATATTTCAGTTGTTCAGTCACGATTTGTCGTCTGCAAAATCTTTCAATGTAGACCTGTCTAAAATGTGTCGTTTGGTAAAGGGTTAAATGTTTTTTTACGCCACTTGCATTATTATTTTGGTCATATCGAAGCAAAAGCTCTCTTATTATTACGTGTATTTCTGGGTATCAACATTAGGCTATGGCTCTGAAATATTCTGCTCAAGGACACTCTCACTCCACACAATTTAATTGTAAATTTTCTGTGTGTCAAGAGACCAGTCTACCGTATGATTTAGTCAGGCAAAAGAGATTTTCTGGATCCATAATTATACATGACTTGCTTGGTAAAATTAATCACGGAGATGAGCATGATTAAAATGTTTGTCTTAACATTGTGGTAAAAAAATAAAGAGGAAAAAAAATAAACAGTTCGCAACAAGCGACATCTGTTTTACCCCGTTAGATTTCCAGAGGCCTGAGCAGGTTTAAAAAAAAATCGTGACGAACTCCAAATGAAGACTTCTGCTTAACGAAATTATACACATATCAACATTGAAAGCATCTGCACCATTGAACTCTTTACCAGAAAAAAGTTGAAAATGCTTGTTACCAGCCCTTTCTTTGTTTTTTTTCTTTTCCCACAATTTCCACGGCTCGGCCAATTTCTTTACGAGGATTGATGATAGTCATAGCGACACGATTCATTCCTCTCCAACCGATGACAATTGCCTCGACCATGGTTATGTAGGAAAGCAGCCAGTAGTTTGGAAAGTAAATTGTGTGAAGTATTGGTAAAAGAGACTCCAGGAAAGCATGGATAGGTGCACTGGCCGCCGCGATTTAACTACAATCAATCAATCATACAATTTTCCTACATTTTCAAAAAGACTCATCCATAGGGTTGTTAAAGCTCGGGACTGTGTGAAAAAAGGGTAAAATGCATATGATAATTACCAGTAAGAAAAATAGTAAAGACAAAAACATCACTTTTACGCGTACATGTTTGCTTCTTGTTTTCCACGTGTACTGCATTTAATTCTTTTGGCTCTGAAAAAATGTAATGGAACGAAAGATTTATGCTGGAATAAACATGCGTACGCTATCTATCCAAGTTTAGACTGCATGCTCTCTGCTGTCTTGTCTTGATCTATACCGTCCACAAAAAGCCCTTGTTAACCCTTTTACACACAATCCCGAGTTTTAACGACCTAAAGAAAAAATCCTTGGCAAAAATGTTGGAAAAGGAGAAATGCTTGTAACCACTATTTTCTCTTTTTCCCCTTGACAACGTTTACATATTGGTATGTTGATAGAAGTAGCCCAGAGGTATAAATCTAACTCGATAAACCTCTCATTAACCCTCAAGCGACCAAGCGATTTTACTGACTGAAATGACCAAGTGGGGTCATTTATGACCTCATTGTGCTCTGTACAGGGATCCTTATTATGAATGGCTGGTTGGGGGTTTATCATACCGAAACTACTCCCTGTATTTAAGACAGGTATTTTAATATGATCTAATGTAATATGTGTTCGCTAATAATACTTTTATTGCAAGAAATAACCAAACGCAGACAACATTACATTTATTAAAAAGTCCTTGTCAGTTCCCACTTGCAAAAATATATTTGAGCTGCGCTCTGGCAAAAGGGGGCTTAATGCATCTTGCTACCCTAGGTCTGTTAGCCATGGTTCACTGCAATACAATATAAAGTACTGATAGAAGCGGAACATTTGAATAAAATTTAAAAACCAATGTTTAAAAGCCAATGCTTCTCTTCGGGGTCATAAATGACCCTACAAGAGTTTGTGATGTCTACGCCACACCAATTGGCTGATCCCTGCAAAAAAACTATGAAAGTGTGTAGGATTAGTAGACTGACAAACTCATGCTAGGAAAGAAAATTCGGATAAAAAATAAAGAGATGGCACATTAAATTATATGGCTGGGGTCGTAAATGACCCCACACGGTCGCTTGAAGGTTAAATGCTTTATAATATTCCTTGTTCTTGGGAATACAGGTTTAAAACCTAGAACCTTGATGAGATAATATAAACATCATTGTGTTGGGGTTTTAAATTATCTCGCCACGGTATGTGATTTTAAACTTGTTAATTCAAATACAAATAATAATATAAACTGATAATGAAACGTTTATCGAGTAAGAGTAATACTTATTGTTTAAACTATCAAAACAAAAGAATGAACATCATATTTACCTCATATCGAATATACAAAATCTTCTTATTTCTTCAAGTCATTCATCTACTTATCCATTATTTTATCCATTTCGACCGGGGAGAGAGAGAGAGAGAGAGAGAGAGAGAGACTCCCTTCTATCCCTCCACTGTTTTCTTCAATTCAAACATTTTTTAACATTATTCCTTTATCAAGTTTCTTATCTGGCCTTTTCCAAGCCCCTCCCTCCCGCAAGACAGAGAGAGGGAGACACAGAGAGAGAGAGAGAGAGAGAAGAGAGAGAGCGAAGAGGGAGATAAAGAAGAGAGAGAGAGAAGTGAGAGAAGAGAGAGAGAAGAGAGAGAGATTCTCATTCCATTCCTTTCTTCAAGGCAAATTTATTCTTTTTTCAAAAAGGCATTATTCCTCTAACAACAGTTTCTTACCTGGCCCTTCCAAGACTAAACGGTCGTATAGAAGCACCTCAAGCGCATAGCCAAATTCAATGTAAAACACTGTAAAAATAGCGAAATAGAGACATAGCAGCTATTCAACACGGTTATAAGAGCAGACTAGAATCATAGCACTTGTAAAACAACGCTGAAATAGTAGACATGAAAGAGCACTTGTTAAACATTGTTAACTCTTTACCACATGACAAAATTTAAATATTTGAAGACGTCAACATACATGTGACTCAAACGATGCAATTTATCTTTGACAGGAAAAACAAAATTGTGCCGGGAAAAGGAGAAAATCCCGGAAACCAGCATTTTTTCCTTTATCCATAATGCTTTTTTGAAAAATAAAATTTCTTTCTAAGGATAAATAAAAGTCGTCATTGTTATGTAAAGGGTTAAAATAGTTGACTAGGGACAAACGAATGCTAGAAATCAGCTTTTTCTTCTATGCTCATAATATATTCCTCCCTTCCAAAGACGTTTCAGTTTTTGAGTCACGTTTATTTTGTCATCTGCAAAAGCTTTCAATGTGGACCAGTCTAAAATTTTGTCATCTGGTAAAGAGTTAATATCAAGGCAACAGCTCATATATTCAATAATGTTATTGGTTTTACCAGTAAGGCTCTGGAGTGTCTTCTTAAAGGGCACTTCCTTAAAAAAATCCAGTGCCTACACTGATGCTCGAACCCAGAATCTCTAGTTTAAGAGCCCTACAGTTTACCACTAAGCCAGGCATGAAAACATCTTTATTTCCGCATTTGGTAAACCCTTCACCGCAAGAAGAAATTTTAGAATGGACCATTTCAAAGGCATTTACAGACAGTACACTCAGTTTGGTTCAAATAATAAGATTTGCCTTTGAAAAGGTGAAAACATTCTGGAAAAGGACAAACCGACACTGTCTTCGTAAAAATGTTCGTTATGTTGCGGGTAATACTCCCGAAGTCCCGAATGCAGGATACAAGACGATACAAGATGAAACCCATCCTAATTTACGCCTGGCCTTATATCGTGCTAAGTGTATAGCACCATCACACGGGAATTAGGTTTAATGTCTCATCGACAAAAAGTTTTTGTAATTTTAGGTGGCCAGCCTTGGGCATTTAACCCACACTCTTCAGTGGCCCGAGAATTGATGTTCACAAATCTGATGATTTACCAGCTGAGCTATTGAGGCTAGTCTCCTCTGCACGGTCCTCTGCTAAAACATGTGTGTCTTTACTATCATTGACTGAAATTATAGAGCAAACAGGGGCCTATCCCGTAACGCACTTTATTCAAGTGCAGAAAAGAACTTTGACATTGCACCATTTGCGCTTTTACCATTTTTGACTGAAATACTCGTAATAGAAAACACAAAGGAGTAGCACCCATAACGCATAACTGCGTATTGGACTCAAAGTACTGAAAGTACTGTTGGAATGTGAGTTTAGAATAGGCTTAAATATTGCGATACATTTTTTAGTAGTTTACTCGCCTCTCCTGATACAGCAAAGTGTATGGGTTGTGCAATGGGGACCAGTTTTGTAGGACGATTTTTATGTGATGGCAAAGAGTGTCGACTTACCAGTATATGTTTTTTTCATTGTACAGAAACTTAGATATACCCCTGTAGAACACAAAAATGAGTTTAAAAGGTCTTTAGGAAGAAGGCTTGTGAACTTTTGGTACGAAAAGGAGAATTTGGTGCTAGCTGACAGTTTCTCCTTTTCCTAAAAAGTCTTCCATCCGATTTCAGATAGGTTCCATCAATGGAGGCAGGCCTAAGTTGTTGCCCGAGCCACTCCGGTCTGAGCAGAAGGTTTAGCAAGAGAATGGTTTTACCACACCCTGATTTACCCACGATTAATCCTCTCACGCTATTTGGCAAAAGCGAGTGATTAAACCGCTTTGATACTATTTCGTTCCACGATAGATCCTTCACTTCCATTTGCTATAAATGTTTTATTATTTAATGTAAAAATGTTTTGCGTCAAATGTAGAAAAGTTACCGACACGGCCGACGTAGAAACTACCGTTACCAGAAATGGGAGGAATATGAGGCAAGGAAAATGCGTTGTGTGTGGAACAACTAAGACCCAGTTCGTTAAAAGAAAGGTGGATCCGTGCTGAATAAGGTTATAAGTAATCTCCCTTTCGAGATGCATCTCCCCGGGCATGATTTTACAGGACCTGGTACTAAATCAAAGAAAATACTTAATCCAGGTCTAACGCCAAAGGATTGGAGCATGCCGGTAAACAGAGTTGATAAAGCCGCGTACCATCACGACGACTGCTACCTAAAAAATCCGGATACCGAAACCCGTAACAAAGTGTGTGACAAAAACATGCTGAAAGAGATGGAGGGCAACTTTAACCGCAGTTGAAGACGTGGTCTTACTAGGCGAGTGGTGATAATCAGTGTGGTTGTGTTACTTTTCCAAAGTCCCTAGAATTAAAATCGTGTGACTTTATAAATTTTATGACAATGGTTGATTCCTCAGATACACTTGGAGCTGTTGTGTCGGTGTTGATCGAGTTGGATTTGTAAAAAATATTTAACCTAGTAAAGGGTTAAATATTCAAGAAAGATGAAGTGTATACGGAAGAGGTGGCATTAAGCGCAGACGACGACAACAGAGTCATCCTAGAGGACGGGGTGCGCATGGTCATAGGGCAAATACAAAAGCTACTTGATAGTTGTGAGCGCAGGGTTTTAACCATGTCGTGGGTGTTTGTCCCAGAATCGGCATTTTACATCTACTACCTGGAAAAGGACTGTTTTACAAACACCAGCAGGTACTACGGCGGTGACCAGCTCGACCTGCTCCTGAAGAAAGGCGTATACCCTTACGAGTACATGGACTCTTCCGGCAGGTTGGAGGAAACTCGCCTTCCTCCTAAGGAAGCCTTCTACTTGAGGCTTAATGACGAGCACGTGAGTGAGGAGGACTACGCTCACGCGCAGAAGGTGTGGAAGGCATTTGGTAAGAAAACCTTACGCGACTACCACGCTCTATACAACCGGCCAGACGTCTTGCTACTAGCTGACGTCTTTGAGAATATCAGGAGCGTCTTCTCCGAGAATTATGGCTTAGAGCCAGCGTGGTACTACACCGCGCCAGGTTTAGAGTGGAACGCAGCTCTAAAGATCACCGGGATCAATCTAGAGTTGTTGACTGACCCTGATATGCTTCTCATGATTGAGAAGGGTATTAGGGACGGCATATCGATGATCTCCAATCAATACGCCAAAGCTAATAATCCTTACCCAGTAAGTACATAGCGTACTTGGACGCCCCGGAGGTCATTAGGGTAGACAAGGTAGATAAGTTGATCCCGAACCTATGGGATAAGACAAAGGACGCAGTCCACCACAAAGCCCTCAAACAATTTGAGAGCCTGGGCCTAAAGATTAAAAAGGTCCATAGAGGCATCAAGTTAAAGGAGAATTATTGGCTCAAAAAGTATATAGAGCTTAACACTAACCTCAGGGCAAAGGCTAGTAATGATTTTGAAAAGGACTTCTTCAAGCTCATGAATAACTCGGTCTTCGTCAAGACCATGGAGGACTGTAGAAACCGGGTTGACATTCGACTGGTTAACGACGAAGCAAAAGGCTAAAAGGTTGGCTGCTAAACCTAATTTCAAGCATTGCAACATCTTTGACGAGAATCTGGTGGCGATGCATATGAAGAAGACGAAGCTGACGTTTAACAAGCTGGTTTACCTTGGGATGTGCATCCTTGATCTAAGCAAGACGTTGATGTACAACTTCCACTACAGCTACAGTAAAGTATGATGACAAGGCCAAGCTCTTCTTCACGGACACTGACAGCCTGCTGTATGAGATTGAGACGGAGGACTTCTACAAGGATATATCGGGTGTTGTGTCGACTAAGTTCGGCACCAGCAACTTCCCTACCAACCATACATCCGGCATTCCAACTGGATGCAACAAGAAGGTGGTTGGAATGTTTAAGGATGAGGCTGGTGCAGATATCATAAAGGAGTTTGTGTGGCTAAGGGCTAAGCTGTACTCCTACAAGATGTATTTCGGGAAAGAGGAGAATAAGTGTAAGGGCGTCAAGAAACTCGTCGTCAAGAAGACCATCGCTCATGACCCTTACTCGACGTGCTTGCGCTCAAGGAAGGAGCAGCTGAGAACCATGAATGTCATCAGGAGCCGCTACCATGAGGTGTATACTGAGGAGGTGAACAAGGTGGCGCTGAGCGCGGACGACGACAAGAAAGTCGTTCTAGAGGCCGTTTTCAACATTATTTGACTTATATCGATGCGGCCAGTGCACCTACGTGTATCAATGCTTTCCCACAGTTCCTTTTATACAGTACTTCGCACATTTCTCTTTTCAAGCCACTGGCTGCTTTCCTACATAGTCATTGAAGATGCAATGGTCAGCAGTGACAGGTATGAATCCTGCCTCAGTGAATATAATCAATCCTCGGAAAGAAATTGGCCGAGCTGGGGATCGAACCAGCGACCCCCTGTTCTGAAGTCCTGTACGCTAACGACTAGAGGTCTGCTTTCAAAAACGGACCGACATGTTCCAATGGCATTCCATAAATTATGGCTCTTGGAATCAGAACTCGAGATTCGAACCTGGGGCCTCCTTGTATCGAGTGCTACAATTTACCATTGAGCACTGCAGGACCTTGGGAATAAATGAATAGCACCCAGAAAAGAAATGAAGGGAACGTTGGGAACAGTGTAGATCAAGATCAGACTGCACAAATCATATGGTGTGGCATTGTTCTATACCATCATCGCACAGTTTCCTTGAAGCACGAGCTATTTCAATGAATTCCATTTTTTCGACTGAAATGAACATTAATTGTCTATAGCTTTATAGGTAATTTTAATTGAGGATTGAAAGTTTGAAAATTGAGATTAAAGTGGATCATTTACTTACTTTATATTGGAAAAGGTGTTGTCTTTTCGTCTATTTAAATAAATGAGAAAAACTTTGGACGGATTAAGAGAATTATCTATTATAATGCAAAGTGATCACACGTTTACATGTTGAATGTATAAGACCGACAGGAAACAATTTAAATGGGTAAATCACTATCGACAAAAAAAAAGAAAAAAAACAAATATATAGTAGGGAAAAGGGTGGTGGGGATGCACGGCACAGGTTAGACACTCTGACATTGTTTTATTTCTCCGTTAGAAATCACTGCGGAAAACGTTAGCCTATTTAAAGGGGCTTCTGTCCGCCTTTAAGATTGGAAGAAGTTGATAATGACTGCCCTTGCGAAATCGCAAAGGGGCTTTGGACCGCCTTTGAAATTTGGTGAAGGGGATAATTACCGCCCTTGCAAAATCGTGAAGGGGCTTTTGACTGCCCAGCTGTTTTAGGAGTACGGGATAATGACCGGAGGGGCTTTTGACCGCCTTATTGGATGGCAGTCAAAAAGCCCCTCCGGTCATTATCCCCTACTTCTCATAGACAGAACATCATTTCTCAACAGAGAAAAAAAGTCTCTCAGCGATACGTCATTCAAAGAAAGCTATCCGATTGGTTAGTTGTTTATGCATTGTGGAGGTCCGAATGACGTCATTTTAGTAGTTTACAACTGGCTCATTACGAATACAGTTTATTTCTTGCTGTAGCAACACCATCATGACAGTCAACTGATCCAAAGTATTTTGCATTTGTCAAAAACGATGGTTTTCAAGAATACGATTTCATTCCTTCTAAAAATTTGAAGTTTCCGTTTGTTGTTCTGATTAAATTTACAATACTCTCGAAATGTTTTGTTCTTATGTACTCGAGAAGTATCAGACTATTTGAAGGCGTTTGGATAATACTCTTCAGAGGCATTTGCAGTAAACTGCCGACCAGCGACATATGAAGGTGAAAGGCTATTCCGAGTGAAGGGTTACTTGTTTATGAAAACAATTCTCATGCAAGTACCGTTATTGTTATTGTTTGAACAGCAAAAGCTTCAACTTCAACTGAGGGCCTTATCTCGTTTTTATTTGGGTTTAATCTTAATGATTCAGTATCGGAGACTTGCACACACTTGTTTACACTTTGTTTTCTTTTCCTCGCCCAACCATAGATTTTTCCCTTTAGCCCACATCATGTGGTAAAGCATACAACAATGAAATGAAGACGGGTAAATTGTATGAAGTGGTTAAGTTCCATAAACAAGCTCGAAAATATTGTAGTAGATTACTTTTTTACGATCAAAAGGACACAGTGTCTTTAAGAGTACCACCCTAAGAGTGTGACCAAAATACAATTCAGCTAATTTTGGACGGACTGCAAAATCATAGTGAAAAACAATTCAAAACAAACCATGTGTCAGGCGGTTTCGAACACGTATCTTAACAGAAGTGGTATAAAACATGAAGCGATCTTGAAAATAAAATCGAGACCATATATTGGAGAACAAATACTATGTAAAAGAACATTGGACAAATCAATTTAGACTTCAAAAATTTGTATGAAAATGACGAAAGCGATATCAAAAGTAAGGTATAGAACTATACTGTTTGTACAAAAAAAAAAAAATCAAGGCCTCACATTTAACGGAAGTGAGGTACTGAAGTCATGCACTTGTCTAGTTATGTTTGCTGTTCTGGTCACTGCGAAACAGAGAAAGTGAAGTTTTAGAACAGAAATTTAACACTACTGGAATGAGCAAAATGTTCTTTCTTACGGAAGAAAAGTTCTAACTTTCGCTGTGAGAGTTGGTAGAGTCATTTTAAAAGACTTTGAAAAGTTTCATAAAAATTAATACTGGATTTTTCAAGATATTTCAACATTCAGGGGGTCCCTATGAACTCCCTACACCTTTATGGTACCTTTCACTAGACGACAGAATTTAAAAACCGTCTACATTGAAAGTACTTACAGAGCCAATGGATTTATTAAAATAAGTCTATTTCTTGTCGCCTGGAAAAGTTGTGTCCTTTTATCGCCATGGGAAAAAAAGAAGAGAAAAAAGACAGGGACATTTGCCGACAGCATAGATCCAGATCCCGTTCCATATTCACCAACCATTCTTAAGAATAGTCTTAATCTCATTCTCCAGAACTTCCTACCTTTGAAAGTATCAAACTTCCGATTGGCTAAACCATTTGGTTAAGCCAATCTAAAGGTGTGTTACTTTCAAATTTAAAAGGTATTGAAGATTAAGACTAAGAATTTTTTTTTAAGAATGGTTGGTGAAAACGGACCCAGAATGCATAGAACGTGCATTCTGGCCGTAGATCTTTACTGTCCACTTATTGAGACAATAATGAAAATCTCTTTTAGTGGACTATATTTTCAGCCATCAAAAAGGGTTGAACATATATGCACACTGCCCAAAAGAGTTATAGGAACACCAAAAAAAACCGCAATTTAAATCTTTCATTCAGCTGAACACCCAGTGTTTGTGCTCTAAAAAACATCAACTTACATTCTTACCAGAACAAATGGCTAAATACTTTTCTCGTTTGTTTTATTTTGAATGCTGATAAGCCATGTTAAGAACAAAATCAAGAAATTTGTTTTCCTGTTTCTTTTGTTAAACAACTCATGTTTTACGAATTTTTTGTTCATGTGTTTGTCAAATCATATGAAAGAAGAAAACCAAATTAAACAAAGAAAAAATGATACCCCCGGTTCTCTTAAAAACCTCTGCGGCATATCAAAAAAGACAGCTTTTACAGGCATAGCCCATACATCTTCTGTGCAAACGAAATCGTATAGGACTGAATGAACTCATAAACAGAACATTTTTTCGCATTATCTTCCACTGAAAGAATAGGTTTGTGATCAAAATTGAGGACATGTGTTTTTGCAAACAACACATTAAATGTGACTCATGTTTTTGGGCTTTGCCTGTGCAAGACTAGAGAAAGTTGTGGGAAAAGGAGACCAGCATTTTCTCCTTTTCCAACAATGTTCTCAAAAGTCTTCTCCGTCAGGGTCGTTAAACTCGGGATTTTATATTACGGTTAGGCAGCAATCCCAATTACGAAATATTACTGATTGGCGTAAATATACTCCGATTCAATATCTGACGGTTCAGGCAGTTGTTCACCGACTTTGTTAAAGTCTATTGACACATATTCGGTTTGCGGTTCAGCGGAAGCTATTTTAGGATTTCCAGATGTTGCCCTATCTGTTTGAAGGTCTAGATCAGCATAAACAAGGTCCGAGGTTCCGGGTTGCCCAGCTGAGTTCTGTTAATAGAATAAAAAAAGTAATGCCGGTCATTTACTCCGTATAAAGTCTCACTGATTGTGTACAGTTAACGCTTAAAACTCTTCACGAGCATTTTACATAGTTGATTAAACATAGAGACATCTTACACATTTTATTGTATATGGAAAGGTGCACCATTAACTGTTCTTTATCATTCACGTGCATCTTGCGTTATTTTAGGGATACAGGAACGAGTCTATTACACTATAGATTTGATATGGAAGAGAGCATCTTACACTTATAATAGGATACGGAAGCGTGTATCTTACACTAATGATGTGATATGTAAACGAGCATCTTACAGTATTTATGAATATGCAACGAGCATCTGAAATTATTAAATAAACATAGAAACATTTAGCATCTTTAATTATTTGATTCAAAAGCGAGAATATTGCACTAACGATTAAACGAGCATCTTACACTATTGATTGAATATGGAACCTGCACATTGAATATGAAACGTGCATCTATCACATTTCACTGAATGTGAAAACGAGAATCTCACACATTTTATAAGTTATTGAAACGAGCATCTGACACAGTTGACTGAAACCTGCATATAGTTGGAACAAGTAGTATCTTACTCTTCTGATGGAATAAAGAAATGAAATTTATGACTACATGTACTAACTGCTCATGGAAACGAGCATCTTGCACCATTAATATGGTATGAGAACGAGTATCTTACACTTTCGATCAAAGATGGATACGAGTATCCTTCACTACTGAGTAAACATGGAAATAAGCAGCATCTTACACAATTGATCGGGGATGGGAACTAGTATCTTGCACTAATGCCTGCAGATAGGAACGAATATCTCATTTTATTGATTGGATAAGAACACCATCACCTAAAATATTTGTCAAACATGGAAACGAGTACCATACACCTTGGATTTAATTTGGGAAAGAGTAACTTGTGCTTGTTATAATTTGTATAATAACAAGCATCTTACACTATTGAATGAACATAAAAAAGAGAATCTCGCACTATTGATCTGATATGAGAACAAGTATCCTACTATTTTTTTTTTTTTTTAAATCAAATAAAGAAATGGGCATCTTACACTATTGAATAAACATGGCACCATGGATCAAATATGGAAATGAGCATCTTACACAATTAATTGGATATGGAAACGAGCCGATCTTTTACACTTGATAAAAGAAGGAAACGAACATTTTACACTATTGATCGGATATAGTAACAAGCATCTAAAACTATTAACCGAAAATTGAAACGAGCTTCTTACAGAATTGATCTGATATGAAAACAAGCATCTTTTACAGTTGAGAATGTTGAGAATGTGAACTAGAGAATGTTCATCTTACACTGCTGATTGTACATGTGAAGGAGTATTTTAAACCATTGATCAAATATGCGAACAATTATCATACACTTATGATCGGATGAAGAAAAAAGCGTCTTACATAATAGATTTCATAAGGAAACGTGCATTTTACCTTTAGGATTGAACATAGAAACGGACATCTTAAACTATTGATAGCATATGGGAACGATTACGAGTATGAGTACCTCATACACAAATAATTTGTTCATTAACCGTTATACTGTATGATAAATATACATTATACGAATATGAGTCATGCCCGGGGAATAATACGGAATATTGTGTTGTAGCAATTTTCCTGGTCCTTGTATTTAATTCGAGCTGCCTGAGAAAATTCGAAAGAGTGCGAAACCGAAGGTCGCACGAGATGTCAAAATTTTCTTACGCTGCGAGAAGTAAATACAAGCACCAGGAAAGTTACTACAATGTTATACTCTATCCCTTTTATTATACAACTACAACTTTCAACGAGAAAATATTGCAATTACTGACATTTTATTAGAACACGGTAAACAAAATAAAACAAATAATGGATTAGTCAGTAATAACTTCGTTTATGTGAATGGTGCATGAATATCATAGTGTAACATTTTGACAAATCAAATCTCAAAGCAATGCATGCGTATTCCATGCCCAAGATACGTCAACATGCCATATTTGGAACTGTATTTGACTCCATGTAGATATGGATTTTCTTTCTCTGTTGTGTGTGACATTTTATCCACGTGCGATGCATTTATTTGAGTCGGACAATTTTCAGGTATATCACAATACTAAGATTTACCTGTTGCTATTTAGAACGGTTGAAGAATCTGACACATGAATTTTTCAAACTGAATCTAAATATGGGTAAGAAGAAGCTGATGGTGTCGTTTGATGTCAAGTGAAAATAAAGTAAATTTTCAGGCTAATTCCAGACGACAATTAAACGTATTCTTACACTTTCAGTGTCTCTTGAATCCACATGTTGTTCCTCTGGAATGGGCACCGGATCATAAGTATTTGTTTCGGCTTTCAGTGAGCTAGGTCCAGCAGTTTTGACTTTTTCGCCACCTATTTGACCTCTATTATCTGTATTTGCATAGGTAACCTCTGTAATAAAGTCATATAATATTCGTGTAAAACTAGCAATTCAACACTATGAATTAAGTCACTATATTGTTCTCAATTTCTGATATTTCCTTCCTCAATAGTTTTGAAAAAAAAATCTCAAAAAAGGCAATAGCAGAAATTTTGTACAATGAAGTGACTTAATTCATCCCGTTTTATTCGTTCCGATTTAAACAGGCTTTTACATCCATATTATACACGTTATTTCATTTGTTTGTTGAGAAGGTGTAAACATCTATAGATATCTCTATTCTACTTCCATGTGTGAAACGGGTTTTAGTTTTATGTTTAAAGAATCTACGTTAATTGCTGTTTCATGTGCTATTAGCTTTCTTTTAAAATAACATATTTCCACACATTACTCAGGCAATTTTACTGGAAATTTGGTCGAAGATTAGATTGAGCTAGAACTAGGATGAAATGGTGTTGTTCTGCCAATCTTGAACACAAGGATCAATAACTATTGAAATACATACCATTTATGGAGTCATAGACATCGGCCCTGAAAGATAGAAAATTAACTTTAAAAGATTGTTTAAAAACCGTGACCTAGCAACACCTGAAATTGCAGATCCGTAACCGTTACCAACCGACATTGTATCATCGTCTTCATCTGTTTATTTACAGTTTCTTATTCCCCTGGGCCCCGTTTAACTAAGGTAGTTTCGAACAAAGTTTGCGTAAGTTTTACGTAACTATAGTATGGTGACTTATTTCTGCCACGAGATACGAGATAACATCATGATTTTTTTAGAAAACTATTGCGATAAATCGATGTTTCCTGGAAATTTTATCCAAATAAAATGAAAAGATAAAATCTCCAGGAAACTTTGATTCATCACAATTGTTTTCTAAAATAAACATGATAATTATCTCGTATCTCCTGGCAGAATTATGCAACCATACTATAGTTACATAAAATTTACGCAAATTTTGTTCGTAATTACCTTAGTAAAACGGGGCCCTGGACCCCATTCCGCTGCTATTGACATATATGTAGCCATACTTAGGCAATGTCGGGGTTATAGCGCATGTCCCACAACAGAAAGACGGAAGTGTAAGCCTGACAGGAACATACATGTACGAAAGACATTTATGAAAACAACGATAGTTACTGGTTAACTCCTTGGCTTACAGGATTCAATGGATTACATTACTGCAAGATAATGTGTCTCATGAAGTACGTTTACTGCTTTAGAATAGTCCAGGGAAATGTTAAGTACTGTTAACCTGTTGGTGTCACTACATCATGAAGGTCTTGATGGTCCTGGATCGCCCATCTATCACGTTAATTATTCTTTAAGCCTTTTTTTCATTCCATTATTTTTAAAATATGTGAACAACACTAACAAATGTCTGTGAGGTAGTGTTGGATAGTTAACACAGTTAGACAAATTGTCTTTGAGCCCTGCTTGTCTCAAGGGGGCTTAACACAGTTTCGTGATGCACTATACCATCATCACATAATCATGGATCCATAAAATCCAGTTTGTATAACAACAGACTGAATCATGAGGTACTCAGGTCTTTTGGCGGATTGCGAGGCTGACATGGATCGATACTTTTTGCAGATGCATTGAGCCCTTTTTCACAGACCATGTCTCATAAATTAGGCTCTATATCAATTTTATATTTAGACTGACTATATATCAATTGATTGATATATTTATTATTATTATTATTATTATAAATGGACTAAAATATTGTCAAAAAAAAAAAAAATAAATAAATAAATAAATAAATAAAAACACAAGTGCTTGTGCTCTGTGGCAAGACTTTCTGATCATCGTACTGAAAATACTTAAGGTTATCCATTCATCTTTAAATCTTTTTTTATCATCCTTCAGATGGTCCTGAAGGTTTCAGTAGAGATGCAACCATCCATTGATCTGAACATATGACCACTTAATACTTTCATTTGCCCTCAGGTTTATTATTGACCATCTGAAGGATCATGATCATAATTCAGTGATGGATGGATTACCGTAACTCTTTCAGTGCCAAATAAATAAAATTGACATCTAAATTTGAAAGTAACACAAATTCTGATTGGCTAAACCATTTGGTTTAGCCGACCATAAGTTGTATTACTCTCAAATCTAGAAAATTCTTGAAAATTAGACAAATACTTTTTTTAAGAATGGTTCGTGAATACGGACTGCAAGTTCTGTTCAGTCTGATCCCTATCTATGCCGTCCACGTTTTAAGCCTCTGTTTTTCGCCCACAGCATTGAAAGGTTTAAAGATTAATATTCAATAAAAGCGACCTGTGAATCGTATCTATGAACTTACCGGTTCTGTTCTTCTCTCGGTTCGTTGACTATAGCTTGACCATTTGGAGCATTCATAGGAATATCTTCATGGGCTGAAACATTCCCAGATATAATTTGGGATCTGACATAAGCTAGATTTGAGATGAAATTTTATTAAAAGAGTGAGAGAAATGTCTCTGAACAAGCACTTTGGCGAGTTTGATTGAAAAAAGAAAGATGTCTAAAAAGCAAACGACTGTCAGATTTTTTTTATCGCATAACACTATTTCACGAACTTTGGGTTAGAAAATACAAATATTATTCACAAATGGTAGTTTCCGTGAATAAAACTCGATCCACTTCTTTCACAAAAATAGAACATAAAATGATGCCACATATGACGTCACAAAATGCTTATCGCAAGCGTGTGTAAGATAAGAAAATTTGTTGATTAATTGATTGTATGGTGTTTATTGCAGTTTTCAACATTATTTAAGTTACATTACGAGCAATGATCAGCGGTGAGAGATCAACGAATCCTGTCGTAATGACTATCATCAGTCCTTGAAAAGTAATCGGCCGAGCTGGGGTTTCAAACCAGCGACCCTCTTTTGTCAAGCTGTGCCACTACCGATTGCGAAGACCTAACTTTTTTTAATTATAGCCAACCTGTTTTACGTCTATCTGTATTCCTTCTTCTCTTTATTACCAAAACAGTCACAAGTGTAAGAACGACAACTCCCGCTGCAGCACCGATACCAATATACTTCCATGGTAGAGTCTTCTCCCTGCTCTCAGAGATTTGTTTATCTGCGGCTGGTAAAATAAGGTTTGTGAAATACGTTTATAGAAAGTACTCTGCTTTCATCAGTATTTCAGTCATATCATGGTAGCAGTTCACCTACTCATGTGTTCCTTCGGTTTCACCAGTTCTTGGATGACGCATTGCCTTGCCCAAGGACACTCTTAAAGTTGCTTGAGCAAAAAAATAAAAAAAAAAAAAAATGGTTACACATAGTGACATTCAAATATAAACTTTATTTTCGTTTTGTACATGTGCTAGAACTTTAGTTTTAAAGTAATTGAAATGCTGATAAAAACTAACCTTTACATCGCCAAATGAATAATTTGGACATACTTAGCCTAGAAATAAGACGCGAATATTGCAATATCAAGTTTGTTTTTATCTAGAATTTCTCAGCAAAGCAGACACTGTAGATCAGACTGTACGTTGTGTGCAATCTGATCTTGATATTTAACGACCGCAGAGGCAAGGAAGGCGCATTAACCCTTTCCCACACAATCCCGAGTTTTAATGTCCTTGATTAAGGGATTATTTAACCCTTAACCCTTCGCCTACTAAATAAGTGAAATGAAACTTTTAAGTCGATAGTAAAGATACAGATTTTGCTAATTTAAATACAGTTTTGTGTAGTTCCAATATCAGACTGCACGTTCTGTACAGACTAATTTTGGTCTACATTGTCCTCAAAACCTCAAAAAGTCGCACTTAACAGCTTAGGTGATAACTTCATACCTGTAGATTCAATATTTAGTTCTACACTTTCGACTGCCGTGTTGAAATATTCCGTGGCCACTTTACAGACGTAGGTACCGGCATCTTCTTCCTGTATTTGGTCAAATTGCAAACAGACAGCCCCCTCACCGCAATCAAAGCTGTCTAGTGATTGGTTCTGCAAGGTGTACCACGTGACCTTGACCGGAGAGTAACTGTCTGCACTGCAGGCCAATACTACCGTGTCCCCGACTCTCCAGCTATTTTGACCAGATGTGTTGATTGACAAAGTGGGCGGGTCTGAAACAAGACAATTCAACTCTTTAACTATACGAGGGGTGATCAAAAAGATCGCGGACCACCTCGTTATTTTGAAAACTACTACACGTAGGATTACAAAAATTTGTATAGATGAGCATTAATTATCTGGTAACTGACTAAAGCTTTCAAATGTCGTCTTATTCAAGTAGGTAAAGTGTGACGTCATTCTCATGACGTCATATACTGCATTAGTGGTCCAAAATGTCGGACGACGTTTTATTTGAGCCGAGAGTAATCATAAAGTTTTACGTCAAACTCGGAAAATATTTATCGGAAATCAAAACCGATTGAGAAACAGTTTAAGGGGACTCTGCACTAAAGAATTCTGATATTCGTACATGGATCGGACCAATTTAGACAAGGGTGCGATACTGTTAAAGATGGCCCTAAATCTGGCTGTCCATCAACATCAATCACAGACAAAATCATAACGTGTGTAGAGTAGCATGCAAAACAAAATCATCGAGATACTGTCAGGAAAATAGCTGACACATACAACATTTCATATAAAAGTGCTCAGAAGATTTTGATTGAGAATCTTGGAATGCCGTGTGTTTGCTTAAGGTGGGTACCTCGGCAACTGACACCCGAGAAAATGGGGGTTAGGGTCGAAATCTGTTAAGAAATTTCAGAACGCATTAGGATAGAGGGGTCAAACTTTACCCATCGTATTGGAACAAGCGATGAAACATAGGCACACTTTAACGAGACTGAATCTAAACAATAAAGCACTGTATGGAAACATCCAACATCGCCTTCCGCTGGTAAAGCCAACCTCTCTAAGTCACTTGGTAAAGCTATACATCATGTATTTCTGTTCTCCTTTTTTTCCTCTACATCATGTTGTATCTATACATACTGCAGTCAATACTGAGTTTTATGCCAACACTATTCAAATAAATTTCACAAACACTATACGGAAAAAACAGCCTGAAGTCCTGCGGGGTGACGTCACTTTACACTAAGATAACGCCCTAGCTCACAAAGCCGCGCTTGGACAAGAAACGTTGCAAAAACTAAACATAGAAACACCAACCAATGCCCCTTAAAATTTAGTCCTGACTCCATGTGACATCTGACTAGTTCCTGTTTTGAAAGATTCTCTATGTGGCACGCACTACAAGAGTAGAGAGGAGCTAACCCTCGCTATGACCGGGTCCTTGAGAGTAATGTCACTAGACGCGCTCGCACACGTGTTTCGCACGTGGAAATCAAGAATTAGTAAGTGCATAGAACTCAAAGGAGGTTACTTTCAAAAATAGTAAACACTCCAAGTTGTTTTTTATAATGATATTCCGATACCGGCACTGGTCCACGTTCTTTCTGATCACCCCACGTATATCAGGCGACAAATTTCAAATTCCTTCAATTTGTAAGCACTTACAGATGTCTAATTCGAAACTGGATTAGAAAGGCCTTTCTTTATATGGTAGGATACATTGTTTTCAAATGAGAATTCTCTTGTTATATATCCTTTTCGTATGGTGATATTTTATATGAAGTATAGATAATTGGTGCCTGTCTTAAACAAATATGTAGTTGGCTAAAATAACATTCTTTCTACGGAACAAAATGGTCCAAGTTTCCCGATATATGAGCTAATTTTAGATTTCTCGACCCAGAATCGAAGAAAGCAAGGATTCCATGTAGATAAAATTGTATTTCTCACTTACATGGGATGCGTATGGTATGTGTGGCTATATCCTTTGTTTGGAATTTGTCGCAGTTTGGTTGACAATCTATTTCGCTTCCATCGATTTCCATATTTCCATTGAGTAGTAATTCTGACACAGTGTCATACCCTCCTTGTCCCGCTGGTTTTATCTCTTTTGTCCTGATAGTTACATTAGCTCCATCGGTATGATTCCATTTTATTCCGCATGCTGGATTTGCGTTAATAATCGTACATCGCAATGTTTGCAGGAAACTTCCTGTGCCGGTGGGTTCTAGTTTAGACACTGTTAAGTTTACTGACGCAGGTGAAACTGAAAAGATGAACATAAATCAATAACATTTATCAAAATCATAACCTTGTGCAAATCTTTTTTGTCTCTAGCAGAAGAGGATGTTTGAAAATACTGACAAAATGATAAATTGCTATGAATTGCTATGAAGTGCAATTTCTCCTTTTTGCCGCACGGTTTTCATGTTTTCATTTCATTTACCCTATACCAATCTTTCCCCACTTTTAACGATCCTAGTGAAAAGAGATTTTGAAACGATGTTGGAAATGGAAAAAATGCTGGTAACCAGCATGTTTTCCTTTTCCGACATTGTTCTCTAACCTTTTATAGGTAAACTCCCATCATTCATGCAATGTAATTTGTTGTCTGCAAATGCTTTCAAATTGAACAAGTTCAGATATTTGTTGTCTGGTAAAGAGTTAGGCACCGATTCGTAAAAGGTTGTATATGCATTCCTAACAACGATGTTTTCAAAATCGTCTATTGCAAGATTGTTGCAAGGAGTAGTGAGTTAAATATATTCCAAACGACAATTTTTACACAAATTCCAGTTGAATCATGAATGTGATTTAACTGCTATTAGGAGAGCAAAGACAAACTTTTGTGGGTGCTGGGAGGAAAGGATCATATTTTTACAGAGTTATTTCCCTTCCTTTTGTCCTCCTGCCAAGAAAGCGCCAAATCTTTGCTGAGAAACAAATTTTTCATCATTTCTGCATCATTTCCTCGCTGTTCGTGAAAGATAAGTATTATTTTTGATGGTTTTTGTATATTTGTTGTGACATACTACTATTTCAATTTGTAATAGTAAATTATATCGAGAATAAAAGAAATGTTGATTTGTGCCATCCTTATTCGTCCCATTTATTATTCGCTACTTAGGTGCGTGAAATGTAGTTGCTGATATCTTCGCTGGATTAAATGAATGGAAAAGGTTGTAATCAGTATTCTTTGGTTAAAGAATAATAATTTAATTGTCAAATCAAAACCCATGTACTTTGCTAATGAAAGATTTGCCCCTATTTAACAGAAAATGCCAAAATCCAAAAGGAAAACAAAAGGCCTGACTTTGCATGATCAAGTGGAACAGAAGCGAAAGAAGCAAACTGATCGACAGGAAGAAGATTCTACATGCCTGGAAGAAATAGAGCCTGTTGCTGGCCCAGTGGTCAATGTAGAGTCCAGCTTACCCACAACTGATGCTGATGTATTACCGTCCACGTCTGGTGCAGTTCCTCCTTTCCCCACTATGCCGGGTATGTAAGGTGGTATGTATGGTCTGGCTACTGACGGTACACCCAGAGTAGCAAGTTTAGATGCCCTGACCATTAACCCAATGCATGATTTAGATATTTTCATCCCACAGCATATCAGATATCAGACATTAGTCAATGGACAGATGTATTTCTAAATTTCGTTCAAATATACATTCAAAAGCACCCTGCAAGAGCTGGAGAACCGCTCAAATACCTTGCCTTCATTAGAGTGATAGATTTGTCAAATCCTATTCATAAATGGCTACGATATGATGAACAATTCAGATTACGTATGTCAGTTTGTCCTGAAAGAAGCTGGGCTGCAATTGACGGGCATTTATGGCTTTTCTGCACATTAATTTGGGAAAATAATCCATCTAAACAATATGGTAAGATGCCAGCGGGACATTGTTTTGAATTTAATCTCAAAGGCTTTTGCACAAAGTCAAACTGTTTGCATAGCACTCATGCATGAGTTGTTCTGGGTCCCATCCTAGATATTTATGTTTTTCAATTGCAACACCCCCTGTTTTCGGTTATCAAAATCCGCATATACCTCAGAGTTTCAACGAAGGAGGCAATATCAGAAATCATCACCCAAATAGTAAACATTTTTCGCAACAAATGAGGCCACGATTTAACATTTTTAACCCTCAGAGAAACAATTTTCGTTTCCAAAAGTGAAGTTAGGTCCCTAGGAAAGAGCCCAATTAAAGTCGATGTTCTTGATTCACTCATGCAAGAAAGTGGTTATCATGATGCTGAATTTCTTAAAAGTGGCTTTGCTCATGGTTTCAGAATCCCCTACTCAGGTCCCCATGTTCCTATGGAATGTAAAAACCTGCTCTCCTTGCATGAAAATTATGAATATGCACGGAAAAAGATAGTAGAAGAAATCGAACTGGGTCGAATTTCCGGTCCTTATCAAAGCAGACCTATTTCTAATTTGCGATGCTCTCCCATAGGCTTGATTCCGAAACGCACATCTGGTTTTAGGCTTATAACGCACATGTCATATCCAGAAAAGTTTAGTATTAATGATTTTATTGATGAATCTTATACTACAGTAAAGTACAATTTGATCAGGTTACAGAAAAGCTTTTGAAATTAGGAAAGAGAACTCGAATGGAAAAAATTAATGTCAACAGTGCGTTTAGATTACTGCCTTGTTACCCAGGTGATTTTGATCTACTAGGTTTTAAATTTGACAACTCTAACTACATTGACAAGTGTATGCCTATGGGATGCTCAGTAAGCTGTGAAACATTTGAAAGGTTTTCATCTTTTTTGGAATTTGAAACAAAACGCAGATCAAGAAATGAAAACATAGACCACTATCTTGATGACTTTATTTCCCTTGGACCTCCTTTAAAAGATGAGTGTTTGAAATTAATGCTCTCATTTCTGGATTTGGTGAGTGAGATCGGACTCCTCATAGCTCATGATAAAACAGAAGGTACCTCTACCTGTATTACATATTTAGGTTTGGGTTTAGATTCAGACAAAATGGAAATCAGCATACCGCTTAGCAAAATCAAAGAAATCCAAGCTGAAATAGATCAATGCCTACCTTTAAAAAAGATTACTCTACGGAAATTGCAATCAATAACAGGTATGCTAGCATTTTGCACAAGGGCCCTTCCGGCAGGTAGAGCCTTCTTGCGTCGACTCTATGAAGGAATGTCTCAAGTTTTACATTTTGGGGGAAATGATATTGGTCTTGTGTCATTGGGCTTGTTACGCCATCAAATTAAAGACACTTTGAAGAGAATTCAAGTATGTTTTCCGGAAGTAATTTTAATCTGGTCGGATATTCTACCTCGTAGCTCATGGCGCGAATCCATAAATGTGAAAGCAATGGACCAGGCAAGACGCAGATTGAACCGGGATATGTGCTATTTTTAACTGCTTTAGAGCATAAAGTGATCAGATTTTCATTACAATGAATCTAGTTTGTTGCATGTGGATGGGGTTCACCTATCATTTATTGGAAATTATATTTTTCTTAATTCTATACTAGGTGCCTTTGAAACTTTTATCACTCAACCTGATGTGAGTGTTTATCCGGTTTAATGAGTGATCGCCAGCCAGTGTATTGTAAGCTTTTGAATTTTTTTTTCCGGCCAAGATGTGTGGAGTTACTGAGAATTTTGATTAATTCCATGAATATAATTATATAGAAATTTATAAGGGCTGTTTTGGTTAACCCAGCAGCAGTTTTAGTCTTATGGTACAAATGCTGGTTTGTTTCACCCATCAGTAAAATAAATTTGTCTTGTTTGGTTAACCCATCAGAAAGTGATTGTGTCTTTTTGGCCAACTTATTTTTAGTAGGCTTACTGTGTTTTAAATTTGAACTGTTGAATTATGTAATCATAAGATTTATCATAAACGAAGAGACTGTCTTGGCCATTAAACCCAAATCATTACAGGTTGTAAACTGTACAGTCAGTTTTGTGTTTCAATTTTGTCTCTGATAATCAAGTCAGGCTCATGTAATGGATTTTGTTTTAAACATCAAAAAAGAAAAAAAGAGAAAAACGCTGTAGTAAAAGGAAAAAAATACTTGGTATCAAAATTACCAAAATACAACCCTCTGGAAGCAAGAATTTAACCTGATTGGCTTGACTAAACTAGCGGACAGTATAGATCCAAGAACAGACTGCACAATCTGTGCAGTCTGTTCTTGGTCTGTGCAGTCCGCAATAGCCACTCTTGTCGCCTCTGGCATTAAAATAGTTAAAAAGGCTGCTTTTTGCAGACAATGCATTTCAAGATCTTTATGCTTTGTATAATCGGTGTCTGATCTACACTGTCGCACATTTCATATTCGAGACAAAGCTACATCTTGGTGACGGTATGAACCATGCTCTGACCAAGAGGGTCTACAGCATTTCCGTCATGCATTTTACAAATCAAATCATCACATGCATAAAATTCATTCCGTCCGATAATCGACTTGATGTGGAGATAGCATGGTCCTTTGACAGACTGAAAATTTACAATTTGCGGAATGTTTCGACACAGGTCAACCTGCCGGGACTACGCTGGCTGACCTGGCTCGATACTCTTTGCAGATGCATTAAGCCTCCATTTCGCGGAGCATGGCTCAAATGTACTTTATTGTCTTCAAATGTCAATTTCATTGGTGTGATGCTCCAAAGAAACAATGCCAAGGAATTACTTACAGAGATAGTCAATTTCTTTCTCGGAACATTTCGGCTCTGTAAAGTATAGATGATGCATACAACACTCTATCTTAGCACCATTCCAATCTCTTTTCAGATAAGTCAGCTTAATATGTTTTCTCCCTGGGTCTTCTTTTGCTACATTAGTGGTATTTATAAGGTTTCCGTTAATTAGCATTGTAAGTTCTGGTGCAGGACGGCCTCTTGTGTTGTAACAGTAAATGTTTACTTTTCCTTCTGTCTGTTGACGGTTGGTCAAGTATGGACCCAACGGCTTCTCTATGAAAAAACAGAATTATTCTTAATGTACAATTTCGCTGCTAAAGAATTTAACTCGGTTTTATCTGGTATCTGAATATTTAATGCCACATCAATTGAATGTTTTGCTATCGTTTAACTTACGGTAAACGGACAGCGTAAATCTAAGGTCAGACTGGACGTTCTATGCAGTCTGATCATGATTTATACCGATCGCTTTTAGCACGTACATAGATATCTTTATTCAACTATTACAAAATACATACAATCATTATTTGCATATTACTATTAATAATAAATTCATTGTTAGCAGATAAAAGTGCTGAATATATGAGTCATATTATGTGAAAAGGTGGCTTCATGCATCTTCAGAAAGTATCGACTAATGTTAGGCTGCGCAGTCTGCACCACTTTTTGTAGTGTCCGTGATTATGAAGTAGAGCGTCGGCCTCGTAACCAAAAGGTTCTATATCTGGGAGAGGGTGAACTTCGAGATTTTTCATTGGCCCACACATGAGGCGCGAGGACAGGTGTAGTTCCCAGGAAGCAGAATCAAGAGGGATTAGTGTAAGTTGTAAGTTTTAAGAACTTGTTTCTCAATCGATGTAAATTAAATTAAACTTTTTGATATTCGTCAATTTTCTGCATTTCAAAAGACCAGTGTAGCTTATGATTCTGTCGCTTGTAAGAGAAAAATGGATCTTCTGGATCCAAAGTTATATGGTGATTTGCTTGGTAACATGGATCATGGAGATGCATTAAGCCCCCTTTTGCCAGAGCATGGCTCATAATTATGATAAAAAGAACATTAGACATCATACAAACTGATCCAAATGTAGCAATGTATTTACATATCTTCATGGCTAGATTTCATGATTAAGAACTTTCAATTTAAGCAAAGTTTTGACCACCAATTGTTGTAGCTTATGAATGCTGATAAATGCGAAATTTCGACAGTCGATCTCCCGCAGCTAAGTGGTTTGTTTGTATGTTTGAAAGACTTTTGGAGCTGCTTTCAGGATTATTTCAATTATATCACAGTGGCCAGTCCACCTGTTCATACTTTTCTGGATTTTCATTTAACCTGTTTTTCGCACAATAGTCTGCACAAGCTACTGACTGCTTTCCCACATAAACATCGTCGAAATATTGATCAGTTGTGAGAGAAGAATTAATCCTGCTGCAATGTCTATCATTAATTCCAGGAAAGAAACTCGTCCTGCTAGCGATTCGAACCCATGATCCTCTCATGGGCTTCAAGCTCAACCAGGTAGGAATCAAGCGAAAAGGAAGATATTAACGCTAGGAACGAAGATTTGACCATACCTACCAACAACGTATAACTTGGTCGAAGTAGACAGCGGGTCACTAATGGCCTCATTTACTGCCTCGCAGCGAATTTCTTTTAAATGCAGACTGCTGGTGATGTATTTCGACTTTTTACAAGTCGTGCGGGATGGATGATCAAGGTTACATTTGGCTACTTCTTCTCCAGCAATTACAATTTTCACAATTACCGGAAGTGTCCCTCCTCCTAGGACTTGGCATTCAAGGTCTTCATAGGTTTGGTAGGTAACTGGTATACAACTTTCACATCCGTCTACATCGCTGGTGTTGAGGAACGTTGGGGTACTAGGAGGAACTGTAAAGATATTACCCAAAAGTCTTACTGTCCGTATTACATGTCGCCCCTTTCATGAATCCATCTTGTAGTCATTTAACGTTTCAAGTGACAATATTTCAGAGAAGTCCATCCTGAAACCAGTTTCCGACGACAACTTTGAACGTGGTTAAATCATGGAATTCGTCTTAGGAATCGTGGAAACCATTGTGGGAAAAGGAGAAAATACTGGTTACCAGCATTTTCTCCTTTTCCCACAGTATTCTCGAAAGCCTTCTACCTCGAGGTCATTGTATGGTAAAGAAATATAAAAAACAAAATACTTTTTAAATTCGTATTCGTATTCGTGATATAGTTTAAAGATTACTCCTCTCTAAGATTACAATGATTAATTCTGTATCAGGTTATGATATAGAGGATATTCTTAGGTGAAAGATCGAAATTTATTTCATCAAGGGAACATCATCGGTAATATTTTCACGAGAGGCCCATTATAATCTGGGTCTTGTTCTGTAAAAGGGTAGTTTAATGCATGTGTAAAAAGCATCGACACCTGTCAGCCTGAGCAGTCCGTGCAGGCTGACCTGGGTCGATACTTTTGTTGTGGGTAAATTTTCTCCATGTCAAAAGACCATTCTTCTCCATACTTCTGCTAGTTTTGAGACAAAACCGTACCCATTTTATGCAACGACTGGCTCTTTACGATAAGTGATTAAATCTTCTTTTCACTGAGCACCGCTCAATTTCTATTGTTATGCTTTACACCGTTTTACACTGGACTAGTCATTTGTTTAAACTATATTTGTGTCTCAATCTTTGTGGTTTGGCTACATATCAGCCATGCTTTGTGAAAATAGGGCTTAATGCATCTGCGAAAAGTATTCATTCAGGTCAGCCTGCGCACACTGCGCAGGCTAACGTGGGCCGAAACTTTTCGCTATTTGTCAATTTTCTGTATGTCCAAGGACCAGTCTATCTCATAATTAAGTCTTTTTTTTAAACAAAAAGGAGACAATATGGATCCATAAGTGTGTGATGGCTTGCTTTATACCATAGATCACGTGGATGCATTTAAACCCCTTTTGTCAGAGTATGTCTTTCATATAGGCATAAAAACAAGGATGATAACAATTACTAACATTAAACTCTGACCTGGTATAATGAGCTTGACAGCTTTTGTCGCTTTGTTGCTGCTTGACCTATTCGTGCATTGAATCAGATAGTACCCTCCCATGTCCGGTGTAAAATCCCTCACTGTATACACATATACTGAGTTGCGTTGTCTATACTCCTCTTCGTACCATGTTTGGTGAACTGGACATCCTAACTGCTCCCCACAATCGTCGGTTTTACGTCTAACTTGTCGAATATACTGCTTCTCTGAAAGGACTGCACGTGGTGGGTAGTATTTCAGCACCACTTCGTCATTCGGTTTAATATGTTTTGTTTCACTGTATAGAATACCGCATTCAGCTGGAGCTGCAAAAAAACCAAACGTACTTTAATGCACTATCTTCCCCTAACATACAGAAAGAGAGATGCGTCTGCCACAGGAGATACACAAGCTTTTCTATAAGTACTGAATAAATTACGTCGTGATAATAGGGCAATTTCTTGAATATACCGGGGATAAAAATAAAGCTTTTTGTAATAACGAGGTAAACGATGCTTTCGGGGTGAATATTTTCTGATAAACGACTTGTAAAGACCACTGTCTTCTACGGGACAACATCAAGATGAAGAAAGAGTGCTCCCAAGTTACTACTGAGGTAGCAACAAAATGAATTTGAGCTGCTGCCAAGTTGCAACTACAGTAGGTGCTGAGGGAATGCAATTCTGTTTCTCAAGAATCATCTAGATACAGCTAAATAGCTGCTAGGTTGTCAGTAAGGTGACAAATAGGAAAAGCTAGGGTGGAAACAGATTGTTACTTTAGGAAACACCAAACTTGAGCAAATATACTGCAAAGTTATTAGTCAGGTATCATTGAGGCAAAGTTAATGGCTTCCGAGTAATCATCAAAGCAGCACCAGGTTTAAGCCAGGATACTGCCAGATTGTCGATAAGACACAATCTAGTATCTACATGTATAAACAATAGCTTTGCAGAGCTGCGCATATACGCCCGACGGGCTTGTCAGTGAAATGGGTTAAAATGAAGGATGTACCGTAAAAGAACAAGACACTGGACAGTCAAGGTTCAATATGGGACCATGGGGTTATTTTGCATAATAAGGAAAATTAATCTTGATCATCTGTAATAGTTTATTAAAAAAAAAAAAAAAAATAAATAAAATAAAAATAACACTCTACCACACAATCATAAGTTTGTACCCCCCTATTAGTGAAGGCTATGGACATCAAAGAAATAAACTGTGTTAAGTTTCAAGTTATTGTGATTAAATACATATGGGAAGAAAGGCAACAAAGAAATTATTTTTTGTCTATTTCGGAAATCAAGGGAAGACAACTCTAGACCGCCTAAACAGATCCAAATGTAATTGATTGAATGATTGATTGTATGGTGTTTAACGCCGTTTTCAACATTATTTCAGTTATATCGTGGCGGCCAGTGCACCTATCCATGCTCTCCTAGAGTCTCTTTCACCAGTACTCCGCACAATTTTTCTTTCCAAGCCACTGGCTGCTTTCCCACATAATCACCGTCGAGACAATGGTCAGCGGTGGGAGAGGAATGAATCCTGTCGCAGTGACTATCATCAATCCTCGGAAAGAAATTGGCCGAGCCGGGGGTCGTAGCCAGTGATCGAACCCTGGTCCCTGTGTTCTCAAGTCCTGCACGCTACCGACTGAGCTACAGGGGCTCGGCAGATCCAAATGTAAAGAGTCACATGCACAACTATAAATAATAGAGATTCATTGTGGTAAGTTTGAAGTTATCCCGATAAAAACTGTAGGAGAAGATAGCCCCACAAGAAATGTATTATTTTAAAATTCAAGGGCAGATATCTTTTGAACGCCTGAAGAGATCTAAATGTAAAAAGTCACGTGCACAACTAGACATCATAGAGATTCATTTTGGTAAGTCTCAAGTTATTCCAATGGAAAGTGTAGGAGGAGTTGCGCACACAAGAAATTGCTGACGGGTGGACGGACAGACGGACGGACAACCTGGGCCATAACATAATACGACCCTTCGGGCGTATAAAAACGAAGGTGCTACCAGCTTGTCACCAGAGAAAAATCTAGGAAAGGCTTAGCTTGCAACAAAGGTAGCAGTAATGTAAAGCTAGACTAACGAATTACGTACATGTAGATAGGGTGCTGCAAGGCTGTCATTGAAGTAGCACCAGACTGAAACTTCTGTGCTACTGAGTTAACACCAAGCCGTGACCAAGATCAGGCTAGGTTAGGTGAACATTTATCACGAAGGTAGCTGCAAATTGAAACTCGAATGCTGCCAATATGCCATCTTAGAAACACGTAGACATGGATGCCACTATGGTGGTACTTACGCACAACAAGGTGGGTGCCAGGTTTTGACGCAGGAAAAACCAAGTTGAAGCAAATATACTACCAAACATCGCTCGTAAATGTAGAACAAGCACGAAACCAAGATGCAAAGTTAACGCCAAGGTACATATCCATTGACAAGTCGAAGCTAAAATGCTACAATATTATCATTAAGGTAGTAATAAGATGAAGCTAGGGTATTACCAAGTTGTCACATAGGTAGCATTAATACTAAGATAATGCATCAGTGCTAAAGCTGTCACAAAGAAAGCAGTAAAGTGAAGCTTGAGTTTTGCCAAGTTATAACTAAAGTAACAAATAGATAAATGAGCCATGCTCTAGCGTAAGAGGCTTCAGTGCACCGCCGTGATACATGATACTAAGTAAGTCATCACATAAGTATGCATCCTCAGAATTCATGTTGTGTAAGATAATAAACTACGTATTACATGTACATGCTTTACTAGTTAATTGATAGAAACGATATACATGTACTCCCACATGTATTTTGACTTATCTAATCGATACTAATTCAGTATTACTCACTTTCAAACTTTGAGTTTTGAGTCATGGCTAATTTTCCAGATCTTAGGAGAGAGAGAGAGAGAGAGAGAGAGAGAGAGAGAGAGAGAGAGAGAGAGAGATGCTTTGAACAAAAGAAAATATTAATATTTTAAACCTTTAAGTATTCATATAACAGAGCTGAAGATGAGGGCTCCGATCCCGTGACACTCTACTTGAATATACTTGCGTGCAACCATTACCCTACCGTGTCACCGATTGAGTATATAGAAGATATTTGTTTGGGTTTTTCTTTTTTTGGTGAAAGATCGAAATTTATTTCATCGAGTGAACATTATCGGTAATATTTTCACAAGTGACTGTCCAATTCTTGCTTTGTTAATTTCTGGCAGCTATTGTTACTTTAAGGTGCTACCAGATTGCCACAAGTCAGTGCCAAGGTGAAGCCATTATACATCTAGGTAAAGTGCCAGTACCAAGAGTAGGCTAGGTTTCCACAAAGCTGTCACAAAAGTAATATCAAGATAGTGCCTTTGTGTTGACATGGTGGACCTAAGAAACTACCAACCTTGAACTACTGTTATACTTGACCTTACCTAAGAATTCTTACTTACTGTCAAGGACATTAAGTTTTATCCTCACGCTTGTACATTTCCTATATTTCGTTGTAAGTGTTGCTGAAAACTGTCTTTCTTTGAATTCCTTTTGATAGCAGAAAAGATCCATCATGTAGGATGCATTTCGAGACGATAGGATGAACTTTGTTGAATTACTTATATCGGTGTCTCTGTAGCTAAAATAAGAGTCAGACCAGTATTTCCATTCAACTTTCGTTTCATCGTCCACAGGGCCATTTGGAATAAATGCAAATAATACATACTTTCCATCAATAGCAGGCTGAGCAACTGTAAGTGTACCGCACTCATTATTGTACTCTGAAAGAGAAAGGTAAGCATGCCATGAACAAGTGACGAAATTTATCGAAATAGTCCAACGATAGAAAGATCAGCACTGTGCAGCGTCTTTAAGACATAGAAATTAATTTCTTAAGTTAATTTGATATTGAAACGTATATTATTTCACTAAGTGAACGTAAACTTATCCAGTATAAGCTGTCCTAAAGGCTATCCTTTGAAGTAAAAAACGTGTATAAAGCGATCTTGATTTAAGTTCATTGGATGAACAAAAGAACAGTATCCATGTACATTGAAAAGTGCATGTTCTTGCACTAAGCAGTAGCATTTTAAGACTGTCCCGCGAGCTTCTTAAGCCTAGATTTGGCTGTACAATAATTAAGATGTTTAGTAACGAAACATCTATGTGGTCATAGTCTGTATTAAAACAAACATCCCCTTCTCTCTACATGCTAAACATAGTCGGAAATGCAGCTTAATAATAACGCTAATTAATTTGATCACGTGTGGCTACCGTCACGTTTGCTGTCAATTTTTCAGACACTTGTTACAACTCGGCCGATTCTGTAACTACATCTAACCTCGTCAAGGAGTTTTCCATTTTTAAATACTGTCAGTCATATTATCTGGCGACGTTCATGTAAATCGATTACTTGTAAACGAAAACAACAATCACAGTGATGTTATGCACACCTGTCGATCCGTCCGTGAAAACTGTTGACGGAATATTGATAAAACCATGTTATTAAAAATGAAATCACAAACTGTTTGTCAACGGAAAATATATGTAGAAAGATTTCGATAGAAATTTGTCACGTGTGTGGGGGTGGTGGGAAGGGTGGGGGATGTGTATGTGTATGTGTGTGTTTTAATCTTAGTTTTGCGATTTTGAAAAAAGGTTAAAAAATGAATAGTGTAGATGTATACAGCCTATCTTCATGGGGCTGTTGATATAATAACCGGGTCACTCGAAATCAGCCGAATATTTGAATCCATAATTTGAGACTGCCAGTACATGCTTTTACAGTGAAATCGGGTCAAAACCGCATGATCAGTAGATTTTCTTTTACCTTCAAGTTATTCTGGATTTTGAGTTGGCGTGGGGTCTAGGTGTGTGTGGATGTTCTATTTATTTAAATGAACTCTGGGTGTTCTATTTCTTTAAATGAATTAAGTCCACTAACTTCTGTGAAGAAAGGTTATTTATTTCATGCTTTTGTAGTTGTTTATCGAGAAATAACGATGAAATATTTTTCGTTATTTCATGGTTACGACCAGTGAAAAATCCCGATATATATATGCAACTCTTCCATTGAAAGCGCAAGCAGTAGTTCCTGCACACTAGTTACCTATGTAAACAGCGCGTGCCATTCAACCAGATGGAAATATGACGTAATTTATCATACATTTCTCGCGCTTTATGTAATATTTTAATTGGTTTGATGCAGAGGGAGTATGCCACGGGGAATAATTGAAAACAAATATATATGGTGCACCACTCTTGAAAATATTACTGATGATGTTCACTAGATGAAATAGAATAACGTTAAGTAAATTTACACTTTCCTCACATAAACTGAAAATAGAATCAGGTAGACACGACGGTATAGCCATTAATGAAAGAACATGTACTCAATGTAATATGGATGTTATTGAGGATGAATTTCATTTTTTGCTAGGCTGACCAAAGTACCACAACCTGAGAACACAGTTTATAAAACCATATTGTTATCGTTGGCCAACACCCCAAAAATCCCAGTCACTTTTATCAAGTCAGAATACAAGGCAATTATTTCACTTGTCCAAATATTTATACACCGCTTTCAAGGCACATAGCTAATATTTGAGTTGTTAAATGAATAAAAACAAACTTTCTGTTAATAAAGTTTCATCTTTTAAATTTTCTTTCACTTCCACGAATTTGATCTAACCATATGATTGTATACATTGTGTGTTAAAAGGGGTAGTTAATCTTAGAATGTCTGATATATATGTATATTAATATGCGATTATAAAGTTTTTTGAGTCCTGTAGACCTCAGAGTATTAGACTGCGTAGATCTAGGATCAGACTGCAATTCTGGTAAGTCTGATCTTGATCTGCACCGTCCTCAGAAATTTCACTTACTAGATTTGGTTGCATTTGTCAGCTAAGATGTTCAGTATTATTCGTAATTATTACTTATTTTGTCAGGAAATGTATAAATGCATATACATGTACGTAGATTAGCATGAAGATCAGTGTATTAGACTGTGTAGATCTAGGATCAGATTGCAGTACTGGTAAGCCTGATCTTGATCTACACCGTCCCCAGAAACTTCATCGACAGCATTTGGTTACACTTATCAACTTAAATGTTTACATCAATCGCACTTATTTACTTCTATAAATGTACATGAAAATTTTCGGGGAAAGAAAAAGCTGAAATTTTATTAGTTCGAAACGTTAATTTATCAGACTTTGCGGATTATTGATCGGATTGCACAATGTGTGCGGTCTGATCCTGATCCATAACGTTAGCAATGCCATTTTTAAGCGCGCTCAGTAGCAGATTGTTTTAGAAGTGTTTAACTTCTAGTATGTAAATTTTTTTTTTTTTTTCAACGCAATGTGTATTTATCTTTTCCCTCATTCCTTCGGAAAACATGAAGTACTTCATGTATTGGCAACACGCACTTTTTTTCCAAATTGTACAGGGTGACCCAAAATGAGTGCAACCCATATCATAGCGAATAAAATCGTGAAAAGTAATCCAATTCGTTTTATGTTGCAGATTCCACTAGAGGAGAGGATAACAACAAGAGAAAATAACAGCCAATACTAAAAATGCCTTGGACAACTGAACAAAAAACATTTTGTGTTGAGACCTATTTTGAGACGAAATCTTTCAAATCAGTGCAGGCAAGATTCGAAAGGGAGTTTAACTTTAACGACTATCCTTATAAAAGTCAGATTTACCGATGGGTAAATAAGTTCAGGAGATCGGGAACCGTGCAAAAACTGAGCTCTAAAGCTGCAGAGGTGAGAACTGGACGACATTTGAGTGCAAGGTTCGCTGAAAATGTTGCTGCTGTCAGGGAATCTGTTGGTCGCAGCCCAAAGAAGTCTATCCGACGTCGGAGCCAAGAGCTAGGCATTCCACGGGAATCAGTTAGGCGGATACTGAAAAAGGACCTTCACCTGTATGCATACAGAATTCAGATCAAACAGAAGTTGACGCAGGCAGATAAGGACAAAAGGGTCGTCATGTGTCAATGGTTTTGTGAGAATATTGATGTGGATCCCGACTTTCTTGATGATTTGTGGTTCTCAGATGAGGCACATTTTCTTTTGTCTGGCCACCTGAACAGTAAAAACTGTATTTTCTGGAGCACAGCACCACCAGAAGATGTTCTTGAGCGCCCATTACACTCAGTGAAGTGTACTACCTGGGTGGCCATGTCAAAGCATGGCATCATTGGTCCTTTTTGGTTTGAGGACGAAAGGGAAAGGTCCGTCACGGTCAACACAGACCGTTACATCGAGGTCCTGAGGAAGTTCTGGACAACACTCGGGAGACGTGCTCGACTCATTCGTGCAAAGCAGTGGTTCCAGCAGGACGGGGCCACCCCACACACATCAAACCAAACGCTGACCTGGCTGCGACAACGCTTTCCAGAGTGACTGATCAGCAGAAGATGTGACCCCGAGTGGGCCCGCACTCACTTGACTTTAACCCCCCAGAATTCTACCTGTGGGGTTATTTGAAAGACCACTTCTATGAGAACAACCCCCAGACAATCATGGACTTGAAAGCTGCAATAACAGCAAGGATCAGGGAGATTCCAGGAGCAGAGTGTGTCCGCGTGGTGGACAATTTTGCAAGACAAATTCAGGAGTGTCTCCGTCAAAGCGGTGGACATTTTGAGCATATCTTTGAACGTCGCTAACATGTAGACCACCCAACTGAAATAACTCAAACTTACAGAACTTAATTGATATCATCTTACATTGATGTGTGTAAAAAAATAAACTTAATCCATTCCCATTTGCAGAAGTTGTGGGTACTTTTACGCGTTGCATTCATTTTGGGTCACCCTGTACTATACATTTTTGTCTCTTCACATCTCGTGCTTAACTTCTTTAACTATATTTTGTATTGGCTATAAATATGTTTTATTTTATGCCAAATAAAGATGATGTTAAAGATTATGAAATAATTTTAGAACTTTCACCGAAAAAAATAGAAAAACAAATATCCTTTATATGCTTTGAACTTGGAGAGTATAAGGTACCTCATACAGATGCCTGGCTTTTTCATGTTGTCCCCTGAAAATCAATACATAAAAATGTCTGAAGTAAGTAATTCAATTTTTACGGTGATTTAAGTAGAACAGAAAATTCATAGTTTGTCAAAAAACCAAATGATAATCTCTCTTTAATCCTTTCAACGCCAAATACATAAATTCGACCCCTTTCGTAGGCTGGAAAAAACAAAAACAGTCTAATAAAACTGAAAAATAGTTTAAATCCGGTACGCTGGACTAAACAAGTGAACGGTAGAGATTCAAGATCAAACTATCCTTCTGTGTAGTCTGATCTCAATCCATGCCGTCTGCAAAAATTCCGGTTTTTGTCTATTGCGCTGAAAGGGTTAGAATAGAAAAAAGCAAGTACACAGGTATTTACCAAGAAGCCCTTTGGAAAATTCGACACAACATACGATGACATATACAATAATTCCACTGATCATTTTTTTACTTCACTACAAAAGTCACTTCATCACTACAAAAGTCTCTTCTATTCTACTTCAAATAACCTTTTTCGTTGTATCCAGCCATTCACTAAATACGGTGTTTATCTTATTGTTAATTACATCCTTAATTGGAGAAGTGTTGACAGGAAAAGATGTTGATAAACTCTTTACCCATTACCACATAATCCCGTGTTACAACAACCCTGATAAAAAGGGGTCTTAAAAACATTGTGGAAATAGGAGAAAATGCTGGTAAACAGCATTTTCTTCTCTTTCCACAATGTTTTTTCTACCCTTTCACTGTTTGGTCCCATACTAGAGCCATAAAGTCTCTGCCGATGCTTTACAGTCTCTAGAAAATTGACGAGATATTTACAGAAACGCCAAAGCGAAACACTTACCCTTGCAAAAAGATCTTTAGCCTGTCTATTTCATCGGAAGAAAAAGATATTTTCATTTAGTAAAACGTGCGGTATATCATAACTTCACGGCTGTTTTGGGGTCACTATTAATCACAAAAACATCAGACGATGTGGACTCAAAATCAGGCTGCAGTTTTTGTGTAGTATAAAACTTCGAACAGATGAGGAAGCTGCTCTGAGCAGTCTAAGGGTCAGGCTCTTTTCCTTTCACTTGTAAGGTCCTGCTTTCAAACATACATTAAAGCATTCCAGCAAAGTAACACTTCCCTAAAAGCATTTAATTAGACTTGTATCTAGTAGATGAAATAAAGAGAGGTTGATCTTATATGCTACAGGCTATTTCTAGACCCAATAAAAAGCTATTACTAATTATGAAAAGGACAACCATCCTATACAATGGGGAAAACAGCTCTTTGTTTCCGGAGCACAGGTGTCACGAGTCACACACTTTCATTTCTCCATAACGAAATAGTAATTCGATTAAACGAAAGTATAGTTTATTATGAAATCTTGTTTCGATTGATTGATTGTATGGTGTTTAACGCCGTTTTCAACATTATTTCAGCTATATCGCGGCAGCCAGTGCACCTATCGATGTTTTCCAGAAGTCTCTTTTACTAGTACTCCCCACAATATTCTTTCCAAGCGACTGGCTGCCTCTCCACATTACCATTGTCGAACCAATGGTCAGCGGTGGGACAGGAATGAATTTGGGGCGAATCAGGCGAACCCATGATCCCCTGTCCTCAAGTCCTGTACGCTACCGACTGAGCTACCGGGGCTCGGTAAATCCTGTTTCGGGAAAACGAAATGATAAACAATTTTTAAATAACTATATTCTCATTCGATATATCAGAATACTAATTTGTTTTTTTCCAAATGCTACTTCGAGAAAATAAAATGGATTTGTTCGGATCACCCCGTAGTTTCCGTAGGTCATAAATCGACAGCACGCGGGAAGAATGTAACCTTGTTTAATCGAAATTGGATTGCGTTAAGATGAATTATTTCGCTTAAACGAAGTATTATTTCGTTAAAGCAATTTTATCATAGTTTTATCGAATTGCTGTTTCAATATAATGATTTGTCATGTAATGTCGTCTTATCGAAAAGCAAAAAAAAAAAGTGTAATAACTAATTACAAGTAATTATTCCTTTTCCAGCAATATTTCTTTAGGAGTTGTCATGCACACAGGCACGAATTTTCGCATTTGTATATATACATTTTGAACAGGAAATACTCTGGGAATGAAATAAGGCGCAAGATCTGGGGCCTGTTCACAATACAAGAAAAATGGTGACATTGCGAATCGTTTTTATTAATGCTAGGTTCCCACTGTCGCGAGATTAGTTACGAGAGCCACGATTCGCAATCCGCAGCTAATCGTGAAACTTTTGGGAATTTTTTGGTTTGGATACGAGATGATACAAGTAGAGACATTAAGAAATGATTACTTGAGCTTGGATGCGACATAATTGCGATTGGTCATTTCAGTTTACACGACTATTTACGATCCGGTCTTAAGTTCGTATACGATCCATTCCGATCCAATAAGGATTATCCCATTCAAGTCTGCGATTGAATCCCGATTCGATACGCTTATTACGTGCGGGGGTCACGAGGTATGACTATGTAATACATACATTTACGTGTTGATAAGTCGAGATACGTTTATTGCGAACCGATGCGCTCTGTTTCACTAAGATACGATTGTTGTTGCGCCGCGTTTCACGATCATATCCGAGTAAAAGCTGCGATTGGATCCCGATGAGTATTTATGGGCCACGACTGTCCACAGGCATCATTGTTTTTCGTGAACACTAATTGTTGAGGAGGGTAATAATGTGACATTTGCAGTAAGCAGACATTATCACAAGAGAGAAAGAAGACGAGCAGTTGCCAGGCCAGCAACAACCACAACCTGCAAGGATCAGGAGAGCGGTAGTCAGACAGTTCTTTGTGTGACCATAGCTCACAGAAGACAGAAACCAACAATTCAGTTAGTTTTCTAGCCTCCTCGACACATCCTATAAAAAGATTGAAGTTGCCTTGATTATAGATATATCAAATAGACATAAACATGTTATTTAGTTGACCTAAGGATATACAATACCACAATTCATTTTAGGTTTAGATTAAATTTATGTTTTCAGAATGAGAATTGCTCTTTTTCATCTTCCTTGCACACCATAGAAATTTTCCATTCAGCAGAAAAAATAAGTGCATTAAAGAATTTTTGCTGAATATCTTAAGAATAAGTTAAACATTTGTTTTCTCATTTTTGAAGATTAAAATGCGGTAATCAGTTCTCTCAAATTCTCTATTTTCGACCTCCGCTTTCGGCCTAACCAACAAGGCTTGCAGGCTTTCGGGAAAGCTTCTGGATTTATTTCCAGAATTGTTGGTGTTGGAAACCTGCAACAAGTAGAACCTGAATGTTCAGTGCTGAAGGGAGTATATTCGTGTTAAACAGCACCATGTACTGCTGCTGCAAAGGAGGCCGCATTTCTTCCTTCGATTGTCTTGATGTGAGGGTTCAAAAAGGATAACTTATCCTATCCTATTATCCAGAAAAACGAACCAGAGCTTTGCCTTTGCCTTGTCCAAGATTGGTCCCGATCAACACGATTTAGAAGCACGATTTAATACGATCTGCTGCGTTATGTTACGATTCAATATTATTAGATGCTGTGACCACGATTGAAAAAATAAATCGTGTTGATCGTAGAAAATTGTTTGACAGCCAAAAAATTTCATACGATTAACACGATTGTCACGATTAACATCAAGTTCTGATACGACCTGATAGGATCATCTCGACTTGCTCACGATTAAGACCACGATTTCAATCGTGGCGCGAATCGTGATAGTGGGAACCTAGCATAAACTTTCTTATCCTCCGTAAGTAAGAAGTTGAGGCGATGAACTTGTCATAGGGCTCAGCCACAGTCAGATGTTTATTTTTTTTTTTACACAAGGCTTGTTATATGCTTCTGTTATGTAGAAAAAAGTGTTTACACACTCACTTTTTGTTTCAGAGAAGTGCTAAGGGACTATATCAAGAGGTCAAATAGCACTGAACATCATTGGCGTAACATATTTTTCGCATCAGCACACAACATGGTTAAAAAAATGAATGAAAAATACTGTTTTGCTGTTTCATTTGATAAAGCACTTTTCTTAAAAAAATAATTCCATAACCAGATCTCGAGATGTGCATAATATGATATTACTTTTTATATAATATGGAATGTCTTCTTTCTTTTGCCGGTTAAATTATCCATCCACGTCAACTAGAACCCAAATGGCATCAAAAAACCAAATGTCTACTTTGTTATATGTTTTCCAAATCTGGGAAGTGCTAGTTAGCAGAGTATCCTTATCCACAACAGATATGTATTGAATCACAATTGATTTGGTGAATTGTGAAGAATAACTTCTTCTTTGTGTTAATTAATGAGTTTGTATAACATCAAGTATGTCAGGAAACAGATAAGTTTCCGGTTTTCATTTTGTTTGAATGTGTAAAATGGTCCAAAAGAATGTCTTGTCCATAGACACCCTTGTTTTTATTGAAGATTTTGATAGAGTAAGGTGATGTTCATGTGGATTGTACAAGTAATGTGGATTGTAAGCACTAAGTTCACAAAGGTAACATAAGGATTGTTACTAACAGAAAGGGTTTATGAGTCTTCGAATACAAAAATGTCTTGTCCGTAGAAACGTCCTGTCTGTAGAAACGTCTTGTCCGTAGACACTAAAACTTAATGAATATTGAGCAGAGAAATTATAAAACAGGTACTGATTTAATCTAAATTCAATTTGTTTATTTTCTTATTTTGTAATTCATTCTTTGAATTACATTTAGATTTTGGAAAGAAAACAATATTATTTCTCTCTAGTCAGTGAGAAACAGGTATTTTGGCAATTAAGATTTCAGTTGTGCCAACATTTCATTTTCTATCCATCATTAATACCAAATATATATCTTTCTTCTAGATAAACAAAAAAAAAAAAACAGTTCTAGTATTTTGGGGTTATTCCAGTCAAAATTTGAAACTCTACCAAAAGAGACTGGTGTCTATGGACAGGACATTTTATATATGTTGGTACAATTCTTTATCGTTTTTAGAGTTTGATTTGATTGAGAATGAATAGAATGGATCTCAGAGAAAAAAAAAAAAAATACTTCACAACCTGACTGAGAGAGTAGTATCTGTGAAAAATAAAAATACCAAATTTGGTTTGAACGAATTGTTATTTAAAATCTGTTTATAGACTTCAACTATAAAACTCTTGTTTTTGTGCAAAGAACTGTGTTTCATAAATGATTTCTCGTGATAAAAGAGGGAAAAGGCGCTTTGTTTACAGAGCACAGTAGATGTAACCAGTCTTCATTTCTTCCTAACGAAATACTAATTCGATAAAATAAAATATCGTTCATTACGAAATCATGTTTCGAGAAAACTAAATAAGAAACCATAATATAAAAAAAAAAAAAAAAACGATACGCTCTTTCGATATATACGTATACTAATTTGTTTTATCAAAATGCTACTTTGAGAAAATAAAATGAATTTGCTTGGATCACCCCTTAGTTTTCGTATGCCTTATATCGATTGCACGTGACAAGACTATATCCTCATTTTAATCGAAATTGGATTACGTAAAAGCGAATTATTTCGTTTAAACGAACTATTATCGCGTTTAAACGAATTATAATTTCGTTTTATTGAACAGCTGTTTCGAGATAATGAATGTTCATTTCGTCTTACCAAAAAAAGATTATGTAATAATAAATTACAAGTAATTATTCCTTTTCCAGCAATATTTTTAATAAGTTGTCAAGCAAAAAGACACGAATACTCGTACATATAAATTTACATTTTTACCAGAAAAAAGTCAGGAAAGAAGATTAGGAGCAAGATCTAGATAATGTGTACAAAACGAAAAAAAGTGAGATTCCCAATCGCTTTTTATTCAAGTACAGTTTCCTACCCTCCGTAGGAACATGTAAGCAGCTGAGGCGGTGAACTTATCATCAGGAAATCCTGAGTTCGATTTCTGTTGGCATCGCTAGTTACGTGAGAGTTTTCTAAGGTAAGACGCTGCAGAACCCCCACCTAGTACAAGAGAAAACCCACTGAACTCGCGAAGAAGTTAACTGACTCGTGTTATGACTGTTTAAGTGCTTAATCAACTTGCTGTAAACCGCAGCTCAAAACGATTATGCAAACTGTAAAGATTAAGATCAGACTGCACAGTACGTACTGTCTGATTATGGATCTACACATCCCGATACACTTAGATATTTTTTCTGCCAACGGAATTCAGAAATCGCGAAATTTGGGGTCTTTGGTATGACACTCCCTTTTAGTTTGCTTATGAGTTTAATTCTTCTTACTCAAAGTCGTGTTTTAACGATCCTGAGATGGGGGGGGCTATTGAAAACATTGTGGGAAAAAGAGAAAATGCTGGAAGCCAGTATTTTCCCCTTTTCCCACTTTGATTTTACCAATTTAAAGAAAAATTTCAACGCACAAGCTACGTTTAATTTGTTGTCTGCAAGTCTTTTCATTTTGGACAGTCCTAAAATTTAACACTGGTAAAGAGGAAGTAAGTTAAACCCTTATTCTAAGCGATCCCATATTGTCATGGCCCTCAGGAAAGAAGTGTCTTTAAAACCTTGTGCCAAAAGGTGAAACTGCTGGTAAATAGCATTTTGCTCTCTTTTCCGCTCTATTTTCCACTGTCTCCTATCTAATGTCCAAATGCAGACGTTTTAGCAACTTTTTTTGTCGTCTGTGAATGCTTTCAATTTGGTAATTACGCAAATTTTGTCGTCTGGTAAACATTTATCTTTAATCCTTTACCGCAAAATCCCGAGTTATGTACGACTTTCAGTAGAAAAGTACCATTGAGGATATTGTGACCTGTATTTTCTCCTTTTTTCCCACAGTGATTTTTGTATAGTCAAAGGCAAATCCAACCAGTTTGGCAACATTTAACCCTTCGCCATACTATTCCGAGTTTAAACAACTTTTGAATGCTTTTGAAAACAATGTGATAAAAGCAGAAAACGCTGGTTACCAGCGTTTTTCCCTTTTCCCACAATGTATTCTACCCTTCCCATAAACACATTCTAAGTTTTTATTCACATGTATTTTGTTGTTTGTAAATACTTTCAATATGGACAAGTCTGAGATTGTGTAGTTTGGTAAAAAGTTAATAGGGGGGAGCGTAAATACTGGTGGTCGGGTTATGTATTTCCTTTAACAACTCACTGCAATACAACTAATGCAACCTTGTACGTTTTGGTGGGATTAATGGAGAAAAATAATTTTTCTACCTAAAAATATCACTGAAACCAACAGAGGACAAAAACTTTGGATTAAATGCCTGTTATGAAATTTTAGGCCTAAAAAACACATAGGAAAATTTTCGACGACATGGATAAAATGAAAACAGTTTGACGAAATGGAAATTTTCATGGTCTGAAACTAATACTTAAGTGAATATTTGTATCACAGAAAAGGTTATCTCAGGAATGAAAAGAATTTTTGTTGTTGTGACTGTTGTTGTTTTCATGGAGGTATGGAAGAAAAGAAAAAAAAAAAAAAAAAAAAAAAAGAACTGATCACACTTTTGTATGAAACCAATTCGCAGTTTCATGCAGTGTTAAGTTTTTTCTTTTTTATTTCATACCTCCATGAAAACAAAGAAAATTCTTTTCATTCCTTATAATTCAATATCACAGACAACAAATATGCTCTTAAATTTTACACTAACTGCTTTTTTTTGTAAATCCAACATTGCGTATTTATTTAAAGTCCAATTCATTGATAATTCATAGCGCGGTAAATCTGCTTGTTCATAACTTAATTATAGTATTGAACACTGGCAGATTTAGAAGAGTTATTATTAGAAGTTCAATACGCTAGAATTAGTTGAAAATAAGTTTGTTAGGATCCAGCAAAGTGACAATGACTTTAAGCTCTCTCTTTGAATTTACTGTTGGATATTCTTTTCAATGTTCAGAGAAAATAAACTAGCAATTTTTTTTTTTTTTTTAAATTCGGACTGGATATAAAATCAGACAGAAAAAAATTACAGAATCTTGTATACATGTTTGTTTACATTAGTTTGACTGCAAAAGTAGTTCCGGCACTGCTTTGCCATTTTTTCCTCATTCTTTTTACCTGTCGCCGCAAAATGGAAATGTGTGCGCAAAATGTAAATAAGCAATGGCATGAATATCATAGCCTAGGGTAGCTAAACCAATTAATAAGCAGTATATTATGATTATGCAATTAAACCAATTAATATTTCATCCTATTTAACCATTCTTTACTAGATTTATAGCTTCACTTATCTCTGCGAAATAGAAACCAATTCAGAAAGATATTTAAGGTGCGTCTAAGAAAAAAATGCAAGAGATATGTGACCTCAAATACCACCCCCCGTGGGGGATAGAAACCGCTATAAAATAGGGGCAAAACATGGGAAATGGTTGGATCCTTTGTCTGCTCTACAACCCAGTTAACGGAACTAATATCTCCAGAGCACGGAACATCCTCACTCGCGACATGAGGTGCCACAGTGTTGGAAATGCAGTCCATCAATGGAGCAGACGTAATGGCAGCCTGGAAAACAGTTTTAAAATCGTCGTTAAAGACGTTGCGAAGGGATAATCCGTCAGCGTCAGAGTTGAGCTTACCGCTACGGTATTCGATTGTAAAGTCGAAACTGCTCAATTCTGCTAAACAACGGTGTCCAGTGGCATCAGCTTCAGCTGCGGTAAAGACATAAGTAAGACGCTTGTTTCCTAGCACAACTTTGAAAGTGGATCCATACAGATAATCTCTGAACTTATCAGTCACTGACCACTTCGAAGCGAGGAATTCTAACTTATGTGCCGGATAACGGCGCTAAGCATGTCTCAATCCTCTGCTTGCATAAGCAATGATCTTTTGACATCGTCTTGATTCTGGTATAAAACAGAACCAAGACTCAAGGAACTAGCATCAACATGGAGTTCGAAAGGCAGTTAGTAATTGGTGCAGGTGACGACGTTAACTTTTGTCAAATCAAATCAAATACTTGCTGCTTAGCTTGACTCTAAACCCATGATACAGCTTTCTTCTATCTAGCCGTAGACAATTTTGCCTGTTTGGCAGATAAATGACCCTCAAGTAGGGAATTAAGTGGTTGAATTCTCTTGGTGCTGTCTTTCACAAATCGGCGATAATATCTGGTAAAACCAAGGAACTGGCAGAGCTGTTTAATATTCTGTGAAACAGGCCAAGTTGTTATCGAAGACATTTTCACTGGATCAGTTTGGATGCTATCGTTGGAAATAATGTGACGAAAATATTTGAGGGATTACTAAAAAAAAAATCATATTTTGAGGGTTTTAAGCGCAGGCTATATTGATACAGCCGCTACAAGAGAGATTCAACCCTCTCAATGTTCACCTCAAAGTCGGTAAAAAGATATATAGCATCTGAGATGAGTTGGCTTTTGAGATAAAATTTTATTAAGGTTGGCCAACTGTAATGGGATCGTGAAACATCGGCCAATATCGGTCAATGTCGGTATTCTACGTACAACAATCGGATTGCCTCGGTAAGCTGCGGAGAACGGTCGGGCATTCACGTCAACTGCCGGACACGGCATGATTTAACTATTTATCGCCTTTTTTTTAATATACAATGATTCTTTATAAATGATTTAAGATTTTTATAGTTGTGTTATCGATTAATGTGACCGAAAAAAAATAAAAAAAAAAAAAAATACGAATTTTTCGGAAACTTCCGGTTTAGTTGTCATGCAATTTCGCGACGCTAAAGGCCGATTCTAGCAAAACAGAACGAAAGCCTGCCCAGTCTTGCCCCAAGACCAATTTTGACTGCGATAACTATGCTTGTGGATCCTTTGTCTGAGGTTTGTGTTCATTTTGAAGTTGCCACGACAAGTGATAGTTGGAAGGTTGGTCGACGTCGGTTGAATTCGATGTTCTTTCGAAAAACTTGAGAGCCTGTCAATTGTGCCTTCTTGGGCCAAATTCCTTTACTTACGACAGCGTTGTTGGGAGAAATATAGAAAGGACCCGGTGGATATTTATATGTTAAATGTGAATTTTGTCATTTGATAAACAAAGTGGCCTGCGGTAAGACCCACCACGTCAAATCAAGAAGGATGCCATATTTTGTTGCTAGTACTAAACTGAGTTCAGGTAAGACCTGTTATATTTTCTTTTTATCTTTGAAAATTTTGTTATACCTGATTTGTTTGCCGACAGTACCGTATACACGTGTCTGACTCACTTTTTGCTGCAATAAAGAACATTTCTGAATGGATGGATACAGTACATGTATGTAGATCTAAATGTATATAATAAAGTACAATGTAAGCCCTTCCTTGAAGCCTTCCTCCTATGTATAGTCTCAATCAGGAAACTTTTGGGGCGCTTCCTTTAACATTTGGACATTGTTTTGTGCTTGGCATGGTCCAGGAGGCAATCGGTGAAAAACTGAAATATCAGTCGGAAACAGTTACCTGTACTACAGTGCTCTAATGTATTAAGCTATGTAATACACAATGACCCTAGTCACCAAAACATATTGGGCAGCGTTCATGGCTTTGAATTCTAAAAGCTGAATCAGGCCCTTGTAAATTGCAAATACTCCTCAGAATTCAATCTACTTCTTGTTTGTGACTGTCAAATGTTTATATGAATTTTAAAATGTTCTGCAACATACCAATTCAAAAAGTCTGCCAGCTAAAGTTAAAAATGGCGACAAAACTTATTCTATGAAAAAATTGGAATTTGGGTGGAATAAAAAACACAGAAAACATTGAAGGAAGAACAGAAATTGCTTGTAAAAAGCAACCTCTCAGTTGGCCAAGAATTTTTCAGAAGTGTAAGCAACATTACTACAATAAACTCTTTACCACACAAATCCGACTTTTAAGGAGCCCAAGGAAGAAGCCTTTTGAAAACAGTGGCAAAAGGAGAAAATGCTGGTAACCAGCATTTTCTCCTTTTTCCACCACGTTTTCTTCCCTTTAAAAGATTCAAATCATCACGTGGGCCGAATTTAATTTGTCGTCTGCAAATGCATTCTATTTGGACCAGTCTAAAACTTTGTCGTTTGGTAAAGAATTAAAGAATTTCTGGGCAGACTGCTGGATCCTATATAATTTGTAATTTTCATTGTTTTTATAACCAGAGACTGTGAAATTTTAAATTTTTCATTGTACAGTAGGTGACTTTAATACATGGTAATGCAATAAACTGTATTCCTATAAAATATTTTTTTTTACAGTCATGATTGATAGCCTGGTTGGACCTTACAGTTAACAACTTCCTGGCTGCTTTTTGAAGCCAATTAGTGATGCAAATCTAAAGAATATGGAAGAGCGATCAGGAGGGGCAATTGAATCACTGGCTAAGGAACCCACCCAACTAGCTACTAAGCAGGCATACATAGTAAAAATACAGTAAGTTTTACATTTTTAAGCTTTTTTTTTCTTTTTCATGAATATAATAATCAAATCTCTTAGATAGGGAGGCAAAATGAAATTGAAATTCAAAATGATCAGCTATGCCTTGATTTTTTGGCTATAAGGAATTATTAGGTTGATTTTTCTAAACCCTTTAATGGTGTAACTAGGAGCATGCTGCATATTTTAACCCTTTACCACATATTTCCATGTTTTAGGGACCTAGAGGAAGAAGGCTTCTGAAAATGCTATGGTAAAGGGAGAAGATGCTGGTTACCAGCATTTTCTCCTTTTCCCACAATGGTTTTTACCCACTCGAAAGCAAATCCTCATTTGAGCCGTATTTAATATTTTTTGTCTGCAAATGCTTTGAATTTGGAAATGCAAAGAATTTATCATGTGGTACAGGGTTAAATATTGCTTGATGCCAGGGGCACATTTTTTTCCTGATCTTGCCATGCGTTTTGAAAAACTTCCTGTTTCGCCTTTGTACATGTGTCTATTTTGATTCTTGACTATTTAACACACAATAAAAATGTTGTCTTGTCCAAATTGAAAGCATTTGCAGACGACAATTCAGATATGGCTTATATAAGGTAAAATTTGCATAAAGTTGTGTCAACTATTGGTTATAAACACCTATTTACAGTGCTACTAATATCACACAACTTTTTGTCTGTACAAGTCGAAAATAAGTTTTGCCTTCTGCACAAGAAAATTGATCATTCATTAGCAACTTGAAATTATAGGTTCTTCTGAAATGGAAATATCTGCAGGACATAGGAATCAGTTTTGAAATGCCATAGGCTGATCATTTTACCTTTCATGGTATTAAAGTATTGTGGGAAAAATGAGAAAATGTCTTGCAGAACAATATCTGCTTTCTACACATTTTTTCAAAGTAATTTATATCAGGTATGCTAAAAGACAATGATTCTGTGCAACTAGGGACATAACCTCTATCCTTACCAAACAAGGCATCATATAATTATGGGTCTATAAACTCCATTTTGTCTAACAACCAACTGAATCATGAAGTAGACTGGTCCATGGACATACAGAAAATATTCAAACAGCAAACATTGTGGGCCCATGTAAGCCTGGGAGGACTGCACAGGCTGACCTGGGTCGATTCTTTTTGCAGTTAAAGCTCCCTTTTCACAGAGCATAACTCAATTATATATACACATTCACAGGTATTGGTTATGAGCAACATGTGGATACCAGACAGATTCCAGCTGCTATTCAACGTGGCAATTTTAAACCCGTCCATTTATTTGGAAATCCAGTTTTAGAAGAAACAGTTCCAAAAGTGTCTCTGTGCTTTGATAAACTGTGACTGTTGGTTTTTTTTATGTTTTTCAGACAATGTTTATGTGTTTCTTGTCATGTAACAATCATTTTGTCATAATTACTTTAGATTTTCCTGAAATAGATAGGCATTACAACATTCACTATTGGATAGGGTTGAAAACATTTGAAAAAAGGGGAAAGTGCAGGTGCTGGGCAACTATCCTTTTCCGTCAGTCTTTTTGAAATGTTAACTGCTACAGAGCTGTTGAAATACCTGTTTGTTTGGAAAAGGGTGAAATGGTATAGAAACAGGATCAGACCAGAAAGATCATAGCAGGATCAGACTAAAAAGATGTGGGGATTGCTTTTTGTGGAATAGTGTTTTATTAGTATTTATAGATGATACTATCTTTATTCCAAAACATTTTTTATATTGTTGTCAAATTATAAAATTACCCGTTTGAAACAATACTGAGACTGCAGTAAGCATGGTTATTTTTCATATTGGTATATCCCACCTTTGTTGTACTTTACATTGTCATAACTAGAGTGGGAAACATGGCAGAAAACATGCATTTGGTTGTCTGAGCAAATGGTTCTTTTTTTTCTCAATGCTTTCGTAAATGTTTCCAATTGGATATTGACTATTTTCAGTCATTCAATCTATGGTTACCAGAGTATTCCGGTCATACCCCAGTGTGGTTCATTGGAGGCTTTGCTGTGCAAAAAGTGTTCATGAAATCTTTACCAATTACAAAATTTTGACTTTTCCAAATCCAAAGCATTGCAGGTGAGAAATTTGGCTTGTAGAAAATTTGTTTTTGGTATGGTGGTATTGTGGGAAAAGGAGGAAATTCTGATCACCAGAAATTTGATAACAGCATTTTCTCCTCTTCCCTCATTTTCAAATGCCTTTTTCTCAGGGTTGTTAAAACACCAGATTGTTTGGTAAAGGGTTCTTAAACATGGCTTTGTGACTTTGACCACTAACTCTTTACCACATGACAAAATTTTATACTGGTCCAAATTGAAAGCTTTTGCAGACCACAAATTAAATGTGGCTTGAGTGATTAGAGCCTGAAAGGTAAGAAAACATGGTGGGAAAAGAGGAAAATGTGGTTACCTGCATTTTCTCCTCTTCCCGCTATGTTTTCGGAAATTCTTATTGCGTGGTAATTTGTTAAGCTACAGTAGCAAGTCCCCAGGGTTGCATACTATATTTTCATTATGAACATTTAAGCAAAGTCATTTGAAAATACTCAAACGGTTGAACAACAGCTTTGATGAGACTCTTGACATTTTTACCTCCTAGTGTGACCTTGACTGGGTGTGAAAAAAATGTTTGTTTCATCTTGTTGTTAATCTAAAGGCCAGTTTCTGCTCTTTGTCAGTTTTTGATTTCTCTGTGCCTTATTATTACTAGGAACTTTCAGCCTATCATTTACAAGCAAAAATGTTTGTCTCAGTTGTGAGTTATCTGCTTGTATTTACTCTTGCCTATAATGTAAGCTAGGAAATCAGCTCAGCCTTGCATGGGTGTCTTGTTAAAATCTTTCTGCAGGGTTATTGATATTATGCATGAAGATTTTCATTGTTAAAAGGTCTAAAAAACATTTTACTATGTATTTCTTCTGAGGGATTTCAGTATACATCTTTCTTGTCCGACATGCTTGTGTACCGCAGTAAAATGAACAAAATCTTGTCATTTAACTGGTGTAAATTGTAAATCTAAATCTCTAAGCAATAATTAAGATTAATTTATCAATAATTAGTTCACAGAGATAGTTAGTGGTGTGTTTTGAACTTAAGAATTTAAGATGATTGATTTTAGGTAACATTTTTTGTATATTTTTATGGAAACGTCAAAATGGGGGTGTGTATGTTCAAAATCAAATATTTCAGTTACGTGCAGTAAAGGATGCTGAAAATCATATATGTTGCTCCAAATAGGTGTTACAAAAAAAACTGAGTATGGTTTATCCATGCCCCATTCATTAAAGTATGATATTTCTGAAAATAAGTTGGAGGGTTTGTCTCAGAAAATGGAAAAAATAAGGAAAATCCTTTTGCACTTTGTGTTAGTATTGTCATATTTCTCTTTGATTTTTATAATTTTACAAGACAATTGTTTGTATTCTTGAAAGAATATTATGTGCTGAGTCTTTTAGTACCAAATTTGATACAAAACACCATAAATTTGAAAAAAAAATATAAGCATTTTTATTCCTTAGGGGTGGTGTCAATTTTGTTGCGGAGTCCGAAATGGGGGTGGAGTTTCAAAAATTCATATAACTTTACTTTTTCCTGGGCAATGTTTCTGATTTTTCATATTTAAGACACTAAGACAATAACAAATAAGATAATACGTATTTTTTTCATTTTGAAATATTGCCCATTACAGTTGGCCTACCTTAAACGAGTCTAGGGAAATGTTATTAAGCGAGCCTTTGGCGAGCTTACGAATGTCAGATTCTTTTTATCACATAACGCAATTTCACGAAATATAGATCAGATGATGTACAAAACAATGTATACATGCACCCGGAGGAATATCCGTAAAAGCCATTCACTTCAATAAAATACCTACAAAATGACGACAAAAATGACGTCAAACAAATATGATATCAAACGTGTATAAGATAAGAAAAAAAGAAGGTTATGTGATAGGATATCGTCTAAAAACACTAGACATTCGTTTAGATGCATGTCATCCAGGCACTTTTCCATTAAATGCTTGAAGCCTGCTGGTGCGTTTGTTAGACCAAAACCCATGCGGTCCCGCTCGTAAAACGCGAGTGGTCCGACTGAAAAAGCAGTTTTGGGCTTGTCTTTCTCATCGATTTCTGGTTACTAATATGCGTAATGGAGGTCGATGTTGCTAAAGAACTTACCAGAAGAAAAAAACATCTTTAGCGTCATCAAAACGGGGAAGTATATAAGCATCGTGCCTGGTACGATTATTTAACTCCATCCAGTCTAAACAAGGACGAAAGGGTCCATAAGGCTCCCTAATTAAAAAAATGTTGGATGAGTATGCTGATTAGGGTTCACGAATAACTCCAGCGTCAAGCATTTCTTTGACATGCTGCTGCACTTCTTCAAACATAGCTGGTAGGATCCACCTGTAAATTTCCAGACAATCATGTGTTTACTCAAATCAGTTTTACCAATCTCTTTGGTACTGGAACTAAAAATATGTTTCCGATTACCCAGAACTTGCTGAAACCTTGAAATGTGCTTTGGAGATAACTTGGACTAGTCAAATGTGACATCAACCAAGTCTTCAGATAACTGGATTCATGAAGAGGATAAACTACAACAAAGGTTGTCAGCAACATCAGCTTTGGTGACTTCAAAAATAAAGACCTTGGCTTAATAGTTAAGACATTAGCTGTAATTTTGCAGATTTGAACTGGAATCTTGCAACTAGGGACATTTCTGTCTAACTGTAAAACCCTTAGACAAACGGTAAAAGCAATGTTGGTGACATCTGGAGTTTCTGTTACACCGAAAGATAGTTTTATGGGCTGTAGTGGTCTGAAAGTGACCAACAGTGATGGGTATAGTGATAATTATCCCTGCTTGTCATGCGGGAGACCGGGGTTCGATTCCCCGTCTGGTAGCCATTGTCGACTGCCGTATAAATATGAAAAGAATACAGGCTGTCTTGATATCGATTTATACTATGTAGAACACAAAAAGATTAATAATGATAAGAATACGACCTGAAAAGATAAATACAAGAAAGGTCTTAGCAAATGTGTACAATCTAGATACAGTGCCGAAAAAAAATTCTCATCTCAACGGTAAGACAATACATGACAAAAATGAAATATTCTTACTGGAACAGTGCAAGGTTTCTTTAAAAGTAAAATGAAAGGAATACGTGAAACAGATGAACACAATATGCACGTCTGTAACTGTTGAAAAACAGAACGAGAGTGTCGAGCACTGAAACAATGTTAGTAAAAAAAGTGCCAAATAAAAGAGCGGGAATTAAAAGAGCGGGAAAAATACACGGGCAAAGACGACTTGTACACAACAGCATACTAAAAAGTACTCACAAGCGTACATATACACAGCACATAAACAAAGGAATTTATACATGATATGCAAATACATAATCAAAATAAAACCTTGGTTATGTATGTATGTATGTATGTATGTATGTACTGCTTTTATTGCTGGGTTGTTCCTGCATAAGGCTCTGCGAGACCTCCAAATTGATTTTTTTTTTACTGGGCGCATTATCGTCTGATAAGTTCACATGTCTTGGATGCTATGAAAGAGTGTGCATATCAGTGTTAACGCTAACAACAGTTCTGGAACTTTGCAGGGCCCTTCTTGAGGAATCGGACAACATCGTAGGGTATAGGATAGCCCCACTATGTTGTCAATGAGACGAAGCTGGCAAGTTTTGATAAATGCAAGGGGTGGCCATATTCAGTGTTAATCATGTGACTTTTGGATTGGAACATTTTGTGCCTATTTTTTCACAAGAAAATCTTTAAATATTCTAATGAATTTTGTAAATCATTCAATGGAATAACAATGAATTACTTAAGAGGAAAATTTGAACAGAACATATTTATGTTTGGACTGACTTTCAACTTACAAGAAGTGTTGCGTTCTTAAATGTACTGTATGTATGTATGTATGTATGTATGTATGTGCAATAAATAGTGGTGTTCCTGTCCGGCTAATAACTTCTAGGTGCACGTTTGGATTCTCAAATAATAATTTGGTACAAAGGAATTTACCATGAATAGACACAACCGTGTCGCCTGCCTTACGGTTAAGGTCACACTGCTCGGTTGAACTTCGTCAATATTTGCAACAGTTATAGTTATGATACGTGTTCCTATCAGGCCAACAACTACCAGTTCCAAGAACATTTTTTGACACAAGTAACAACTATGGATAGACAACATGTCGCGTGCAACAACTGTGTCACCAGCTTTAAGGTCAATGCCACAGTGCTAGGTTGGACATCGTCAATATTTGTTACACTTATAATAAATAATGATAACAGGTGTTCGTGTCTGGCAAATAACTTCCAGGTGCATGGTCCATTCTGAAATTATTTGGTACAAATAATCACAATGGATAGAAAACGTGTCACGGGCAAAGCTCTGTCCTCAGCTGAAGGGTCAAGGTCACAGTGCATGTCTAAATTTCGTCAATATTTGCTATAGTTAAATGATGACAGGTGTTCCTGTCTAGCCCATTGGTGTGAAATGCATTGTTGGATTTTTGAATAATATGGTACCAGTAATCACCATGGATAGACAAAAAGTCGCGTGCAGAAAACAGTTTCGCCAGCTGAAAAAGGTCTGTTAAACTTTGTCAATTTGTGTTATATTCACAGTAATGATGGCTGTTCGTGTCCAGCCCACTTTGTTGGATTTCGAATTATATGGCGCAAAACATCATTGTGGACAGACGATGTGTCTCATATAAGAACCGTGTCACAAGGTAAAAAATGAAAGACAATTCTCAGTCGCATTCGTGAGTTATCTCCCATAATTGTTAAACTTTTTGTTGGCCATCAGCCTTGATGTATATATATATTTTTTTATACTTTTTCAAGCTTAGAGGTAATTAAGTAGGTGTGTTGTATACAAGAAAGACAACTCTGACTCTGTTTTTAAGTTATCTCACACGTTTGTTAAATTTTCCTGATATCAAAACCTCTCTACCGAGGCCGAATTTTTCTTGTGATATTTGGAACTATATAATGAAGTCTGTGATCTTTGTCATGTTGCAGGGGCAGCCTTATCGGTGACGCATTTCTAGTTTTCCCTCGATTTTTTTTTTCCTTGAAAAGCACTCACTAGCAAACACAAAGTGAGTGTCTAAGGCTTACGCATTGGTAGTTTCTATCTTTGAGGTAAAAACCTTTATTATGCCCCTACATGAAATGGCAGCTAAGCATATAGCTCTCTCTCTCTCTCTCTCTCTCTATCTCTCTCTCTCTCTCTCTCTCTCTCTCTCTCTCTGTGGTATTCTTGTCCGGCCGTTAACTTGGATGTACATTGTTGGATTTAAACTTAATTTGGCACAAATGATTGCCATGAACAAACCACAAGCAAAACCGTATTGCCAGGTCAAATGTCACGGTCACAGTGCTTGGCGGAAATTCTCGCGTATTTAGTATATACATGTATATATACTATAAAGTTTTGTCAGTAAATATGGCTAAAGATCCTTGTTTGAGTGTGAACTTTCACCATGACTGCGACCTTTGTCATGTTGCGGATGCATCCGTGTTGGTGAGACATTTTTAGTTTTCAATAACAAACAATCAAAGTATAATGTGAATGCCATAATTGTTTACAATACTGGTTCATTGAAAGAAACAGGCATACAAACACAAGTTGCGATTATAATTATTATTTTACTTTACCAGCAGTGTATCTGTTACCGTGGTACAGTGGTCAAGTCGTAGAAATGTGGATGAAGTGATTCAAGTTTGATTGATTGAACCAGGTGGATGGCAAATATATCGCGTTCAGTTTATACACCTGAAGTTGACATTTAGTGTATTACACGTTCTATCAGATTCGTTGTTTACAAAAAGAAATCAAGCTATCATTTTTTCTGAGGTGTATCAGTTGGAGGTCGTGAAGTAACAAATTTGAGAATGTGCCTATCGGCAATTTTGGTTATTTTCCAAGTGGAAATCAAAGTTTCCTGAACCTCACATAAGCACAGTTTCTATATTCATCAAATAATTGCAATGTTTTGAAGACAATTTAAAAAATGATAATAATAATAATAAATAATAATTGAAATGGATAAGAAGGAAAGTAATGGCTATATGTTTCAAAGTGTGTAGATAATGGTTATTTGTAATGTCATGGCTACAGTAAGAAAATGATAATGGTGATTTCATACTTTGATGGATAGTAGGGGAAAAGGAGGAACAACTATTAGAGACAAGAAATGTCTTTAAAAAAAATGATACACAGCGTATATTTGCCCGCCAATAGGTCTGCAGGGACCCACAGAATAAACATGTCCTTGTTTTTGACAAATTTAGAATTACTATTTATTCATTCGAATGTTATATCAAAAAGTAGGTCAAAATCCAGCTCATTCAGCTACGTCGAAGAAAACAGATCGGTGTGGAGTGTTATTTAAAGTGAAGAGCTACAATTGGGGATATTTTTTTCATGCCATCACAGATCAGTAAAAATAGTATAGTTGCTTTTAGTAGAAGAACGTATAGTAGCATATTGGGATATAAGCAGTTCTATCAATTAGACCGAGTGTTAAAGGCCAGGAGATCCCACAATTAATGAAAGAAAACGACTCGGTAAATTATACTCTGTAAATCTGTTGCTCTGGCTGGTTTAAGTATGAAATCCAGCGAATATTTATTTCATTACCACATCGTATATTAAGGCCTTTTTCACCAGATTAAATGACTTGAAGAGTAACTCTTGAAATTCTACATATACTGTTCTTTAAACTAACTCTTTAATTCTCGGTAACATAGGCATTTAAAGAGGCAATGCTGAGTTGATTCAAATGAGCTGAATCTACAAGGAGGCGACTGATACAAATGTTCATTACGACACATATTACATAACCTAGCATGTATGATCTGCATTTTCTCTGTCCTCTAAAAGATACTTAGCTTTATCAGCTAGGTTTGTCGATGTTTAAACGACATTCAAGAGCAGCCAACGAATCGGCATTTTTCGTTTCAAAGAGTTCCAATCATTTATCACAGCCAGCAGTAGGAGTGTTTTGTACAAGCTGGTTCTGCAAGCGATGATTTGCAAGTTGTTCGGTCTCCGAAGATTATAAGATGATAAATCCCAACTGCCTGAGGTATAACTGCGAAGAAAAAAGTCGGTTAAACATTTCATATACAGAAGAATCAGTTTACTTTTTCGCCTCCTTTGGCTTAAAGTTTCCCATCCAGATTCTTGGTATAGATCACGGATAGCAACAAGTTTTGTGAAGCCTGTAACTATGCGAGCCGCTTCGTTTTTAACTATATCCAGTTGATCCTTTAGGCCTTGGGAGAGATTGTCCCTTACAACATCACCATATTCAAGGTTTGGCCAGACAAATGAAAAGTAAATAATTTGAAAAGAAAGACGAGAAAGCCGGGTTTGCAGCATGACTTTAATCCTTTTCTATGTTTTTTTGATAGATTTACTGATATGAATATCCCAAGACCCATCATTGGAGAGTTAACTTCCTAATATGTTTACGGTCTGTATCAAACGGTTTTTCGATATTTGACATGAAGGGACATGGATAGCTAGGCATAGAACCTAGGTGTAGGATCGGAAGTATGCACTGTATGGGACTTGGGATTCTGTACAGTGACGGTCTGTCTCTTGGGTGTTAGAAATTATCTTCACACGGTAAGTCAAATTGGTGATTTTTCATTTATTTTGATAGTTATTATGCAATAGTCATACCCACGTTACTTGTTTGTTATGTATAGACCCTATCAGGAACACGTATCTGGGCTGTAAACCTTCCTCGGAGCAATGGGGATGCCTTGATCAGTAGACTGTGCTAGAATCACAGATCATTTTTCCTCAACAGTACCGATTTTATTCGATTACTGATGTGAAAACAACTTTTTTCTCAACGGAAATTGTAAAAAAAATGTTTCTTTATTGATATTTTTGCAAAAACATGTCAAGGTTTGGTAGCAAACTACAATATTCCTTATCTTCCTTATTGGACCGCTGAATGTGACTCGGATGAACAGAGGATTGACGGACAGTACAAACATAGCCAACTTTCGCGGACATGTAAAAAATCGATATCTGCCCATTTTATCGGGATTTTTTTTTTTTTTTTTTTTTTTATAGATTATGAAGGGCTTGGGTAGATGAACGCTTATAACTTCATCAATTTTCAGAATTGAAAATTATCTCAAGTGAGGTAAGAAAATTCAATTTATTCTCTTTCAAATGAACTAAGTTTTATAAATTTCATAAAAGAAACTTTTGGTCCTTTTTTAACTTTCAAATTATAGGTATGGTTCATATAGAATAAAGAGGAAAAATACATTTACCGAAATAAAAACTGACATATTTGTTGAATTTTCTTTCTTTATGTGGAAAAGTCAAAATTATCTGAAGTGAAGTCATAAAGCTTCTTCATTGCTCTTTAAACTGATACAAGTTTGAGTCGTTTAAAAAAATAAACTTTTGGTCCTTTTTTACAGTTTTTTTTTTTTTAATGCCCCTATCCTATTTTTTTCTTTTTCCATGATCGTTCGGATTGTGCCGGATTTTGCCGATGTTGGCCGAGTCTTACTGTAAGATAAGCTGCCCGGGTATCTTTACTGTGTTACGTAATGTTATATTGATAAACGGGCCCCCTGCTATGTTTAAGAGAATGTGGGAAAAAAATGTCACAGTAAAAAAAGTCACAGAAAAAAGTCACAGTTTTTGGTAGGAAAAAAGTCACAGGAAAAAAAGTCACAAAAATAAAAAAAAAGGATTTATATCTTGATATTTCTGAAGATATGCAAGATAGATTAAAAAAAAAAAAAAAAGGTTAATATGTATCATTCAGATTTAAGTATGAATTAACGAATGGCAATAATTCTGAAAGTAATGATGACAGAATTATGGTTCTTGTGCATTGCACTGTCTCCCAATGAGATCCATCTGATTATGAAGTGACAAGTTTATAGCTGATATACTTAGGGAGTTACATTATGGTCCAGACAAGTTCGGACGGACGTTAGGAAGGACGAACAGACGAAGCAGAGGCAATATTTGACCCCCCTCCTCCGGGGAGCATAATGTGTTACGGGAGACCACTCCTTCATGCATGGCTTCGTCCCGATTTAAATACAATACCTAACAACTACGTTAGGGAGATATCTCTTTAGCTCAGTGGTTATGGTATTGGTCTTTTGAACCTCGAAGAACGAGGATCTTGTCCGCCATGGGTTCGAATCCTGCCAGATGCGGCTTGTATTTCTTCCATGCATTTGTTAATTTGTTTCTTTGTTACGGACTTTGTTCGTAAGAAATGAAAATGTCGAACTTCTCTTTTTCAAACTGTTTTTTTCTAATTTTTGGGTTCAGTTTGTTACCATTTTCAGGTTTTGTCTGCGAATAAACGCTCGAGGTTTTTTCTGCATCTAAGTTCGAAGCAATCCAGTGCATCCTGCAGACTAAATTTGCGCTATGTTCTGTGGAATAAACCGTGCAACAAAGTTCTGAGCAGTCGTCAACTGTTTACTCTAAGAGGCAAAAAGCGCTATTCTTCATACCTCTGAAGCAGGTATACACAGTACACTTTTTAGCATTAAACAAGTTTCTTTACTGACAGGAAGTGCCAGTCTTCACACCTACTCAGCTGCATACATTGAGGAAATTGAATTAATTGATACTAGTTAGTCTAAATTTCAGCATTTTTCTTCTTTTCCAACAAATAGACCGACAGACAGACTGAAGGAAAAAAAGACAGACCTGCCTGAGAGGCATGAAAATACTTTTACAAGTTTTTTCCAGTGACTTTTTTTCTGTGACTTTATTTCTGTGACTTTTTTTCTGTGACTTTTTTTCCGATCACCGTTTATGATATACATGTATCCACATGATTATAAACTGGAATTTATACCCGGGTTTGTTTGATCATGACAGAATCCCTAAGAGATTTCATTATGTATCTTATAGATCTAATAAAAGAGCAGAATTTGATATTTATGAGATTATTTCCATGGAATTACAATCACTAAGATTAAGATTTGAAATTAGAAAATGTACTTTTGCTATTTTTTCCACCCTTCAACTCTTAGATATTAATGCCGTATCAAAAGTATTTTCTGGCGACAGCCCACATATTCATGTTTCCTTGCCACTATCAAACCGGTCCTTGACCTGTCACATATTAGAGAATGCTTTTGAAAACATTGAAGAAAAATATTTAAATGCTGGTTAGCAACATTTTCTCCTTTTCTTGCAATGTTTTTAACTCTCAAAATGACAAATTGAGTCATATTCTATTTGTTTTTTTGAAAATGACTTCAAATAGAACAAGTCTGAAAATTTGGCTTTTGGTAAAGATTTAACCGGTGACTGTACAAATACGACTTCTAACGACCCTGCGGTTGTTTGTTAAGGATAAATATGAAAACGGTCGCCTTAACTTTTTACAAGTTATCTCCTTTTTCTCAAAAAAATATTTTCTACATCACTCAACCAGTTTTTCCTACAAAGAGTATTAACAGTAAAAAGAATGACAATAGTAGATCTAATAGGTTAGAATTGACAGACTATGAATATACTGCAGTTGGAAAAGGGAGTAAAACAAACGAATATACCTTTACCAATGACTTAAAAAGTTAGCTGCTGCATAAATATCGTTTACGTGTAGACTATTGAAAAATCCCAGAGATATAGCATCTTCTGAAATCGCTCTGTGGGAAAAGGCAATACTTAACCCTGTACCCAACTGTCCCGAGATTTAACGATCCTCTAGTAGAAAACTTTTGAAAACAACTTGTAAAAGTTGTTGCATTTACTCCTTTTCTTGCACTGATTTCGATCCTTTTAGAGACAAATTTCATCGTTTTAGTCACCTTTCATTTGTCTTAAGAAAATAATCTAAATTTAGACATGTCTAGAATTCTGTCATTTGGTGAAGGGTTAAACAACAAATTTAACCTATTGTTGTATAAAATACGACTTCTAACGACCATGCAGTTGATCTCTAACTTTTCCAGTCAATTTTTTTTAATCAATCAAACAGTTTCTCCCTTCTTTCAAATGTTCCCCTTTTAACAACTTTTATATATTAATTGTTCATTGGTATGAATTGGTCTAAACATTGAGGGGCTAATTGTTGATTCTTCTATATTTAAAACGACGCAACGTGCATAAAGAATAACCGCTAAAGGTTGTACCCATCTTTATGTATCAAAATATAGTTCAATGCATAGATAGACCTAAATGCATAGCTATTCCTAAAAAGGAGTAGGCAACTTTTAGACTCTCTTAAACTGGAAACATCTTGATAGAACTATTAATAGTAGTAGACATTGTAAGAAAACGCGACATCGATCATTAAGCAAAAACGTTACCAAATAGAAGTCAGCGCCACACAGTCTATGGATTATTCGGACAGAACATTTTCTCCTTTTTGTTCTATCAAAACCAACTTTAAATGGATGCTTTCTTATATGCAGAATCTGTAACTTTTCGTGTGCATACAACAATGTACATTTACTCTATCGGTTCTGAGCAGTATTCAAAATTAATATATGTGCTATAAATCAGTTTTATTTCTCCTTCTACCCCACTTTTTATTTTTTTCAATTGTAAGAAGTGGAAATTACACATATCAAAACCATCAAACTATACCCACAAATTATAATTCTTAAAATCTGACTTAATTACCCCATCAAGATATAACCTTTAATTTCTTACTAAAAGACAAAATTCTAAGTTTTTTTTTTTTAAGTTGAAAGCATTTGCAGACGACAAATATGGCATATAATGAAACTTGCTTTTGAAAGGGTAGAAAACATTGTGGGAAAATGAGAACTTGTCGATCACAAAGATTTTCACCTTTCTATGTGTTTTCAAAAGCCTTCTTTCTCAGGGTCGTAAAAACATAAAATTATTTGCTCAGTTATTTAACTGCATATAGCAAAGTTAAACTCGTAACCAAATGAGGAAATTTTAGACTCAACCAAACTAAAAGCATTTGCAGACAACAAATTAAATGCAATTCAAATGATGATGTCTGTCTTTGAAAAAGTAGAAAACATTGTGGGAACAGGTGAAAATGCTGTTTACAAGAATTTTCTCCCTTTCCCACAAAGTTTTCAAAAGGCTTTTCTTTCAGGTCTGCTAGCCTCGGGAGTGTATGATTACTTTAGTGTTAAACCGGTACTCCCAAAACGCCTAAATTTCTGCTGTATTAAGCAACCTGTTCATATTTCGATATGAAGGATTTTTTAAAAAAAAAATCGACGCATAAAATCGATTAGGCCCAAGATCAGACTACTTGTTTTGTGCAGCCTGTTATATGAAAAAAAAAAAAATAATAATAATAATAATAATAATAAAATAAAAGGATCGATTGAATGCTTGATTGAATAGTTTTAAGAAATAAGCCACTTTTAAAATTATTGCAGTCATATTGCGGCGACAGGTCACGTATTCATGTATGTCCTGAGTTTCACCAGTAATAGGCTAGGGCTCTAAAGTTTGCTGCGAATGGAAGCACTAACGAAAAGCCAAATGGTTCCAGTTAGGCTCGAACCCGGGACCTCAAAGTTACCGTGACTACACTTTACAGGCGAGCTACGCAGCACCCAAGAGGAAAAAAAGGAAGAAGAAGAAAGAGATATAGCAGAAGGAGCAAGTCTTTTTATCTCCTTCATTTCTGGTTTAATTAAAATGTAACTAGTTATTTACTCTCTTAATATTTTAGTATAATGTAATGTACAACAAAAGGAGGGTAATTCAATTCTGACATAATATTAAAAACAAAATTTACAATACAAACAATGACGAAATGACAAGTTAAAGTCCCTAAAGATAACAAGTCATCCTAAACTTGATATTTTTCCAAGACATGTCTGACGAGTCAGACAAGGTAATCAGCATTTTTTTCCCCATAATGTCTCCTACCCCAACAAAATCTTCGTCATTTGAAGCACATATTGTGTAAAGGTATTAGCTGTGAAGGATGTTTTTTCCTTTTGGAAACATACATGTGAGTGACGCTCTGGCAAAAAGGCATTTCATTCATGTCCGTGCTAAATTATACCAAGTCGATCATCACATACTCACTATGGACCAACGTACAGTCTCCCAAATCGGAAGCTGCTGTCACTGTACGCCCAAAATCAGTTAGCTGCGGTAAACACATATCATAAAACAGGCTTGCACATGAATTCTAGCGAACAGAAACTTATCAGAAGTATACCATTTGAGACGTAACATGTTTTTCTACCGACATTTGCTGCTATTTGGAATATGAACCATGCGATTTTTGCACAAGAAAGCCGCATCACCAATTTTTGCCGTTGGCGGTTGCTGTGACGGCTAAACTTTTGCTTTCTATTCTTCTGGGAAGATCAGGTACATGTAGCACATTCTGATTATGCACACAGATAAAGAAATCATTCAACTTGACGTATACATATCCATAAAAGTATTCGGAGCTATTCCAGTGGACATAATTCAACTTTTCTTGAGGTACTACCAAAAGGTTCACTGTACGATCAGCTGCCAAGTGATTTATTTGCACTGTTCAGTTAGCTGTGATTTTTCTCAGTAGGCATGTAACATGAGATGTGTACAGCATCCATGAACATTATTATTTTCTTGTCTTGATCAAGTAGAGCCGAGACCCGGTAACTCAGTCGGTAGCGTATAGGCATGACTTGAGAACAGGAGGTCATGGGTTCGAGCCTAGCTTGGGCAACTTCTTTCCGAGGATTGATGATAGCCATTGCGACAGGATTCATTCCTCTCCCACTGACCATTGTCTCGACGATGCTTATATGGGAAAGCAGCCAGTGGCTTGGAAAGAAAATTGTGTAGAGTACTGTTAACAAAAACTCCAGGAAAGCATGGATAGGTGCACTGGCCGCCTCGATATAACTGAAATAATGTTGAAAATGGCATTAAACACTAATCAATCAATCAATCAATTGTCAAGTAGAGAAGATCAGTTTCATGTAACTAGGTTAAGGAGTGTCGTAAAAAGGGTAAACAAAAAAATTAAATGACTCGGTGTTGAATGTGTTAGACTCCAATCCAAACCTCTCGGGTTTCATTTCCCCCCCCCCCCCCCAAGAATTGTATTAGTCTATGGATCTTTCATACAATATCGCCTATGGACAATTCCTGGTTAGTCGTGGGAGTGTCCTTTGACAAGACACGTCACAGTCCGAGCCATGTACCATTAAAACCCGGTAGACACACGAATAAGTCAGCTGTGGGGTTTATCATGTTTGTCAATATCCCAGGAGACAATGTTTGGACTGGAGATACCATTTTGTATAACATTTTTCTGTAGAGTACATCAAAGGTAACTTTTGACTCTATAGCACTAAAGTTACTCGAAAAGTCTCCTTCGTTATCGTCATGTCAAGCATTTTTCGACCAACCCATAAATCGTAAGAATTTGCCCTTGAACAACTTCATACCAACACGACAGAATGTTTTTTTTCTCATTTGAAAAACTCATGTGGGTTTTTGACTCTCTAGAAAACCACTCCACAATATTTGGGATAGCAACTATATATAGTATGCAATATTTGTCTGTTGGAAGATTTCCTTGCAATCATTCTATTGCATTTAAAAAAAGTATCTTTATTGCTATTTTCAGGCAAGTTTTCCAAAACAAGTGGCATTAATGTCTGTGAGTTCTCTTAGATTTTAGCTCTTCGTTTTGTTCGTAAATAAACAAATCGCTTGATTCATTGGATAACTCTTGTTCTGTTTCCTTTAGATAACCAACTCTGTCTTCTTATTTAAGGCTTTTTTTTTTTTTTTTTTTTTTTTTCTATGTAAATTTCAGTTTCTTTTACTCTAGACTGTTGTATGGATTCGTCCAAGCTAGAGTCTAGAATCGCTTTACTTTTCAGACATTTTGAGTTTTGAAATCATCTGTGGTTTAAGTCTGGCAAATTTTATGTATACTCGTATATCATGCTGCTGGTTCACTATATATCACAAAACCACTGTCTGTATAGGAGATGGGACTACATGAAAGTTTTGTGTTCGCAAAATTGTGGACTTAGCCAAGCCTCTCTCTACAAGCCTTCTAAGACATATATTTCATTGTTAGGACGACTGGTGGCTATGTGGCCTATCATCCCTACAAACTGGCAACAGGCAAATTTGCACACTTTGCACCTGAATCCAGTATCATCCCTTATTGTGTCATTGTATTATAAAATTCTGAAAATAGAAATAAAAGGAAATAGAGTAATGAATAAAAAGACTCTCATAGAGTCTACAAAGAAAAGATGCTTCATTGCAATACATTTGATAACAAATATAGTGCTGAGAGTATTTAATTCGAAACTTTTGTACGGGTCACAGCTGTGCACAAGCTACTGTAGTATACGAGCTCCTTTTTGTTATTCTCTTTTCATGAAAACTAAGAGCAGAGTATCAAATGATAATCAAAACTGAGCCAAAATGATGTCTTCCATCGTATAAACTGGACCTTTTTATTCAATACTGCGGATGCATTGATGCAGCAAAGCGTCCATCTTTTCTATCAAGGCAAGCAGCTAATGCTTGCGTACAGATGCAGCTGATCGTACAGTGAACCTCTTGATAGTACCTCAAGAAAACTTGAATTATGTCCACTGGGATAGCTCCGAATACTTTTATGGATATGTATACGTCAAGTTGAATGATTTCTTTATCTGTGTGCATTACCAGAAAATGCTTCCCGATCTTCCCAGAAGATTAGAAAGCAAAAGTTAAGCTATCAAGGCATACTCCAATGGCAAAAATTGGTGATGCGGCTTTCCTGTGCAAAAGTCGCATGGTTCGTATTTCAAATAGCGGTAAAGATTGGTAGAAAAACATGTTACCTCTCAAACGGTATACTTCTGATAAGTTTCTGTTCACTAGAATTCACGTGCCAGCCTGTTTTATGATATTTGTTTACCGCAGCTAACTGATTTTGGGCGTACAGTGACAGCAGCTTCCGATTTGCGAGACTGTACGTTGGTCCACACTGATACTTATGGATCTATAAAATTAATTTTGTGCAACAACCGACTAAATCATAAGGTCATTTGACATGCAGAAAATTGGCTAGTAGCAAAATTTTTCAATAAGTGTCGGCCTGCGCGGATTGCGAAGGTTGACACTGGTCGATACTTTTTCAGATGCATTAAACCATTTTTTCATAGAGCATGGCTCGTGTATATGTACACCCTTAAATCGGCTAATCCTAGCACCGAAAGCAGGTTGACATGTGCACTCCTCTATGGCGTATGCCAGATATTTACTACTGACATCTACACTTTTCGAACTGTATACTCAGAAGACCCTCGTACTACAATGGAAAGGAAGAATCAGTTCAAGTGCGAGAATATGTTCCTTTATCAAATTGTTATTTGACCTTTCGCTAGACTGCAGAATTTTAAAACCGTCTACATTGAAAGCATTTAAAGAAGTCAAATGCAGCTCAAATTATCGGATTTGACCGTAAAAGGGTAATATTGATTGGAATTGTCTCCTTTTTCCACAATGTCTCCTATTCAAATACACTTTTCCTCATTTGAAGCACATTCATTTTTGTTACTGTGTCGTCGTTTTACAGAAGGGTTTGATTGGAATAAGTCTACTTTTTGTCGTCTGGTTACGTTTTAACCCTTTAAATGCCATAGATAAAACAAGAGACATTTGCTGACGGCATAGATCAAGATAAGACAGCAAAGAACGTACAGTCAGCTCATGGACCTATACCTTCTGCTGGTTGAGTCACTAATGAAAATCTGTCCGAGTTTTAGTAGATTGTATTTTTAGCCATCCAAAGAGGTCGATCTTACATGGCGTCGAAAGAGTTAATCCTTTACAAAACGAAGCAATTTTAGACTAGTAGACCCGTCTCTATTGAATGCATTTGGAGGAAAAAAAAAAGTATATGCTGCTCATAAGGGGATTGGTATGCGCAAGAACTACATAATGGCATGGAAAAAGGCAGACCAGCATTTTCACCCTTCCCCAAAACACAGGTGATAATCAGGGGAACCAGCTCCAAAAAGAGTCTATGGAATTTTGTGCCCTCAAAACATCCGACAACACACGAGCTAGAGCCTTCTACATAAAAACAAAAAAAGAAATTGTGTCTGGAAGAATTTTATCAATATTTATTTCTTTATTGGCAGTCTATGGAAAAATTCGACAATGCTATTGTGAATACATATGATTAAACTTTATTCCCCGTTTACCCTACGTTTACACCATGTTCCCGGCAGCCACGGCAGCCCCGTTTGTCCGAAACGTGGTGTGCCGTGAGATTTTTTTCGTTTTTTTCCCCATTCACTAAGTTTAGTTAAGTCTCTGTACAGTATCTCACGGTATCCGTGACAAGCCGTGGACGGATCCCTACGTTTACACAATGTTCCCGGCAGCCACGTTTCTGACAACCGTGGACAAAAAGGGATTGACGTAATACAACGCAGAGGAATGGGAGAAGCAAACTTGTCAGATCGTGATCGCCGGGGTTGCCGTGTCAGATTTTTTGACTATCATAAAACTTGCCCGGGCAGTCCCGGTGCTGAAGAGAAACCTAACAGACCCTAGCGGAATGGGTTAATTGTTGCGTTCTACTATGGTCTGATCGATATCGATGAAAAAAAGGGCTTTCATGTCCAAACACGGATCTTGTTACGGCTTGTTACGTGCTAGTAAGTTGTGATGCAATCAAGTTTGCTTATCCCGTTCCTCTGCATTCCATACGTCAATCCCGTTTTGTCCACGGTTGTTAGAAACGGGGCTGCCGTGGCTGCCGGGAACATAGTGTAAACGTAGGGTTAGTCTCAATAATGAGCCGGTTACGGTGCTTCTTTTCATATTTGAACATTTACTGTGCACCGCACTATCTCAAGTCCGTCGTGAATTTTCTGGTAGCAAAGCTTCAGCGCTTTACTGAATTTCTGTGTCGTCGATTTAACCTGTATTGCAGCTAAATGCAAATAAGTTTTAGTTACACACATGAACACGGACAAATTATTAAACGTTTCATTACCTACAGTGCCTGTAAAAGTCGTTCATAACGTGTAAATCTCAAAAGAGAACTTATAAAGTTTATCGTGTCTGGCGGTCATTTTGTGTGTACTTTCGGTAAACAAATAACAGATGAATTAAACAGTTTTTAGCATCTAAATTGAAAATAATTGTTTCTGAAACGAACCATTATTGAATGTACGAGCAGCAGGTATTTTCAAATTCTACAATTTGTCAATTTATGAAAATTTGAAAGTTTAAACATTCGCACAAAATCTGTGCGGAGATTTCAATTTTTTTTTTTTTTTTTTTTTCGATCGTCTGTGTACCCAGAGGCGACCAATCTAAATGTAACATCGCCTTTGGGGGCAGTTATCTCTACAAATCCCCCGTTAGGATTGGCCGTAAAAATATGAAGGGTTTGAATATGATTTTGCCACAACTTTAAAAGTACCTACCTGAAAATCCATCAATATCTGTCAACACGGAGATTTGAGGCCACGATTTTTTCATTTTCCTTTAGAACCCCTTGATAAAATCAAGCATGAAAAAAAATAAATAAGCAAAAACGTACTGGTTGAGAAATCGTTTTGAAAGAATATTGACAACTTTATTGTCCGAGCTGGGGTCCTGGACAGGGAGATAATACCGTCGTCCATATTTTACTGTTGTTTTAATTCATCAGGATATTTGAGTCTAATCAGTCCTAGTCTTTAACTTCCTTTTGTTGACTTCTGACACCGGCCCAGCGTAACAGTCGTTTACGCGGGTAGCTGGTCAATTCTTACTTTTGAAAACACTTACTGTAGTCAACTCGTACCTACTTTTTTTATAACTCTACCCATTTTACCCTAGTCAGCTCTTACTTTTTACTAGTAGACGCTGTCAGTCATCAGGCCTGGCATATATTTCCATGGACCTCCCCCCTCCCGACCGTTGATTCAAGTAGGACAGCTGCCGGTGGTTGGCAGGGAAACAGGGGCTAAGTACTGGGTATCCGCTTAAAAGGTCTTAGCTTGCCCGGGAAATCAAAGAACCAAACCGCACTTTTTCCTGGGCAAACTTAGACCTTCTTTATCGGATAGGATCTGTAAGTCTTGTTCAGACAAGCTCCACTTCCGGGACCGTTTGCGGTCATAATAACATTTATTCCTCTATTTTGCTTACATCTGTACCAACGGTCGTCACGCTACACAGACGTTTATGTTATTCAAAGTCTCAACAAAAAATACGGAGACGAAAAAGGGGAGAAAAAAAAAAAAAGTTAGTAATGGTAAAATATTGTTAAGAAACAAAGTAATACTATTACTGATATAAATTATTAATAATATTAATAATCGATATCCTCATTGCGGTTGGTCCTTGTCTGGATCAGTCTGCAGAAATCGTTCGGTCTGATCTTGAGTCTTGTCTGTCTGGCAGTGATATTGCCTACAAGGTATACTTTGTTATTAGTATTTTGGGCCGGAGACCTTTATACTATCATTATACTGTCATTATACGGTAATTATACTGTCATTGCCACTGCGGATAGACTGGGTCTGGATCAGTCTGCACAAAACGTCTGGTCTTATCTTGAGTCTTGACTGTTCGTCAATGAATATTGTACCTTTAGAAATGAAACAACCCTTCTAATGGTAGTACGTGTACGTTGTTATTCGTGTTATGGCCCTGAGGCTATTTATACTGTCATTGTACTGTCATTGTTATTACGATCAGGTTGTGTCTGGACCAGTCGGCACAAAACGTTTCGTCTGATTTTGAATCTTGAATGTCCGTCAATGAGTGTTGCACAAAAGTGAATCAACCTGTCCACATGGTAGTACGTTGCCATTAGTATATGGACCGGGGCCATTTTTTCTGTCATTGTACTGCCTATACTGTCATTGTCCTTGCGGACAATCTGGCTTTGGATCAGTCTGCAAAAATCCTCCGGTCTGATCTTGAGTCTTACCTGTCCGGCAATATTAGTTGTACGGTCAGGTGGCAGTGGACTTGGAAACTTGTTCACGGCTGTGGTGAATCATGTCGTCCCGAGCCGAAGGATTATACTGCAAAGTTTTACCATTCCAACGTGTATTAAGCGAAATTTACCTGTTTTTTGGTTTCAAAAATTGAGTACGCCGACGAAATAGAATTTCCCTTCTGAGTGCCCCAATTCAATGAAAACTGACGTCACTGGGAACTGACGTCACTGAAACCTTGGTAAAACGTGCAGTTTGGTGTATAATTTTGATGTTAATCTTGATCGACGCCGCCATTTGGGATGTTGTGTTAAAAGTGTAGTCATGTATACCGGGATCCCGAAAGGGAAACTGCTTTTACGTTGGTTTTGCCAATGTACATGATATATATGTTCTGGGCAGATTATCCAATCAGCTCACGAGAAATTTCTTTGCAGTATAATAATGAGTATTGTCTACACGGTATGCTTTGTTATAAGTATTTCGGCCGGAGGCCTTTAAACTGTCATTATACTGTAATCATACTGTATATACTGTCATTACCATTACAGACATTCAGGGTCTAGATAAGTCTGCACAAAACGTTTGGTCTGAACTGGAGTCTTGACAGTCCGTCAATGAGTATTGCACCTAAGTGAGTTTACCCGTCTACATGGTAGTACGTTTACATCAGTGTTATGGGCCGGGGGCCTTTATAGTGTCATTGTACTCTTAACCTCATTGCGGTAGGTCCTTGTCTGGATCAGTCTGCAAAAATTGTTCGGCCTGATCTTGAGTCTTATCTGTCCGTCAGTGAGTATTCACCTCTGTGAGTTAACCCGTCTACAAAGTGGTATGGTGACATTCGTGTTATGTGCCGGATGCCTTTATACTGTCATTATAGTATCATTATAGTGTCATTATACTGCCATTGCGGTCGATCCTGGGCCCCGTTTTACTAAGGTAGTTACGAACAAAAGTTGCGTAAGTTTTATGTAACTATGGTATGGTGGCATATTTCTGCCACGAGATACGAGATAACAATCAAGAATATTTTGGAAAACTATTGCGATAAATCAAAGTTTCCTGGAAATTTTATCTTTTCACGGAAACTTTGATTTATCGCAATAGTTTTCCAAAATAATCATGATAGCTATCTCGTATCTCGTGGCAGAAATATGCCACCATACTATAGTTACGTAAAACTTACGCAATTTTTGTTCGTAACTACCTTAGTAAAGCGGAGCCCAGATCTTGATCCGTCTGCACAAAACGTTTGATCTGATCTGGAGTCTTGACTGTCCGTCAATAAGTATTGCAGCTAAGTAAGTTAACCCGTCTACGTGGTAGTACGCTGTCATTCACGTTAAGGGCCGGCGTCTATTATACGTCATTATACTGTCATTTTACTGTCACTATACCGGCATTGCCATTGCGGATAGTCTGGGTCTGGATCAGTATACACAAATCGTTGGTTTTATATTGAGTCTTCACTGTCAATAAGTATTGCACCAAAGTGAGGTGTCCCGTCTACTAGGTAGTTATTGCAATGTCCTATAGACACTTAGCGAAGATTACATGTATATGTTTATAGTTTTTGTATTGTCATTGCAGGTATTTTGGATCGGGATTAGCCTGCACTAAATGTTCAGTCTGATCTTGGATCTTGGCTGTCCGTAACAAGGGATGACATTTAAGTGAATCAAACAACAGTCAGGACTGTGAGGTACAACCAGTCTGATCTTGAGTATAGTCTCCCTGCAAAGCATAACAAATTATATCAATTCACATGCTCCTTCAAAATGTAAAACACTGGTTGTAATTATATATATTTAAATATGTATATCAGTAATATTGAGGGCCGGTGGTCTTTATACTTTGAATTAAATAGTTTCGCACTTAACCTTTCTTAGCATAGTATTTGATTTTACCGACAACGACCTTTGTAGTTGCCCGGCTTCAAGATATTAATTCTTATTGTCATAGGAAGCATACACATACATAGGACCAAAGAAAATTTATCATTTGGCTGTGAATACGTGGCTATTTCGGCATCTTTTCTGGATTATTTTCAGGTAAAATCAACAATTCGGCTGGAGCTGGATCAATATTGGTTTAAAACAGTGAATTTAGACTATGTGAATACACAAGATCACTATGTGTGCTGCTGCGCCCCCCTTATAGTTTCAAACTTGATGTAGCCTTTGTGTGTCTTTAAAAATAAAATTTAACTGTTGAAACTGTCTCATCGTAAAGCATGTTAACTAGTGTTATATATTATTTTTTTTTTCTGCAAAAGGGCAGATAGGCCCAACTGAAAGACTAAAGAATCCTGATGATTTCACAATACAATAAAATATGGGAGGCAGCACTATCTCTTTTTCCAGAGTCCAAGCACGGAAAGTAACTTTGTCAATATTCTCTTGGAACTGGTATGTTTTTGCTAGTGTATATTTTTCCATGCTAGATTTTGTTAGAGATGGTGCTTCAGGGCGTCTGAAGGCTATGAATTTGAAGAAGAATGAAAAAGTCGTGGCTACCAATCTCCGTGTTGACAGAAATTGATGGACTATTAGTTCTGTGCTTTAAAGGAATGGCAAAATCATTTTCATATTTCTACCGCCAATCCGAACGGAGGATAAAGTAAAATCATATCTACACACGATAGCGTTGCCGGATTTTCCATAAAGAAATAAATATTGAAAAAATTCTTCGAGACATACCTTCATTTACTGTTTTTGTCGAAGGCGCCAGCTTCCGAGTTCACGGATATGTTGAAGGCACAAAATTGTATTGATTCTTTTAGGAGCTAGTTCCCCTGATTATCGTCCGTGCAAAATTATTGCAAAAATGTTCTCCGTCAGGGTTGCTAAAATAGTATGGTAAATGGTTAAACAACCGTCCAAATTATGAAATATCACTGATTGACATATATATTCTCCAATTCAATATCTGACAATTCAGGCAGTTGTTCACCGACTTTGTTAAACTTTGTTGATACATGTTCGGTTTGTGTCTCAGCGTAAGCTCTTTCAGGATCTCCAGATGTCGCCCCTTCTGTTGGAAGAATTAGATCAGTATAAACACTGTCCGAGGGGCAGGGTTCTGTTAATATGGAACAGAAAGTAATTACTGTTAAACACTCTGTATTCATTCACATTTATTATGTAGAATTAACGTTAAAACTCTTTAGCTAGCGACGAAAATTCAGACTTGTCCACATTTAAAAGGTTTTGCAGACTGCAAAAAAGAAATTGACTGAAAGTATGCATTTTGCATGTGAAGGATAGGAAACATTGTGAAAAAAGGGGGAAAAATGCTGGTTACTAGTATATATATCTCCTTTTTCCACAATGTCTTCTTCTAAACTGTGTGTTGTTTGGTAAAGGGTTAAGCTACAACATAAGAAAAAAAAAAAATAGACTGAATCAGAGTTCACTGCCCAAATTTGTAAACCGAAATTCAATCAGTTTCAAACACTCTTTCCCCGGGAAAGTCTTACTGTATCAGATATTTTATATTCAGCATCGGACTGCACATTTTGTGAAGTCTAAACCAGATTTTCACTGTCTTTTAGAACACACCGTGCCATCGTTCTTCATAACCTAAGGGTAACGATCATTTTCGTTGTCTATCATTAAGGATCTATAAATTGGTTTTATATGGGAAACATATACACTTTATGGATACGAGCATCTTACAATGTAGATTGTAAATGGAAACGAGCATCTTACACCGTTAGCTTGATATAGAAACCAGCATTTTAAACTACTGTGTAAACGTGAAAACGAGCATTTACTCAATTAATTAGAAATGGCAACGAGCATCTTCCATTTTTATTGTATAGGGAAAGGAGAATCTTTAACTTTTCACTAAGAATACAAAGGAGTATCTTACACTATTATTATGATATAAGAACGGGTTTCTTACAATATATATATTGCATATTAAAGCGACTATTGTTTAAGTGTAAACCATCATCTAAACTATTGTTAGACATGTAAGCGGGCGTCTTGCACAGCTAATCGGGTATTGGAACGAATATCTTTCTCACTTGATCTGATACGAACGTATTCATATGATGCCACTGAGTGAGCATAAAAACGAGCACCTTACATAACTGATCGGATATGGGAATGAGTAACTTACTCTACTGATCGGATAATGAAACGCTAATGTTACAATATTGGCAGAACATGACACCGATCACCCAACACTATTGATTGAACAAGAACAAAGCTTTTACAGCATTGATCGGATATTGAAACGAATATCTTATTCTTTTTTTCACATATGGAAACGAGCATCTTACATTAATAGTATTAGTTTAGCAATCAAGTATCTTTAACCATTGATTGAATATGCAAACCAACATCTCACACTATAGCTTTAATTTGTGAACGAGCAATTTAAGCATAATTAAACACGCAAACGAAAATCTTTCACGAATGACTGTGTAAACAAACGTTTTACACAATGATAGTGCAAGAATTTTTTTTTTTTTTTTTTTTAATTTTTTATTTCCATAATCCAACATGTCATCATAATAATTTGTACATCCAAATATTATTTTAAACAAATAAAGTGGTATGAAAACCAATACTGATTGTATTCATTATATCTTCCATTTTAAAAATCCCGACACAGAATATAAAGCATCAGCTTCGGTATTTCATTGCCCGGTGCTCTCATTTCAGATCTCTAAATTTTAATTTTTACTCTCGTCTCATCAAAAAAAAAAAAAAAAAAAAAAAGTTAAGTGTCCTCCTCTCTCATCAATAGCAGTACAGTGTCATTAAAACATACTAATTCTGATGGTCATTTCTTATGAAAAAATTATACAGTGGTGTCCATTTTTTAAAAAAGTTTGCAATTGTATTATTTTGATAAGCAATGTATCTTTCCGCCTGGAACTTTTTTTCTAACATATTTATAAACCTATCGATACTTAAATTAGTCATATGGAATTTATTTGCATAAACATAATACTTAGCCAATACCATAATATAACTCTTTAATGGATTATTGTCTTGATTTGCAAACAAAATGGTTTTGTTTATTAAACTAATATCAATGTTTACATTGTTGTTCAGCCAGACTTTGAGGTTTTCTCAGAATCTTTTAACTATCTCACATTCAATGAATAAATGAAATATGGTTTCTGGCACATGTTGACAATATTCACATAAATTATAATCAATCTTATTTATTCTGTGAAGAAAATATTTTGTAACCAATATCTTATTAGTTATTTTATATTGAAAGTCTTTTAATTTTATTTCTTTCACACTCTGTATGACTTTATTATATTTTCCATATTCTTGTTCGTTTGTCATTCCTATTTCTTGACTCCATTTATTCTCTGATTCCATTTTGAAGGCTTGTGTCATAGTGTCATAAAATCTTCTACACCCCTTTTTAATCTTTAATAGTGTTTCCTTTACATGTATGTTAAATTTGACATTGAATCTGTTTAGAATACTAAATGGTTTATTTTCTTTTAACAAACCCTGCCAAAATGTTGTTTTTTCTTTAAAAGTGATTGGTAATCTAAAAAGGTACCTCTTATTCCATATCTGGTTTTAAAATCCTCAAACACATGAATATTACCATGTTTATCTAAAAGATCAGATATATATCTCACTCCTTTTTCATATCAGTTCTTAATGCAAAAGTTATGTCCATTTGTAAGGTTTTTATTATACCAGATGGGGGAATCCAACACATTTTTAACGCTATTAACCTCTACTGAATTGATACCAACTTTTCAAAATATCTTTCCCGAATGGATTATTTATATCATTAATTACTTCTTGAGCATATCCAGCCCCCATACTTAACAGCTTTTCAAAACCAATTTGAGACAGTGTATACCATGAAATACTTTCCTGATTTAAGATTTGTCTTCGCAACCATGATATTTTAAGTGCTTTCACAAATATGTTAATATTAATCATTCTTAAACCTCCAGCAGCTAGATCTTTAATAACAATGCTTCTTTTTATTCTGTCTGGTCCGAAGTTCCATAGAAACTTTAAGAATAATTTTTTGAGCTTTTTAGTAAGTTCATCAGGCGGATTAGGTAGTGCTAAAAAGAGGTGTATAAACTTTGATAATGCCAACGATTTTATGATTGTAATTCTTCCAAACAAAGTTAATTTTCCTTTTGCCCAATTTTACATAGGTTTTCTATATTATTGTAAATTTCATCAGAATTAACATCCCATATGTTAAAGACTTCACACGTGAAAGTTACACCTAAGATTTTGAAGGGGCCTTGAGTCCAATCGAGTTTGTACTCTTTACAAATTTGTCTGGCAGAGTTACTTAATTAGCCAATCTAAATTGCACGAATTTTTTCAACGTTTACTTTTAATCAAGACATTTTATAGAAGGAATGAAGAATTTCTAGAGCTTTTTTTTAGTTAATCTTCAGTACCATCTAGAAACATTTGTGTGTCATCGGCATACTGACTTAATTTAAATGCTTTTCCATTTATATGGATAACTCTTATTGTCCTACTATTTCGTATCATCTTACCCAAAAGTTCAACACATAATATGAAAATGTAAAGAGAAATAGGATCACCTTGTCTACAGCCCCTTTTTAATTTAAAAGAAATTGACATGAACCCATTTTGAATAATGCATGATTCAAAGCCATTCTGGAAAAGTTCAACCCAAGCAATGATTGAAGGACCAAAGTTGCAGAATTTCCAAGAAACAGTCTCAAAAGCTTTTTCAAAATCAATGGATAGTATTAGGCCTGGTATTTCTTGGCATTTCGTTTCAAATAAAATGTCATACAGTCCTAACATTTTCACCAATAAATCTCCCCGAAATAAAACCTTTTTGCTCTTCAGAAATTAGTTTGTCTAAAACAGTCTTTATTCAAATGGCTATTACTGCAGATGCCATTTCATATATTACATTCAAAAGTGATATAGGTCTCCAGTTTTTCAAAAAATGTCTACATTTATTGGCTTTAGGTAAACATGTAATTATTCCTTGCTTTTGAGAAACCGATAAATCTCCTGTTCGATAACCATAATTAATTGACCTCACTATAAAAACCCCTAAATCTGGCCAAAAGAAAAAATTAAAAAACTCAACTGTAAACCCATCTAAACCAGGACTTTTCTCATTTTTCATATTCTTGAGAGCTTCTGATAATTCTTTTAGAGTTATTTCCCCTTCTAATTTTTCTGCTTCAACATCTGACAATTTCATATCATTCTCACTTATTATGCTTTCAATAGAGTCGTCATCTATTTTATTAGATTCACTATATAACTTTCCATAAAAACTTTGTTGACAATTAAGAATATCTTTAGACTCATAATATTCTGAACCATCCTCATCAATAAGTTTTGTCATAGCTTTGTTTGTAAAATTTCGATTTTCAAGGCTAAAAAAATACTTAGAAGGTTTCTCCTCTAAGTCTTGATATCTACATCTAGACCGTAACATTACTCCTTCTATTTTTGTTTTTCGGATTTCAGCAAGTTGTTCTTTTGTGTGTATTATGTTTAGAAAAGCTTCATTATTTTCTGTACGATTATTATTTAATTTTACCTCTCATTTATTTCTCTTTGTATTTTTTTTTTTTTTTTTTTTTTCCCTTTTTCGTTTTTCTGTCTCTTTTTAAAAGAACTGTATCTTATTGTATTACCCCTAATCATCATAAGCAATGTTTCAAGGAACAGTTGTTCATTTATATTAAGATTTAAATCATAGTCTGAAATCTGTTCTATACCAATGTTTCCATTATTTATTGAATAAGTTGTTTTAACTTCTTTTATAGTATCTTTAACTTGATCTATGTATTTCTTATCCTTAAGTAATGTATTATTAAATTTCCAATAACACTTACCTCTTTCCATGTCTTGAAATTTAAGTTTAAATACAATTCCAGAATGGTCTGTTCTATATCCAGGGATTATTGCTGTATTCATTGCGAAAGTAGATACAGTATCACTTATTAAGTAAAAGTCTAACCTCGCTTGTTTTTTTATTGGGTTTAATCTACGCCATGTATATGCTTTTGACTCTTCATTCATTATTCTCAATATATCAATAAAATTTTCTTCCTCAATAAAGTTTAAAACCACCTTTCTTGCTTTTGGATTATTTACATGTAAATACTTGCTACAATCTTTTACAGGTTCTAACACTAAATTCCAATCACCACACATTATCACATATTCAAATTCAGCAAAAATTTTAAAAATGTTTTTGTAGAACTGTCGATTGTCTTCATTAGGACCATATAAATTTACTAGAATTAATTCTTTACCTTGTATCTCCATGTTGAGAATTATATAATTTCCATTCATATCAGTTTTGACTTTTGTGACTCTTTGCTAAAAATCATTATTTATTAATATCATACATCCCCTATTCATATTTGTGTATGAACTAAAATAGACATCATTACTTCCCTATTCTGCTTGAATAAAATATTCTACTTTGCTGTTTATATGCACATCTTGGAGGCAAATAATGTTATACTTTTTTTGCCTAAAATACTGGAAAAGATCACGTCTTTTGGATGCAACTGAAAGACCTCCCCTGCAGTTTTGAGAGAAAATACTCACTTGTTCAGCCATTATCATTTATCAAAAATAGACTATATCTGACTACAACATTAAATATTTGACAAAAGTTCATAGAGATATGCAAATCAAGGCAATGAAATACCGAACTGAGCTGACTATATTCATAGTGTACAGGAATGAAACCTACCTTAAAAAATATAATTTTCCAGTGGATGCTGTGGAAGTAAATATACCCATAGTGTAAGAATGTTTTTCGGATACTGAAAGGAACATCAGTGATTAGATTTGGGTACGAATATCTTACACTATTGATCAGATATAGAAACGAGCATTACCCACTGTTGCTCGTATATGAAACCGGACAACTAACATTTTTTATTGAACATGTAACCCTACGTTTACACCATGTTCCTGACATCCACGGCAGCCCCGTTTGTCCGAAACATGGTATGTCGCGAGATTTTGTTCGTTTTTTTCCCCATTCACCAAGTTTAGTTAAGTCTCTTTGCGGTACCTCACGGTATCCGTGACAAGCCGTGGAGGGATCCCTACATTTACACCATGTTACTGGCAGCCACCGCAGCCACGTTTCTGCCAACCATGGACAAAACTGGATTGACGTAATACGACGCAGAGGAACGGGATATATAAACTTGCCATACCGTGATCGCCGGAATTGCCGTGCCAGATTTTTTTTACTTTCAGTCCCAGTGCTGATAAGAAACCTAACACCCCGAGCGGAACGGGTTCATCGTTGCGTTCTATTACGGCCTGATCAATACCGTTTAAAAAATGGCTTCCACGTCCAAACACGGATCGTCTCTGAGTCTTGTTACGGCTGGTTACGTGCTGGTAAGCTCTGGCGCGATCAAGTTAGCTTATCCCGTTACTCTGCGTTGTATTACGTCAATCCCTTTTTGTCCCCGGTTGTCAGAAACGGATCTGCCGTGGCTGCAGGAAACATGGGTAAACGTAGGGTAAAGGAGCATCTTATATTTGTAATTTAACATGGAATAGAGCATCTTAAACCATTTATCGGATATAGAAATGAGCATCTAACACATCCATTTAATTGAATAAGGAAACGAGTGTCTTCAATAGTTAATTTCAAAAGGAAACGAGTATTTAAACTATTCGTCTGTTATGCTAACGAGTGTTTTACTATTTCAATAGGGTATGAAAATTAGTATATTTTATATTCGAGTTGATAAAAAACAGTTTCCGTTATTCATCGAATATGGAAACAAGCATCTTACAGGTAATAACGACATATCCCACGGCATTTTCTGCACACTAATTTACAAATGTTTCCTTTTATATTTCTTATTATATTCCAATGGGTTAGTATGGCAGTGATACTGTATATTTCTATCTTTAATATGTCGGTCGCACGTAAAAGATCTTGGAATCAAAGACGCATAAGAAAAACAGGAGATTCATAAATGATCAGGATGCAAAATCACGCCAAAACAGACATTTATTATAAAGGTACGTAATTTATTTGTTGATAACTCTTACAATACACCTTATCTCTTCAAATTGCCCCGCTTGATATCCTTTTTTTACTTGTTTTACAAGATATTAGAAAGTACTATTGCTGTCATCAAAATGACGAGATTTAGTCGCTGCCCATACATTCTAAAGTCATACCTTGATTCTGCATTTTTCGTGCAAAGGTCTGAAATTTTGTAACTGGGGCTAAGCGTTGTTAGTGTGTTACGAGTTCTGTTGTTATTCTTGTTCTTCTTTTTGTTTCTGTTGTTGTATGGCTTTCGTCCTCAGGTTGGAAGTTTAATTTAAACATAAAATTGGCCAATAAACCTTTCTCTTTTATGAGCTATTTATCGTCTTTTCAAATAGTCTATTTCACCAGATGACACATTTACAGACAAGTTTATCTTATTCATGTACAAGCAGACGATTGAGATCGAAGGTCAGACTGTATGTTCCTGTAGTCTGATCTTGATCTTTGCCATTCGCAGTCTTCAGTACCAATTGTTGAGGCTTAGTGGAGATTAGAGTAAAAGGTGCAATTTTGCCCTTCCAGTACACCAGGATACATAGTTATATAAATACATACCAATAAAAATCTCGTAGGCATTGGACCTGAAAGGTAGAAGGTAACCTTTAATATTCAGTTCAAGAAAAACCTGGCAAAATCGAAAAATAGTAGAACCATAACCTTCATCAACCAGAACTTTATCATTATTTCCATCTGTTCTCTTAGGATTTCTTTTTCTCGGTATTTCCATTGCACTGCGACGTAGTGATGCCTGGGCAACTTTTTGGTTACAGCACTTGTCTCACAACAGAAGGTCGTTGGTTTAAACCTGGCCGGTACGTACAAGGACATAATATATAAAAACAACAGAAGAACTTTACTGGTTAATTCATGGCTTTCAGGATTCAAGGAACTACATTAGTTAACGCGTGATAATTTTTCGGATAAAGGATGTTCGCTATTATATTCCAGTCTGGTGCTGTTACCGATGACCTACTTCAACATTGAATTATGAATGGTCCTGGATCGTCCACCTATCACGAATATGATAGGTAACTTGTCAGTGCAGCTAAGGAAATATGTGAACTATACTGACGAATACCTTGGAGATCGTGTTCGACAGTTGATACAGTTGAACATTTTTTTCTCATAAGGCGATAAGAGGTTGACTTTGTCAAAAAAAAAAAAAAAAAAAAAAAAAAAAAAAAAAACTTTCTAATTACCGTTTGTAAAACACTTAAGGTTATCCATTTATCACTAGATTACGGTTATCATCCTTCATGGTCATTAAGATTTCCCTACGAGTGTAAGCTTTCAATGAACTGAATACTCGTACATGCGATAGAAATGCTTATATTTACCCAAAAGTTATTATTCATTGACCATCTAGTGGACCATAACCTTATTTTGATGTTGGATCAGATACCGTACAGACTATTATAATATTCAGTAAATACTGAATCGTATACATCTATAAACTCACCCGTTCTGTTCATCTGTCTGTTCCTTAATTAAAGCTTGACCGCTTGAAGCATTCGTAGGGATATTTTCATGGGCTGAAACATTTGCAGACATATAAAATCTGACGTAAGTTGACATTGGAGATACAATTTCTCGAACGAGTCGAGAAAAATCTTATCAAAGGAGCTTTTTATCGCCCTTAAATTTTTTTTGCAGACGATTGCGATAGTTTCCATTGATAAAACCCATTTACCTCCATCAAAGAAGTACATGGCGTCACATAAGTAGTTACACACAACGCTTATTTTTTATACGATGTTTATATTAAACGTGGCTTAGATTAAAAAGAAAATTCTATGATAAAAAGTTGAAGCTGCAGGTATCTGTCATTTTAAGAGTTTGTTACTTATAGCCTAGAACCCAATTTGGTCTATCTGCCAAAAATGGTCGGAGGTGACACCGTCTGCTATAGTTGGTTTGAATGCATTTTTAAATACTTTAAGCCTTCAGAAAGAAGGTTTGATTGTTCTGAGCTTCAATATTTTTTGTCACAACAGTGACATAAACAGATGAACATTGCTACCGCGACTGCATCGTAACGGTGGAATCCGTTCATTTTGTAAGGCAGTACACTTGAAAACAGATGCATATCACCATTTTGCACTTGTTAAAATGGCTTTAAAATCAAGTTGAGCCTTTAAAATAGACTGAAAGTTGTTTTAAAAAAAATTCAATGATATATGTTCCATTGTCCATGGAACTACAATTGTTACCTGTATGCATTGTCCTTTAGTTTAATTTCAGATTATGCTTGAAAAATGACACTGGTAAATACATGTATATGCATGCCAGTTTGTTACTCTGAACAGAACATTGAACATTGTCATCATGATGTTTTATGATATTTTATGTTTTATAAAAATTATGTGTTAAATATTTCATAACATTATCCTATAAAATGTATATACGGAATGATAAATTTAAATGTCATTGGTTTTCGTGATTGAAACAATACATGCCTAAGTTCTCTTTACTCACAAAATAATGTTTATATTTACTTGGTTAATAGAAACAGGACACGATTCACTGTTGTTTGTCTGTCTGTCCGTCCATAAATATTATCTTTCTGTCAAGCAAGGTAATGTCTTCAATGATATTAGTATAAGTACATGAAGGTAGATGGTTAGGTAGGTAGGTAGGGAGCTTGAAAGAACCATTTATGACAGAGAAGCACTAATGAGCTACGAACACACGTATATGGACATTTCAAATGGGTTCTAAGATGCCAACCATCAACAGATGATGCTCTAAAACAGTATTCTCTGAGAGCCCTAATGCATACCACAGCCAGTATGTCCACACATCTATCACAGCCCAATCACCTAGATCCAACTGAGTATGGAAGGCATATAACAATTTCAAATGAAAGAAATGTCTCGATAATTGTAAGAGATATGTTTGAATCTTTTCATTGATTAATTTAACTGGAGTATAACGCCGTTTTCAACAGCCTAGGTCATAGCACGGCGGTCGGTGCACCTACGCATGTATTTCCTGGCTTTCTCACACCAGCACTGACACAGCTTTCTTTCCAAGTCACTGACTACTTTCTCACATGCATCAGATGTGAGAGGCGAAAAATCGCCCAAAAGAAATTTTGCCTCAACTGGGTATCGAACTTACAACGACTGGGTCATGAGTCCGTGACGCTAGGCACTGAGCTACCCAGGTGGGCCTGATGAAAAAATTAGTAATTTGCTATTGGCAAAATGTGAACATTTTCATTCTGCAGGCCCCTCTGAGCCTATAAAAGATACCAGTATACAATGGTTGCTACCATAAATGATATCTCTTCGGTGCTCATTCAAACCTCAAACTCCCATTTCACTAAGCAGCGATTCAACTAAGCTACGAAAGTTTGGTCGAAATGCCGTGAATTGAAGCAGGAATGGCAATAGCACTGCACTAATGTATTGTAGTAAAAGCATGTCGGAGGCTTCATTATCGCCACTTCATGACGCTTGTTTTGACCTTTCTCAAAATCTACATGTAGAAGGATGGCCATGGACTCTAACTGACACGAAATCGCAGCAAAAGTGTAACATGAATTCATGAGTGCAGCAGTATTGTAGCTGCAGCATGAGTAACGTAGTGCAAGCGCAGAGATATTTGTTCAACTTCAGACCTGGTTCAAGTGCTTTCATGAAGGGCATGTCACTCTTCTGGATTCAAACACCAACTCTATGCAAGATCTCATCAAACAAGTGAGGCCCCATCCTCATGTAATTGAAAAATGAAGTGCTGTCTTCCATTCTTAGTTCTCTCATAAGTTCGTCATGATCTCCAAATTGGTGCTTTCTCTCAGCAGGCAACCCCAGAAGCTTACAATTGGCCCTCTTTCTCCGTTTGACTTATCTCTCAACACCCAACCAAATCAATCTTTTGTTTATAATTATTGTAAGCAGAAGCACAGCTACTGCAACAAATCGATTCATTTTCTTTGAATGCCGATGGTCAGCTGCTGCAAAAACCGCCGATCTTATACAGAAACATTCCAGAAGCGCAGCTTCTACTCATAGGTCGTAGCAATTTCTCAGCAGTACAGTTGTAAGCTGGTAGACTTCAGCATAGCCTGAAATTCCGTGCCGTAATGGAAGCGCATAAGAAAGGTCTTGACGAAACCCCAAGAAATAAGAGGTAATGAAGGCATTAATGCGCATGATCCTACCGTAATGCATTTACAAAAATTAAGTGGAAATCATAAACATCCTACGAAAATGACAACAAAATATTTTGAAAATTAACTCAAAAACTCATTTTCTGTTAATAATATCTAAATGTTAAGTTTTAACGCAGTCAATAGTTACCGATGTACATATAGATATGCATGAGGTATGCCATAATATGTTTCCTAGCTTTCAATCTTTGTGGAAATGCTGAATATAATCATGTGTCAAACGTTTCCTACGGCCGGACAAGCCCCAGTCTCCTCAAAATGTACAACTGCTATTTACAGACAGCTCATTTTGCTGTCTACGCTATAACTCTTCACCAAGCCCTGAGAAGACAGCTTTGGGAACAATTGTACGAAAAGCAGTTGATGCTGGAAACTGGCACTTTCTCCTTTTTTTCCCACAATGTTTCTAGCTTTACGGGAAAAAAAAAAAATCATTTTCTGAATCTCATTTATTTTATCATCTGAAAATGCTTTTAATTTGAACGACACTAAAATTTTGCCATGTGGTAAAGAGTTAATGCTCAAACAGATTTTTTTTTCTTAAAAGAAAACTTGATAAATGGAAGTTGAAGGTCTGTGTATGAGTTTCCTCTGTAATTCAAGACTCGGAAGACTGTTTTATTTATATTCTTTTTATCGGTTGTAGTTTAGCCACTTGTGCATATTTATTTTAGGAACATCTATTTCCACTGTAATTTTACTCCGGAAAATATGATATCACTAAAAAGAATCATTATTGTAGCATCTTAACCGAGCCACTTTTGGAGGTTTTGCCTTCATAGAATTATCATTTTCAATTCTAATATCACTATATCCTCAATTCAAAGGGAGATTATTATTACCTCCCTTTACTAAAAAGTAATAGAGGCATGAACATAAACCTTTTTAGATAGACATTTAAAGAAATTCTGGGCGGTTAAAAGTGTTTAGAATTATTGAATCACTATAAAATATCAATTATCTAACAACAACAAAAAAATTGCCATGTTGACCAGAAGCTTCAGGGAAGGAAAGCCTTAAAGTTAGTTATGCCACTTGTCGTAAGTGCGGCACTGATAAGAACATATCGGCCAAATAGAAAACCTGAAAGACATAACATACTTCCTACTAGATTGGCAAAACTGTAGCCTAAACATAGGTGCTAATATAGTTTTGTTTTAATTGACTTTCTTAAACATATGACATTATATAAAGTTTTGTACATTCACAACGGTGCCTATTCAGTGCCGTTGTGTCTTTACATATGTATGTAAAGTGAACGTATCGAAAACAAGCACTGCAAAAATGGTATTTTCATCATCCACTAGAAGCTGAAACTGAGGGAAATGTTAATATATTTTTGCTTCGTTTTCAATGTATGGGTTACTCAAGTAATCTGTTGCCAACTGGTCTTGCTTTTTTCAGTTGTACAAAAGGTGGGTGGGGTAATCCAAGTACGAAGGCAGCCACAAATCTAATTCAGACAGTACTGTATTATTACTACATTATTTTTAATTATTTCTGGATAAAAGAAATGAAGAATGGAAACAGTACCACGCTATTATCTCAAGAAAATTGACGCATCATGCTGTATCGACAGATAATTTAATTTTGCACTCTTTTATGCAAAAGGTACCATAAAATAAGTTGTAGTTAGACTAATGTGACAAGAGAAACGTAAGATCAGAACAATTTTTCCTGACTCCTAGGATGCTAAACTTCATATTTATGCCATCAAACCAACTATAGCAGTGTCACCTCTTTCACATTTTAGCCCACTTAGGTTCTAGGCTATTAACCTATTCTTAAACTGAATTGAAACTTTGGTGGATTCAGAGTAAGTGGAATATGAAACCCAAATTCTGGTGCACGGATCCCAAGCAATATGACTACTATTCTATATATCACGAATGTTATACTCACTTTATACCCACGATCTATATCTTATTTCCAGAGAGAAAAAAAGTCTATAAATAATACCAGGTGTAGTTGATTTTCAGTTACTGAACTTACACAAATAATATTTTGTACATTTGTACATAAGAAACCGAGAGTGATACAGTATATGACTGGGGTCCACACGGACCCCACTTGGTATGATTAAGTTGGGAATTGTGTCGGAAGCATGAGGATTACATAAATGTTGAACAGGGCTATGGTAGGATCATTTCGGTGAAGTTCGATCAAAATTGGATTGAATGTTTAAGAGATGTTTAAAATTAAAGTCAACGCACGCACGCACGCACGCACGCACGCATGCATGCACGCTCGACGGAAACTGGGTCATGATATGAGCTTACTGGCCATAAGCCCATGAAGCTAAAAGGAAATCTTCAATTTCGAATAAATAAGTTCAATATCTGTACGAATTTAATCGACGTGGCAAAAGAGATATGATTAAATAGATTGAAATTATGAAGCGTCAGTCCTGTTTTACTTTCACGTTTAAAAACCGTAATATACATTCCAATTCAAGAGCCATTTATTTGCTTTTAAAAAAGTCTATCTGATCAGATGACTCAGGCAAGTTTACAGACAAGTTTATCTCAACCATTAACAGATACAAGCAGATGATAGAGATCGAAGATCAGACTTTGTGTTATTTGCAGTCTGAACTTCATCTATGCTATTCGCAGTCTGCAATACCAAACATTAAGGCTAAGTGAAGATTAGAATGAAAGGTGCAATTTTGCCTTTCCGGAACACCAGGATCAATAGTTATGGAAATACATACCAAAAATGGTTTCATAGGCATCGGACCTGAAAGATAGAAGGTGAACTTAAACTTCTGTTCAAGAAAAACCTAGCAAAATCGAAAAATAGCAGAACAATAACTTTCATCAACCCGAACCTTTTCATTATCTCCATCAGTTAGTTTAGGATTTCTTTTTCCAGGTATTTCCATTGCACTGCGACGTAGTGATGCTTGGGCAACTTTTTGGTTACAGCACTTGTCTCACAACAGAAGGACGTTGGTTTAAACCTGGCCCGGACGTAGAAAGACACAAGACATAAAATTAACAGTAGAACTTTACTGGTTAACTCGTGGCTTTCAGGATTCAAGGAACTACATTACCGCGTGATAATGTTTCGGATAAAGGATGTCCACTAGTTTATTATATTCCAGGAATTTTTTACTGTTAAACAATCTGGTGCTGTTACCGATAACCTACTTCAACATTAAAATCTGAATGGTCCTGGATTGCCCACCTATCACGCAAACAATAAGTAAAGGCTTTGTCAGTTCAAGTCAGGAATTATATGAACAATACTGACGAATGCTTGGGAGGTCGTGTTCGACACTTAATACAGTTGAGCTTTTTTTTCATAAGGCAATACGCGGTGAGGTTTGTCAAGATGAAAGACACAGGTGCCTGTGCTCTGAGGCAAAACTTTCTGATTACTGTTTGTAAAGTAGTTCAGGTTATCCATTCATCATTAGATTATGGTTATCATCCGTCATGATCATTAAAGTTTCCATACAGGTGTAAGCTTTCAATGAACTGAATACCTGCGATAGGAATGCTTACATTTGCTCAAAAGTTATCATTTATTAACCATCTGGTGGACCATAACCTTAATTTGATGATGGATAAGTAACCGCACAGACTATGATAATATTCAGTAAACACTGAATAGTATCTATAAACTCACCCATTTTGTTTATCTCTCGGTTCGTTGACCATAGCTTGGTCGCTTGAAGCATTCATATGGACATTTTCATGGGCTGAAACATTTGTAGACATATGGAATCTGACATAAGTTGACATTAGAGATACATTTTCTCGAACGAGTCTAGAAAAAAATTATCAAAGGAGCTTTTCGGCAATCTTACATTTTTGCAGACGGGTTTAATAAAAATTGAATACCTCAAAAGCCAACGAATGACAGATTCTTTTTATCACATGACAATACTTCACGAATTTTAGGTCAGAATGTGCAAAACAACTTATTCACAAGCAGTATTTTCTATTAATAAAACCCGATTACTTCCAGAAAGAAGCACATGTATAAAATGACGTCATATAAGGCGTTACTCACGATGCTTATTTTTCCACGATGCTTATATCAAATATAGCTTAGATATAAAAATTCGTAATGGGTATATTACGCTGAAAGCAGGACAGGTTATATAATTAGATTAGAGGGTCATGGTGGCCCTTTATTGCTCCGATGCATTTTGAATAAATGTATAATGTGCTTAACTGATATTGACGGAATCTCAACTCATAGAAATTCTATACGGAAATAAATTATCATAGAGCCCTCAAAATATTTTGGTTTTTTTTTTTTTCCAAATTCAGAGATGAAGACGATGAATACAACCAGCTCCATCAAGAAACGTTTATAAACTCTAAAAATGAGTATTTTTGACAAGGACATTTCCAAATTTTTTGTAGCAGAAAACATGTTTTCTAAGGCATGAATGATAAAGTTCATGAACCAAAAACACAATGACACAAACATCGGTTCTTATTAAGAATTCATTACAATGAATAAAGAAATGAAATACTCTCACTGGAACCTGAACATTTTCTATCCAAAACACTTGACTACCCAACACCGATCATGTAATTACGTAGTTTGATTATCAAGGGAGGTAAATGGTAGCAAACAACGTTTGTCTGTCATGAGTGAACAGGAGGTCTTTCCTCAATCAGTATGCAAAGGTAAGTCATAATGACTACATGTACCACAAGAAGACATTTTTTTTAAATGATCATCACTATAAGCCTTTGTTAAACGAGCCACCCTAAGGACTGACCCCAAACAACCATGCTACAGACCCACTAGATGAAGCTACATAAAAAATTGGGAGAATTCAGACCTTACACTCAGTAACCAGAATCGTCTGATATTTCTTGGGCATAAGTCCGTGTAAATTCTGTAATTCCCGAAACAGAGCCAATTTAAGCCCAGGGCATTAATTGCTACAATCTTAGTAGAAGTCTAGTAGATGAAGCTACATGCCAATTTGGTAGTCCTAGGACGTACAGATAGGAACATGAAGATTTCTTAAGTTTTCGCTTTATCAGCCCATATCAAACTGGTGACCCCCCCTGACCAGGGCTAATTTTTGACCCCAGGGCTATAATTTGAAGAATCTGAGTAGGGTTCCACATGTCAAATTCAGTAGCCTTAAGCATTCTGGTGAGGAACTAGAGGATTTTTATGTTTTCACAATAGTAGCCAATGTTAAAGTTTTGGCTCCAAGGGAGGAGCCAATTTTGTAGCCCTAGGCCTTATGATTTGGAACAAGAAAATTTTGAAGTTTCACTAAAATAGCTAATCTGTGATCCCCAGAGAAGGGGCCAATTTTTACACCAGGGCTATAATTTGAAGAATTCTGGTAGAGGTCTGTTAGACTAAGTCTACAACCCTAGGTCATGTGGTTTAGGACAATAAGATTTTTAAAGGTGTTCAATATTACTCAGTTTTATTGTCATGACAACCAGAGATTTTACTAGAATCGATTTCTTTGAATGAGAGGGATATGGTATGATCATTTCTGTGAAGTTTCATTAAAATTGGTTGGATGGTCTCGAGATGTTTGAAATAATAGTTAAATTTAGAAATTATTGTCATATTTAGAAATTATAGTTAACGTACATACGCAAGACGTGATATTTGTTCACTGGCCTTCAGCCAGTGGAGCTGAAAGGATACCTTCAATATTCTAACATTTAATTTCAATATCTAAGCGAATTTTATCGACCAGATGGAACAGAAACGCGTTTTGAAATTTATACTTGTGCAGCAGCAATTATGTTTGCTTAAGCAAGCAATCACAATTGTTGTTTGACCTTCAGAAGACATTTTACGAGAAAAATGCTTGATACGCTTTTAGACTAAGGATATATATAACATGTGTCCCTTTTAAGTTTCAATGTTATAAATTTCGCATGATATTTATGTTCGTCCATCAATATTAACAAATAGAGCATCCTAAATGAATGAGTCCTGCTCTGTGTAAAGGTGGTTAAATACATCTCCAAAAAGCATCGACTCGTATCAGCACGCGCCACTCGCACACGCTGACCTTGGTCGATACTTTAATCTGCTCAGTTGTTCTACTTGTCAAAAGACTATGCTTTCTCACAATTAAGTAGTCTTTCGGACAAAATGGATGAACATTATGCGCTTACTTGCTCTGTATGAAGCGGTGCAAAAATGAATTGAACATTCTTTTCCCATTTCAGGTTTTAAAATACCTATTTCATCAGATTACCTCAAAAGCAAATGAATAGTAGATACTTCTTATTAAACTGATTCACTTCTCCGTAAGAATCATAAAATGAAGTCACATACACAATGCTTATCTCAAGCGTGTGTAAGATGACTACAATCGCAATAGTTACGAGTATGTTACAATAAAAACAAAGGACTTTATCTGATAAAATAAAGTTTTATGAAAAAGACTTTATCCCATTGAGATCTTAGTGTCAATGCATAGTTTAAATGGAACACATTTCTTTATTAACTACGGCAAACCTGTCTTATGACTATCTGTTTTTCGTCTTCTCCTTATCACCAAAATGGCCACAAGTACAAGAACGACAACTCCCGCTGCAGTACCGATACCGATATATTTCCATGGAAGAGTATTCTCCCTGCTCGCAGAGTTTTGCTCATCTTTGGCTGGTAAAATAAGATTTGTGAAATAGAATGTATGAAAGTACGCTGCTTTCATCAGCATTTCAGTCATATCAGGGTGGCATTTCACCTACTTATGTATTCCTTCGATTTCACTAGTTCTTGGATGAAGCATGGCCTTGCCCAAGGGCACTCCTGAAGTTGTTCGGGCCAAAACATAGTAAATTATTTCTGATAGTGAAGTTCAACGGTAAACTTTAATTCCGTTTAGACAAAGTTTTGCTCAAGAATGATTGGAATGCTGATATTTAAAGACTAACCCTTTCTGCGCCAGATGAATAATTTGGACATTTTTAGCCTAGAAAAAAAGACCAAATTTTCGCAACATCAAGGTTGTTTTTATCTACATTTTCTCGGCAAAGCAGAAACTGTAGATCAAATGTCAGATAGCACGTTGCACGCAGTCTGATCTTGACATAATATTACAATGACAGCAAAGGCAACTGAATGTGAGGAAATGGCTGCAATACTTTTCCATACGATCCCGAGTTTTGATAACGAGCATGATCCAAGGAAAATTTTACTTAATACCTGTATACTAAGGATTTAGTACTACACTTTTGACTGACGTGTTTAAATATTCCAAGGCTGCTGGACAAATATAGGTACCTGCATCTTGTCCTTGTATTCGATCTAATTGCAGACAGCTTCCTCACCGCAACCAAAGCTGTTTTCCCGACTCTCCAGCTATTCTGACCAGATAAGTTGATTGACAAAATGGCGGGTATGACAAGACAATTCAATTCTTTTTTAGAAAAAAATAACAAACTCTTTCAAAGTGATTGCGCTGGCAGATGTCTAATTCGAAATTGGTATATGATAGATGGGCAAAATTCTTCTTTAACATTGTTGCAGACATTGTGTCAATAGGAGAATTTGCTCGTCACTGCTGAGCTTTTTGTTTGATGACAATTTATATATAATTGGTGTCTACCTGATTAAAATAGTTGATGGAAAAATATTTCTATAAAACGAATTTGTAAAACGCCTAACTTTCGCGTTACAAGAGCTAATTTTAGAACACGTACTGGTCCATAATTAAATAATGCAATAATTCCGTTGCAGGGATAAAAAGTGTGCTTTGCATTACTCACATGGGATACGTATGGTATATATGGCTATATCTCTCGTTTCGAATTTGTCACAGATTGGTTTACAATCTATTGCGCTTCCATCCACTTCCACACTTCCATTCAGTAGTAGTTCTGACACAGTGGTGCACCCTCCTTGGCCGGCTGGTCTCGTTATCTCTTCCGTCCCGATGGTTACATCAGCTCCATCGGGATGACTCCATTTTACCTTGCATGCTGGATTTGCGTTAGTAATCGTACATCGCAACGTTTGAAGAAAAGTTCCTGTGCCGGAAGGTTCTGGTTCAGACGCTGTTAACTTTATTGATGCAGGCGAAACTATGAAGATAAACATAAATCAATGACAAATATTGAACTCATAACCTCGTACAAATCATGTTTTCTCTAGCAGCAGAGGATGTTTGAAAATAATGACAAATGATAACTTGCTATAAAGAGCAATTTCCCCTTTTCGCCGCAAGTTTTTCATATCATTTGCCCTTTACTAAACTATCCCCAGTTTTAACGACCCTAGTAAAAAGGGATCGTGAAAACGATATTTCAAAAAGAGAAAATGCCGGTAACTAGCATTTTCTCCTTTTGCTTCATTGTTGTCTTACCTTTTATAGGTGAATTCCTGTCATTCAAGCCATGTTATATGTTGTGTGCAAATGCTTTCAATTTGAACCAGTCCAGATATTTGTCGTCGGGTATAGCGTAAGACACCGATTAATGAAAGGTTGTAAATGCATACTTTACAAAACCATGTGTTCAAATTCGTCTGCTGAAAAATTGTTTCACGGGGTAGTGAGTCAAATATCTACCAAACGACAAAACGACTCATACAAATTGGAAGCATTTGCTGACGACAAGTCAAATAAGGCTCAAGTGACGGATTTTGTCTATGAAACATTAATAAATAGAAACATTGCTGTAAAAGGAAAAAATGCAAGTTACCAGAATTAACCTGAAAGTCAGCATGATTTTCACCTGATTGTTTTGACTGAACAAGCGGACATTAAGATCCAAGATCAGATTGCACATCCCAAACATCAAAATTTACACGCTCTGTACAGTCGGTCTCTGATCATGACTGTCCTTTCATAATATATTGGAGACAAAATTTCATTCAGATGATGAAATCTATGTATTTTATTGCCTGCAAATGTCAATTTTATTGGTGTGGTGCTGTAGGGACACAATCTTTAAGAATTACTTACAGAGATAGTCAATTTTTCCCTCGGAGCATTTCGGCTCTGTAAAGTACAGATGATGCATACAACACTCTATTTTCGCACCATTCCAATCTCTTTTCAGATAAGTCAGTTTAATATGTTTCCTCCCTGTGTCTTCGTTTGCTACGTTAGTGGTATTTATAAGGTTTCCATCGATTAGCATTGTAAGTTCTGGTGCAGTACGGCCTCTCCTGTTGTAACAGTAAATGTTTACTTTTCCTTTTGATTGTTGACGGCTGATCAAGGTTGGACCCCACGTCTTCTCTATGAAAAAAAAGACAGAATTATTCTTAATGTACACTTTCGCTGCTAAAGAATTTAACTCGGTTTTATTAGGTGTTTGAATATTTAATACCCCATCAATTCAATGATGTTTTGTTATCGTTTAACTTACGGTAAACGGGCAGTGTTAATCTAAGGTCAGACTGCACGTTCTATGCAGTCTGATCATGATTTACACCGATCGCTCTTTATTACGCCCATAGTAGTAAATGAGTTATTCATCATCAATGGTGTGTGTATTTGTCTGTGCGTAAAACTATTAGACAAATGGCTGTTCTTGTCATATTGTTCTATTGGAAGGCTTTGTTTGTGTAGAAGTGTTGAGAATCGAATCTGTACAATTTAAATACAGACCACTCGTTATATAGTTTGCAACACGCGAAAAGGGGCATTCGGACATTTGCGTAAAGTGTTGTCTCGGATCAGCCTGCGCAGTCCGCGCAGGCTAATCCGAGACGGCACTTTACAACTATATTAGCTTTTGTGCTATAGTAGACTTGCGCAAAACAGAAAATTACCAAAAAAATGAAAGTGTCGTTTGGATTAGCCTGTGCAGACTGCGCAGGCTGATCCGAGACGACACTTTACGCAAATGTCCGAATGCCCCTTTTCGCGTGTTCCAGGCCAATTATATGAGCCACGCTCTGTGAAAAGGGACTTTAATGCATCTGCAAAAAGTATCAACCCATGTCAGCCTGCGCACTCCTCTTTTGCTATTGGTAAATTTCCTGCATTTCCTAGGATCAGTCTACCCCCGTATTTAGTAAGGTGTTAGACAAAATTGATTTTATAGATAAAAAACTATGAGATGACTTGCTTGGTATAATGCCTCCCGGAGCAGCAATTATCCCATTTCGTCAGAGCATGGCTCATATTGATATATTTTTTTGACCTGTACAAAGAATAAAGTTTCATGATATGCATGATACTAAAACTAATACATGCATTTTAAACGGATAAAAGCGCTGAATATATAGTTATGTTGAAATGGGCGTTAAACACCATAAAAACTGGTCCAAAAGTAGCAATAAATTTATATTTCTTTACGGATAGATTTCACGATGAAGAACTTTCAATTGAACCCAAATTTTGACCAGTGACTATTGTAGCATATGAATACTGGTGAAAACGAAATTTCAGTCAGTCCCCCACATTCTAGTGAGTTGTTTGTAAAACTGAAAGGCCTTTAGAGCTGTTTTCAGAATGTTTTTAGTTATATCGCGGCGGCCAGTGCATCTGTTCATACACCTTTCGAGTTTCTCCAACCAGTACTTCGCACAATATTCTTCACAAGTAACTGGCTGATTTCCCACATAACCATTGTCGAAATATCGATCAGTGTTGAGAGAAGAATGAATCTGTCGCAATGTCTATTATCAATTTTAGGAAAGAAACTGGCCCTGCTGGCGATTCGAACCCATGACCTTAAGGGTTTCAAGCTCAACCAGGTAGGAATCAAGCGAAAAGGAAGAGATTAACGTTGAGAACGATGTCACCATACCTACCAACAACGTATAACTTGGTTGAAGTAGACAGTGGGTCTCTAATGGCCTCATTTACTGCCTCACAGCGAATTTCTTTTAAATGCAGACTGCTGGTGATGTATTTTGGCATTCTGCATCTGGTGTAGGATGGATTACCAAAGTTACATTTGCGTTCTTCTTCTTCAGCAATTACAATTTTCACAGTCACCGGAAGTGTCCCACCTCCTAAAACTTGGCATTTAATGTCAACATAAGTATTGTTCTCTACAGGTATACAACTTTCACAGTCGTCTATGTCCATGGTGTTGAGGAACGTGGGGGTACTAGGAGGAACTGTAAAGATGTTATATTACCAAAGTAAGACAGCCAAAATTCTTATTGTCCGTATTACATGTCGCCCCTTTCACGAATCCATCTGGTACTGATTAAATATTTCAGGTGACAATATTTTAGCTAAGTCCATACTAACACCATTTTTCGACGACAAATTGAACATGGTTTGATGATGGATTTCGTCTTAGAAAGGACAGAAACCATTGTGGGAAAAGAAAATTACATGGTTACAAGCATATTTTCTTTTTCCCCTGGTGTTCGCAAAAGCCCTCTCCCTGGGATCGTTGTATGGTAAAAGAATTTGAAAACAAAATACTAAATATAGTTTCTGGATTATTCCTTACTAAGATTACAATGATTATTTCTGTGTCAGTTTATGACATAGTGACTATTTTTGGGTGAAAAATCGAAATTTATTTAATCAAGGGAACATCATCGGTAATATTTTCACAAGAAGCCCATTACAATCTGGACCTTGTTCTGTAAAAGGGTGGTTTAATGTATGTACTAAAAGCAGCCACCCCTATCAGCCTGCCCAGTCCGTGCAGGCTGACAGGGGTCGGAACTTTTTGTTGTAGTTAGATTTTCTGCATGTCAAAAGACCATTCTCCTCTATAGTTAAGCTGTTTTGAGACGAAACCATACCCATCTTATGAAACGACAGGCTTTTTATAATGCATCACGATGAGGGATTAAGCCTTCTATTCACTGAGCGCCTCTCAATTTCTATTATTATGCTTCACATCGTTTTACACTTGACTAGTCAACTGTTTAAACTATATTTGTGTCTCAATGTTTGTGGTTTGTCTACATATGAGCCATGCTTTGTGAAAATGGGGCTTAATGCATCTGCGAAAATTATCGAGTCAGGTCAGCCTACGCAGACTGCGCAGGCTGACGTGGGCCGAAACTTTTCACTATTGGTCAATTTTCTGTATATCCAAGGAACAGTCAATCTTATGATTAAGTTTTTTCTTTCTTTTTTTTCCGATAGGGAGGGAATATTGTGGATTCATAAGTATGTGATAGCTTGCTTGATACCATGGATCACGAAGATGCATTAAGGGCCCCTATGCCAGAGCATGGTTCATATGTAGACATAAAAACAAGGATGATAACGAATACTTGGATTAAATTCCAACCTGGTATAATAAGCCTGACAGCGTTTGTCGCTCCGTTTTTAGGTCTATTTGTACATTGAATCAGATAGTGCCCTCCCATGTCCGGTGTAAAATCCCTGAATGTGTACAAATATACAGAGTTGCGTTCTTTATATTCCTCTTCGTACCATGTTTGGTTAACTGGACATCCAAACTGCCCCCAACAATCGTCGGTTCTACGTCTAACTTGTCGAATATACTGCTTCTCTGAAAGGACCACAAGTGGCGCGTAGTATTTCAATACCACTTCGTCATTCGGTTTAATCTGTTTTGCTTCACTGTACAGAATACCGCATAACTCTGGAGCTGGAAAAAACAACACAATACGTATTTTGACGCACTATCTTCCCCTAACATACAGAAAGAGAGATGCGTATGAGATATAGAAGCTTTTCTTCAAAGTACCGAGTAAAATATATCGTAACATTAGGGCAATTTCGTGTGTCTACAGGGGATATGAAATAACGTTTTTTTTTTTTTTTTTTTTTTTTTTTTTTCGTGATAACGAGGTAAACAAAGATTTTGGAGTGAATATTTTTCTGATGAATGACTTGTAAAGACCAGAATTTGATAAATAGAACAGAGACGAAGAAAGAGTGCTGCCAAGATACCGCCGAGGTTGCAACAAATTGAAGTTGAGCTTCTGCCAAGCTGCAACTACAGTAGATGTTAAGGAAATGCAATACTGTTTCTCAATAATCATCTAGATACAGCTAAATAGCTGCCATGTTATTAAAGTGACACCTAGGAAAAGCTATGGTGCTAATAGATTGTCACAATAGGAAGAATCAAACTTGAAGCAAAGGTACTGCAAAGTTATTAGTCGGGTAGCACTGAGGCGAAGCTAACGGGCTTTTGAGTAATCGCTAAAGGAGCAACAGGTTTAAGCCAGGATGCTGCCAGATTGTTGATAAGATACAATCTAGTATCCACATGTATAATAAATGAAGTTGCTACCGGCTTGTCACCAGAGAAGATGTAGGATAATGCTTAGCTTGCAACAAAGAACAAAGGTAGCAGTGTAAAGCTATAGTGCTGCAACATTATGACTAACGAAGTACGTACATGTAGATAAAGGAGCACCAGGTTTAAGCCAGGGTGCTGCCAGATTGCCGATATGATACAATCTAGTATCCACATGTATAATAAATGAAGGTGCTGCCGGCGTGTCATCAGAGAAGATGTAGGATAATGCTTAGCTTGCAACAAAAAACAAAGGTAGCGGTGTAAAGCTATAGTGCTGCAACATTATGACTAAGAAAGTACGTACATGGAGATAGGGTGTTACAAGGCTGTCATTGGAGTAGCACCAAGAAGGAACTTCTGTGCTACTGAGTTGATACTAAGACTTGACAAATAAGGCTAGGCTTGGTGAAAATTTATCACCAAGGTAGCAGCAAGTTGAAGGTAGGATGCTGTCAGTATACCATTTTAGAAACACACAGGGACAAAGATGTCACTATGGTGGCAGTTACGCAAAGCAAGGTGGCTGCCATTTTTTTGACGCAGGAAAAGCAAAGTTGAAGCAAGTATACTATCAAACATCGCTCGTAAATTTAGAACCGGCGTGAAGCCAATGTGCCAAGTTATCGCTTGAGTACATACATGTATATAACTTCAGGTTAAAGCCGGAATGCTGAAATATTATCACTATTATTATTATATAACCTAGATAAAACTAGGGTATTGCAAAGTTGTTACATAGGTAGCACTAAGACAGAGATAATGTATCAGTGCTTAAAAGCTATCACAAAAGAAGCACCGAAGTGAAGCTTGCGTGCTGCCGAGTTATAACTAAGGTAGCACACAGATAAATAAATTATGCTATGGCAAAATGTTTAATGCTTAAAGTTTAATGCATCTCTGTGATACATGATACAAAACAAGTCACAACCTAACTATGGATCCATAAATTCAATATTGTATAACAAGCGCCTGAATCGTGAGGTAGAATGGTCCTTTGGCATGCAGAAGCTATAACTATAGCAAAGGTTCGACCCAGGTCAGCCTGCGCAGATCTTGGTTTATACTTTGTGCAGATGTAATAAGGACCTTTTCACAGAGCATGGCTAAAGTCTAAGCTTCTGCTGCAAATTTCACACGGGGTAGTATTGAGATGAAGCTAGGCTACCTTCAGTTTATCACTAAGGAAGCATAAAGATGGAAGTGCTGCCAAGATGTAACTGCAGTTACACAAAGATGATCTAGGGTGCTGCAAGAATGTCACTAACAGGGTGCCGTGATGAAGATTTGGTACTGCCAACATGCCACTGGTGTAGCAATAAAGTGACGCTTAGATGCTGCAAAAGTTTCACTAAAAGGTGCGGATCAAGGATTTTGTGCTGGGAGCGGGCGTAAATGAGATCATAGTTACATAGTTTTGAGCAACTGCTAACTTCAACTTGACTGTGGATAAAGAATGTGCTGTTGTCAAGAAAAGTGTTATAAGTAAAAATACATTGTGTAGCCTGACACAATGTCTGATCTGACAACGGATTAAGGAACAACATACGGAAGGAAAACGGAGGTCCGATATCACCCGTGTAATAACCTATGTATTACATGCTTTACTAGTTAGTTAAAGACATGATAGCAGCAAAATGTAAACAATGCAGGTGTTAAATTGCATTTCAATTTAGATCATACCATTTGAAATTCTGGAGATTACTGTGAAGATGATGATTTGTTATTGTACCGTCGGTCTGAGTGTTAGTCGCTGGCAGAAAAATTAATTTTAAGGTTGGCCAACAGTAATGGGATCGTGAAACATCGGCCAATGTCGGTAAATCTCGGTATTCTACGTACAACAATCGGATTGCCTCGGGAAGCTGCGGAGAACGGTCGGGCATTCATGTCAACTGCCGGACACGGCATGATTAAACTATTTATCGCCTTTATTTTAATATACAATGATACTTTATGAATGATATAAGATTTTAGTTTTGTCGATTAATGTGACCGATAAAAAGTAAAAAAAAAAACAAAAAAGAAAATACGAATTTTTCGCAAAACAGAAAGAAAGGCTGCCCAGTCTTGCCCTAAGACCGATTTTGACTGCCATAACTATGCTTGTGGATCCTTTGTCTGAGGCTTGTGTTCATGTTGAAGTTGCCACGACAATTGATAGTTGGAAGGTTGGCCGACGTCGGTTGATTTCGATGTTCTTTCGAAAAACTTGAGAGCGTGTCAATTGTGCCTTCTTGGGCCTATTTCCTTCACGTACGACAGCATTGTTGGGAGAAATATAGAAAGGACTCAGTGGATATTTATATGTTAAATGTGAATTTTGTCATTTGATAAATGAAGTGGCCTGCGGTAAGACCCACTATGTCTAATCAAGAGGGATACCATATTTTGTTGCTAGTACTAAACTGAGTTCAGGTAAGACCTGTCATATTTTCTTGTTATCTTTGAAAATTTTGTTATACCTGAGTTGTTTGCTTAAAGTACTGTATACATGTGTCTGACTCACTTTTTTCTGCAATAAAAAACGTTTCTGAATGGATGGATACAGTACATGTATGTAAATGTATATAATCAAGTACAATGTAAGCCCTTCCTCCTATGTATAGTCTCAATCAGGAAACTTTTGGGGTGCTCCCTTTCACATTTGGACATTGTTTTATGCTTGTCATGGTCCAGGAGGCAATTGGTGAAAAAATGAAATAGGAATCGGTTAGTTATCTGTACTACACTACTCCAATTTATTAAACTATGTAATACACAATGACCCTAGTCTCCAAAACATATTGAGGTGTTCATGGTTATGAGGTAGAGCGTCAGCCATGTAATCATAAGGTCCTGAGTTTGATACCAGGGAGCAGGTGACAACTTTGGGATTTTTCATTGGCCCACACACTCGGCGCGAGTGTTCCCAGGAAGCAGAATCGAGAGAGATTAGTATAAGTTGTAAGAACTTGTTTCTCAATTCATGTAAAATAAATATGTTTAAACTGAACTAAAACATATTGGGCAGCGTTCAAGGCTTTAAATTCTAAAAACCTATTCTATTGAAAAATTGGAATTTGGGTGGAATAAAAAATACAGAAAACGTTGGGGAAAGAGCAGAAATTGCTTCCCAGTTGGCCAACAATATTTTAAATTTCACAAGTGTAAGGAACATTACTACAATTAAAGAATTTCTGGGCAGACTGCTGGATCCTATATAATTTGTAATTTTCATTGTTTTTATGACCAGAGACTGTTGAAATTTCAATTTTTTTATTGTACAGTAGGTAACTTTAATACACGGTAATGCAATGAACTGTATTCCTATAAAACTTTATTTTTACAGTCATGATTGATAGCCTGGCTACAGTGTTAACAACTTCCTGGCTTCCTGGCTGCTTTTTTAAGCCAATTAGTGATGCAAATCTAAAGAATATGGAAGAGCGATCAGGAGGGGCAATTGAATCATTGGCTAAGGAAACCACCCAACTAGCTGCTAAGCAGGTATACATAGCAAAAATACAGTGGGTTTTACACTTTTAAGCCTCTTTTTTTTCTCATGAAAATAATAATTAATGCTCTCTCAGATAGGGAGGCAAAATGAAATTAAAATTCAAAATGATCAGCTATGCCTTGATTTTTTGGCTATAAGGAATTATTAGGTTGATTTTTCTAAACCCTTGAATGGTGTTATTAGGAGCATGCTGCATATTTTAACCCTTTACCACACAATTCCATGTTTTAGGGACCTAGAGCAATAAGCCTTCTGAAAATGCTATGGTAAAGGGAAAAGATGCTGGTTACCAGTATTTTCTCCTTTTCCCACAATGATTTTTACCCACTCGAAAGTAAATCGTCATTTGAGCCACGTTCAATATTTTTTGTCTGCAAATGCTTTGAATTTGGAAAATGCAAATAATTTATTATCTGATGCAGGGTTAAATATTGCTTGATGCCAGGGGCACATTTTTTTCCTGATCTTGCCATGCGTTTTGAAAAACTTCCAGTTTCTCCTTTGTACATGTATCTATATTTTGATTTTTGACTATTTAACACACAATAAAAATGTTGTCTTGTCCAAATTGAAAGCATTTGCAGACAAAAAATATTGAACGTGGCTCAAATGACGATTTACTTTCGAGTGGGTAAAAATCATTGTGGGAAAAGGAGAAAATACTGGTAACCAGCATCTTTTCCCTTTACCATAGCAAATATCTCTTATATAAGGTAAAATTTGCATAAAGTTGTGTCAACTATTGGTTATAAACACCTATTTACAGTGCTACTAATATCAAATAATTTTTTGTCTGTACAAGTCGAAAATAAGTTTTGCCCTCTGCACAAGAAAATTGCTCATTCATTAGCAACTTGAAATTATAGGTTCTTCTGAATTTGAAATATCTGCAGGACATATGAATCAGTTTTGAATTGCCATAGGCTGATGATTTTACCTTTCATGGTATTAAAGTATTGTGGGAAAAATGAGAAAGTGTCTTAAAGAGCTATTCCTGCTATTACCACTTTTTTTTTAAGTAATGTATATCAGGTATGCTTAAAGACAATGATTCTATGCAACTAGGGACATAACCTCTATCCTTACTGTTGTGTTCCAGTGAGGAGATATTTCTCCCAGAAATAACTTTGAAGTTGCAATATTTCCCTTTTTTACTATTGACTGGAAAGTTTTCAATCAACATATCCAGTAGGTTAAAAGTTGATTGGCGTAAACTGTGCGAAATATTTCCATGACCATTCGGGACATATGCCGAGCAATGCTGAGGATAAAAATAGAATATTAATTGATGTAAATGATTTTGACCTGGGTCAGGTTAAATGAAGTAGATAACAACTAGCATTTTATTTCAAATTGTGAAAATCATTAATATCACATACACTCAGTGAGTAATCTGGCAGTGTTTCACCAAGTGGCATAAACACACAGAAAGATAAATATTTATAGAAATATGGGCCATGCTCTATGAAAAAGATACTTAATGCATTTCTCTGATCTATTATACCAAGCAAGGCGTCATATGATTATGGGTCTATAAACGCCATTTTGTCTTACAATCAACTGAATCATGAGGTAGACTGGTCCATGGACATACAGAAAATATTCTAACGGCAAACATTGTGGGCCCATGTAAGCCTGGGCGGACTGCACAGGCTGACCTGGGTCGATTAATTTTGCAGTTGCCGCTCCCTTTTCACAGAGCATGGCTCAACTATATATGTATACATTCACAGGTACTCGTTATGAGCAACATGTAGATACCAAACAGATTCCAGCTGCTGTTCAACGTGGCAATTTCAAACCCGTCCTTTTATCTGGAAATCCAGTTCTAGAAGAAACTATTCCAAAAGTGTCTCTGTACTTTGATAAACTGTAACTGTTGATTTTTTTTCAGAAAATGTTTATGTGTTTCTTGTCATGTAACAATCATTTTGTCATAAGTATTTTAGATTTTCCTGAAATAGATAGGCACATATTCACTATTGGATAGGCTTGAAAAAATCTGAAAAAAAGGGGAAAGTGCAGGCACTGGGCAACTATCCCTTTCCCCCAGTCTTTTTGAAATGTAAACTGCTACAGAGCTGTTGAAATACCTGTTTGTTTGGAAAAGGGTGAAATGGTATAGAAACCGGATCAGACTAGAAAGATCATAACGGGATAAGACTAAAAAGATGTGAGGAATGCTTTTTGTGGAATAGTGTTTTATTAGTATTTATAGATGATACTATCTTTATTCCAAAACATTTTTTGATTGTTGTCATATTATGAAATTATCCATTTGAAACAATACTTAGACTGCAGTAAGCATGGTTATGTTCATACTGGTATATCCCACTTGTGTTGTATTTTACATTGTCATAACTAGAGTGGGAAACATGGCAGAAAACATGCATTTGGTTGTCTGAGCAAATGGTTCTTTTTTCACAATGCTTTCATAAATGTTTCCAATTGGATATTGACTATTTTCAGTCATTTAATCTGTGGTTACCAGAGTATTCCAGTCATTCTCCAGTGTGGTTCATTGGAGGCTTTGCAGTGCAAAACGTGTTCATGAATGTTTGTGCCTGATAATTTAGAATTCTTTAACTCATTACCAGTTACAAAATTTTGACTTTTCCAAAACCAAAGCATTTGCAGGTGACAAACTTGGCTCATTGAAAATTTGTTTTTGGTATGGTGATATTGTGGGAAAAGGAGGAAATTCTGATCACCATAAATTTGATAACAGCGTTTTCTCCTCTACCCTCATTTTCAAATGCCTTTTTCTCAGGGTTGTTAAAACACCAGATTGTTTGGTAAAGAGTTCTTAAACATGGCTTTGTGACTTTGACCACTAACTCTTTACCACATGACAAAATTTTATCCTGGTCCAAATTGAAAGCTTTTGCAGACCACAAATTAAATGTGGCTTGAATGATTAGAGCCTGAAAGGTAAGAAAACATGGTGGAAAAAGTAGAAATGTGGTTACCTGCATTTTCTCCTCATCCCACTATGTTTTCAAAAATTTTTAGTGTGTGGTAACTGGTTAAGCTACAGTAGCAAGTCCCCAGGGTTGCATACTATATTTTCATTATGAACATTTATGCAAAGTCATTTGAAAATTCTCAAACGGTTAAACAACAGCTTTGATGAGACTCTTGACATTTTTACCTCCTAGTGTGACCTTGACTGGGTGTGAAAAAAATGCTTGTTTCATCTTGTTGTTAATCTAAAGGCCAGTTTCTGCTCTTTGTCAGTTTTTGATTTCTCTGAGCCTTATTATTAGTAGGAACTTTCAGCCTGCCATTTATAAGCAAAAATGTTTGTCTCAGTTGAGAGTTATCTGCCAGTATTTACTTTTGCCTACCATGTATGCTAGAAAAATCAACTCAGCCTTGCATGGGTGTCTTGTTAAAAGCTTTCTGCAGGGTTATTGATATCATGCATGAAGATTTTTATTGTTAAAAGGTCTAAAAAAACATTTTACTATGTTTTTCTTCTGAGCAATTTCAGTATGCATATTTCTTGACCGACGTGCTTGTGTACCGCAGTAAAATGAAGAAAATATTGTCATTTAACTGGTTTAAATTGTAAATCTAAATCTCTAAGCACTAATTAAGATTAATTTATCAAAAAATAGTTCACAGTAAGTGATGTGTTTTGAACTTAGAATTGAAGATGATTGATTTTAGGTAACATTACAAGGGGGATGTGTATGTTCAAAATTAAATATTTTCAGTTACGTGCGGTGAAAGATGCTGAAAATCATATATGTTGTTACAAATAGGTTTTAGAAAAAAATTAAGTATGGTTTATCCATGCCCAATTCATTAAAGTATGATATTTCTGAAAATAACTTGGAGGGTTTGTCTCAGAAAATGGAAAAAAAATAAAAAAATCATGTTACACTTTGTGTTAGTTTTGTCATATTTCTCTGATTTTTATACTATTACAAGACAATTGTTATTATTCTTGAAAGAATATTATGTGCTGAGTCTTTTAGTACAAAATTTGATACAAAACACCATAAATTTGAAAAAAAAAAATTTGCATTTTAATTCCTTAGGGGTGGTGTCAATTTTGTTGCGGAGTCCGAAATGGGGGTGGAGTGTCAAAAATTCATATAACTTTACTTTTGACCGGGCAATGTTTCTGATTTTTCATATTTAAGACACTAAGACAATAACAAATAAGACAATATGATTTTTTTTTTTTTTTTTTTTTCATTTTGAAATATTGCCTATTACAGTTGGCCTGCCTTAAATGTGAGTTAAAAGATGTCAGGTCTCTCTATCTTTTGTTTTCTTTTTATACAGTTTTAAAATTCACCTTTTTTCTAGCGAGTTATACTTTGACCGACTGTATAATAACAGATTGTTATCTTCACAATTATTTCCATAATTTCAAAAAGTATTATTTAAATTAAAATGCATTTAAAGATCCGCACTTTGTACTTCTGGCCGCTATTTGGGCTTCGATCGAAACGACATACATGTTATCGATACTAGTTCAATGTTATCCACTTTGAAACGTTGAGTTTTGATTGTTGAGTGAAATTCTAGATCTGAAAAAATATATGCTTTAAAGAAATAAAACATTTAAAATAAATAATCACGTTGTAAAATGTTTAGTATTCGTTTAAAAAAAAAAAAATAAATAAATAAGGTCAAGGGCTCCGAACCCTTGAAATTCTGCATTGAAGATATATGAGTGCTACAATTACACCACCTTGTCTCCGTTCGAATATAATGAGCCATACTTCAGGTAAAGAGGATTTAATGTACATGTATCTCCAGGATGCATTCCGCCAAGCAAGTATTAATACGGGTCCGTAAAATCCATTCAGTCTACACAACACTCAACTGGAAGTGGAGGGAGAATGGTCCCTTGATTTGCAGAAATTTACAAAAAGCAAACAATATTGACCATTGGAAGCCTGCGCGGACGAAGCGCGGACGAAGGCGAAAATGGAGATTGACTAGGCTGACAGGAGTCGATGATTTTGTAGATGTATTGAGACCCCCTTCTTCATAGCTCATGACTAAAGATATTTAATCTGTAGATGCACTACGACGTAAACAAAAACGGTCTGCACTAAATAATGTCACAGAGAGAGGTTAAATATATAAGCACTTCAAACCTGCCTTGTTAATGAGCAAGCTTTTACAGCGATGCGGTTTGGTGCACTTCTCTCCGTGTAAGTTAAGCAACGTGCATTAGGCTAGTGCCTGGATGGGTGACTAGGTCGTTGCACGTTACAATAATAATCGTTTTTAAAAACGTTTGTTTCTAAATTAACATATTTGAGAGACACGATTTTACAGTACGATGTACATTACTAAATGGTTTAGTAAGCATTTTCCTTCTTTATGTTACTGTATAGATCTCATAAGACTGTTCGACAAATATGGGATACGTCTGCACTATAGAAAACATCCCCTAACATTCATCGTAAAAATATGCACCTAAATCGAGCATTCTTCCAAAAGAAGATCTATACCAGGACAAACATTTTCTGGCTTTTTTGCAGTGTTTGAAAAAAGTATCTTCTTAAATCATTCTGAATTAGACCAGGACCGTGGGAGTTTTTTTTTTTTTTTTCTTTTTTTATGGACCCGACACTGTTTATGCAACGTCTGCTGTTGCATTTTACGTAATGGAAAGATGTCAAAATATCAAATTGGAACTAAACAACAAAACTTGAAATGATTAGCGAACAGCAGTAGATATTTGAAGAAATTAGTATTGTAATATATTCAGTAGAATTTAGGGTGGCGACTCTATGCCCTCTAAATCTGTTCATGACTAAGGTAGCACAAAGATACAACTTAGAAGCTACATGGATGTCAAAGGAGGATGAGAGCCTGCCATGTTTTTCATATGGTAACATTAAGATAACATAAAATCAATTAGAGAAAACCCAAGGTGAGCCTAAGATGTTGCCAAATTGCCACAAGAACCAAGGTGAAGCTATACTTCTTAGTACGAAGACATCACCTACGCTAGACTTTTGCCAAATTGTCACAGAAGTAACATCAAGATAGTGCCTTGTTGTTGGCAAAATGGAGTTACGGTAACACCAACTTTGAATTACCCGTGTTGTTAAACTTGACATTACGTATGAGTTCTTACATACCATCACGGACATAGATTTCTATCCACGCGCTTATACATTCCTCGGTTGACGTGATGAGTGTTGCTGAAAATTGCCTTTCACTGACTTCGTATTTATCGCAATAGAGATCCATCGTGTAGGTTGTATTTCGAGACGATAGGATGTACTTCGTTGAATTACTTATGTCGGTTTCTCCCAACGCCGGTAAAAAGGTAGACTGGTACTTCCATGCCACTTCTGTTTGATCGTCCACCAGGCCATTTGGAATAAATGTCAATAATACATACTTTCCATCGATAGCAGGCTGAGAAACTGTTAGTGTACCGCAGTCGTTCTTGTGCTCTGAAACAGACGGTAAGCACGCATGAAAATGTGCAGCAGTTTATCGAAATGGACGAACTATTGAAAGATAGTTCCATGAAACATCTATGAGAAAGAGATTTTGAAGTAAAGGTCTTGTAATGACTTTATAACGCATTGCAGTTTCACTGCACGAACAAAGGCTTGATCCAGCAAAACCTGCATTAATGGCTACCTCTTTTAAATAAGCAACGCGTATAAAGCAACCACAATTTCCTTGGGAAAACAAATGCTCCGTCAAAAGAGGTCTTAATGCATCTCCGTGACGCATTATACCGAGCAAGTTATCACATAATTATAGATAGATAAAATCCATTTTGTCCAACGACCGTCTGAATCATGAGGTAGAATGGTCCTTTGACATGCAGAAAATTTACAAATGGCAAAAATTTTATACCCATGTCAGCCTGCGCGGACTGCTCAAATGGAGCATGGCTTGAAATGTACCTTTACTAAGTGCATTTAGGAAAACTCTCACGGGCTTCACCGTAAAGGTGCTTTTTTTCCATGTCGTAAATCACAACTTCTTGTGAAGCACCGACATAAACAACGAGATAATTTTTTCTTTGTCGTCACATAAACTGTAACAAGTTGCCAGTTTTGGGCGTTGAATAACAGTATGGTAGTGTTGCAATAGATGATTTTATGTACGTCTAATTTTATCGCGTTAGATTAGATGCCATCGTCCCGTTTATTATACGAATCAATGCGTGTTATTGGTCATGTGACATTCACATAAGTGTTTGCGAACCTCTTTCTCGAAATTTTAAAACGCCCTAAGAGGCAACATAGCTCATTGAGGAAACGACCATTGAAAATATTTATTTTTCACTTTTGTCTTTTTTCTTCACTGGTGATTGACAGCTGTCACTTAAACCTATTTTTAGTGATAAGTCTCTTTTTTTAAGTTAAAGAAGATTATAAAATCTGAATAGCTTCGTTTGATACAGAATGGGCTGAATAAAGTTTACGTGTTAAGTTATGAAACACTCCCTTCTTTATACATGTTAAACTTAGTCGGACATGGTGCTTGATTAACAGTGTTTACATGGGGCTTACGGCACGTTTGCTGTCAATATTTCAGAGTGTAACTATTAATGTTTGTATACATATGTGAGAATTCCAAAATACACTTTTACAATGAAAACGGGTCAAAAGTTCATGAGCAAGGGCAGTAAAGTTCAGGGTTTTTTTAACCTTAAATGCAGATTATTGTGGAGGTGTTTGTTTGTGTACTATTTCTTTAAATGAATTAAGTCCACAATATAAAATTAATCATCCACAAACTCTTGTGAACAAACATTACATGCTTAAATCTTGGGACGTGTAAAATATTCCAGAGAGATATATGACCTTTAAATGTTTTCCTCTGAAAATCAATTTGTTAAAAATTCTGAATACAGTAAATCAGTTTTTACCTCGATTTAAATAGATCAGAAGCTTACAAAAAAATAATTTAAAAATCAAAGTACTGATAGTACTGAAAGACGAGCGAAATTGAAATAAGCTGTTTTGGTAAAGATAAAACTTTTTTGGTCTCTACATAATTAAAGAAAAATTGTCGAATTCGGCTGTTGAGTCTGTTCCAGTTTTACCGGTTCATTCCGGTTGTTAAGTCCAATCTTGTCCAATTCGGATCCAGTTCAATTAATTTATTTTACCCATCGTTCTTGCCTATTTACTTGTCAAAATTGGAAATACCATGAAAACATTTGTTTGTCAACTTGATTTTCAATTTCGAAAAAAAAAAAAATAACGAGCAAAGACCATATTAATTTGATGATTTGAAAACTCTCTAGATTTCACTTCTAGATGAACTTTTTATCACGTACCATTTCACCCAAATTTGCAAAATTGAAAACTTTGCCTTAAGTTTTAGGCATGTGACGAATGAGTCAATTGCTTTTTTTTTTTTTTTTTTATTTTTATTTTCTTTTAGAGTTGATATCTTGAAAATATCTGGCTCAGTTTTGGTCGCATATAATAACAGAATCGAAAATAAGATGTATCCAATCATTTAGTTTCATCATCAGAAATCTCCGTCTAGGTATGGCGAATATCCTGTCCTTTGTCACTAATTCATAGTAAGAATTAAGACACTTTACCTTGTTCCTTATCATCTTTTAGAGGTCCAATAAAGATTAATTGACAAGCCAATATCAATGTGTCTAGCTGCTCTGAAAGATTAGTATCGTCTCAGTTCATTAATGGAGGTTTTTAAAAAATGTCTTCCATTTCCACAATTCAATTAAAATAAACATTAAGTACATGTAAGTCCAAGGTTGCTTTTTACGTCTGACATCATGTAATGTTAAAGTTTTGAATGTGATTAAATACGTTCTATTAACCCCTAGGCTGCTAAGCGTGACTCAGTGACATTTTGCAGACAGCATTGAGCAAGATAAGAGTGCACAGAACGTGCGTTTGATATTGGATCTACAGGCCATAATTTTTTCTCCAAAATATAACTTCAAAGCTGTTGCAGACCACAAATTAAGTGTGGCTCAGGTGATGAAATCTGATTCTAAAAGTGCTGAAATCATTTTGGAAAAAGAGAAAATGCTGGTAATCAGCATTTTCTCCTTTTCCCACAATGTTTTAAAGGGCTTCTTCCACAGTGTTGTTAAAACTTGGGATCGTGTGTAAAGGGTTAATATACAAGACGTAAAATAACAGTTTAACATTGCAGTTAACGGTAAACACTGATCTAAATAATGAGTGAATGGAGGAATGACAAGGATTCCCTGTAGATGTAGCAGAATTAAGATTTCTAACAGAAAGAGTTGTTTTCTGTGAGACAGTATTTGGCAACTGTGGGGTTTTTTGTTTACATTTACTCTGGGTGAATATATATCCCTATGGACTAGCTTTGCTCGTCTAAAAAAGAAAACGAGAAAATTCTTGTTCTGATTAAAAAGAGTGATTATCCCCTTCAACTATTTCAGCCCACAAAGGTAAAGACACGTCCTCTTTCGAGCGCTGAAAATGCATTGCACTGAAACTCCGAAATTTAAATCTGACAGGCTTGACGAAATAAGTAGACGGTATATATCCAAGATCACACTAATCCTGTGCAGACTGATCTAAACACATGTTGTCTGCAAATAGCCCCGGTTTTCGCCTATTGGGCTGGAAGGGTTAGAATAGAAAAAAATGCAAGCATATTTACCAAGAAGCCCTTTGGAATATTCAGCGCAACATACGATTACACAGAAAATAATTTCAACGATCATCTTTTTCACATAATCAAAAAGGTATTTTCTATTCTACTTCAAATGACCTGTTTTGATGTATTTAGCCATTCATTAAATACGGTGTTAGTATTAGTTACATCCTTAACTGGAGAAGTGTTGACGGGAAAGGATGTTAATAAACTCTGTACCTTACCCAATACCGCATGATCTCGAGTTGTAACGACACGATGAAAAGGGGTCCTTAAAAACATTGTGGAAATAGGAGAAAATGCTGGTACACAGTATTTTCTCCTTTTTCCATAATGCTTTTCTACCCTTCGAAAGACAAATACCATTATTATAGCCATACTAGAATTGTCATCTGCAAATGTTTTCGCCTTGGACAAGTCTAAATTTCTGGCGTCTGTAAAAAAAGGTAACGTTGTACTGTTTCATTTGAATCCTTCTGCCAACACTGTAAGCGACTTAGATAACTTTTGTGAACGGCATAAATTAAGGTCAGATTGCACAGAATCGAATCGAGTTCCTCCACTGATCAGTTCTGAAGGTCCCTGCCGATGCTGTACAGTCCCTGGGAAATTGACGAGATATTTATAGATATGCCAAGGCGAAACTCTTTACCGTGCAAAAAGATCTTTAGCCTGTCTATTCCATAGTTCAAGCATTTGCAGACGACAATATTTGATTCAAAGATTGTATTTGCCTTTTACCCTTTACCAAGTAGTTCAGACTTTTAATGATTCTAAGAAAGGAGGCTTTTGAAAACATTGTGGGAAGGAAAAATGCTAGTAACCAATCTTTTCACCTTTACCCACAACGTTTTCTTACCTTCCAGCAACAAAATTCATTTCTTGAGTCACATTTATTATGTTGTTTGCAAACGCTGGTATCCAGTATTTTCTACTTTCCCCGCGATGTTTTCTAAAGGTATCTTCCTTGGCATGATGAAAACACGGAATTGTTTGGTGAAGACTTTATGTTTATACTGTTTATCCATCTGAAGAAAAACTGAAGGGCATTTTCATTTAGTTTAAAATGTCCGGTACATCAAAACTTCAAGGCTGTTTTGGGGTCACCATTGATCACAAAAATATCAGACCATGTAGACTCAAAATCAGGGTGCAGTTTTCGAGTAGCATTGTATGATCTTGATCGAACTGTGCACAGATGCTCTGAGCAGTCTAAGGGTCAGGCACGTTTTCCTTTCACTTGTAAGATCCTGCTTTCAAACATACATTAAAGCATGCGAGTAAAGTAACACTTATCTTAAAGCATTTTATTTAGCCTTGTACCTGGTACACGAAATTAAGGGAGGTTGATCTTATATGCTACAGGCTATTTCTAGACATAATAAAAAGCTATTACTAATAGCACTCAATCATCCTATACAATGGGGAAAAAAGCTCTTTGTTTCCGGAGCACAGAAGATGTCATGAGTCACACACTTTCATTTCTTCATAACGAATTACTCATTTGATAAAACGAAAGTATCGTTTATTATGAAATCCTGTTTCGATTGATTGATTGTATGGTGTTTAATGCCGTTTTCAACATTATTTCAGTAATATCGCGGCGGCAAGTGCACCTAACCATGCTTTCCAGGAGTCTCTTTTACCAGTGCTCCCCACAATATTCTTTTCCAAGCCACTGGCTGCCTCCCCACATTACCATTGTCGAACCAATAGTCAAACATACCTATGAGACGGTCAAATGACAACACTGTAAACAGCTATGGGAATAAATTGCTTACATTATGCAAGAGTAATGATTTACTAATCTGTAACGGCAGATTAGAAGAAGGTGATTTCACATTCCACAATACTAGCGCGAGCCGTGAAAGAGCGAGTATTGTGGATTATGTTATTACCCAAAACACATGCATATCGAAAATGTGATTGTTGGAGAATTATCTGAATTCTGCGATCATTGTTATATAAAATTTTCAATGATTTATAATAAACAGCATTGTGTAAATATAATTAATTGTAATCAAGATGTAAAATATAATAAGATATTGTGGAGTATCACTGATAGAAATACCATTGACAATGTGTTAGCAGGCTACAAGTCGAAATTTGATGTCATTGCGTCCAGATTATTATCTGAAGGATGCGATATTGAAAATAGCATAAATAATATATCAAATTTGATGTATGAAATTTTTTTCGCCTTTCATGGGAAAACATTCTCCAATAAAAACAAATGTAAATTTGTAAGTGCACCATGGTTTGATGCACAGTGTAGACATTTAAAATCTAAGTTTTATGAGACAAAACGCCTATACAAATCAAGCCCGACAGATGCTAATAGGGACTATTTCTTCGCGCAGCGAAAGTTGTATATATCTTATAAAGGGCAAGTAAAAAACAAATTTCATGCGAATGAGAAAACGAAACTATCGGATTTGTCCAAAAATAACCCGAGGGGATTCTGGAATTACACAAATAATTTAAAACGAAGCAAGAAAAACATTCATAGTAACTTTGATTCACAAGAGTTCATTGATTTTTTTTAAAAGGCTATGTACTGGAGATAACTCTTCCAACCAAAATCATGAAAGTACGCAAAGGGATCCCATTTTAACTGTAGCAGAGTTAGATCGTCCCTTTACAATAGAGGAAATAACAAAAACAATAAAATGTCTTAATATAAATAAAAGTGCTGATTTTACTGGAAATGTTACCGATTTTCTGATAGATGGCTGTTCATTCTTAGCTACATACTTAACAATACTTTTCAATAAAATATCTGAAAGAGGTATTTACCCCTCTCTTTGGGCTAAGGGAATTGTACCCATTTACAAAAAGGGTGAGAAAACAAATCCGGCAGATTACATTAGTAAATATAGTAGGTAAATTGTTCTCACTCGCTCTTAGCAACAGGCGAAACTTACGGAGCGAAATTGAAGATCTTTTTAACAGCTCCCAATTTCGTTTTAGGGACAAGTGTAGCACAGTCGATTGTATTTTTTTTTATTACATACCGTCATACAAAAGGTTTTTCTTAACAAACGTAAAATGTATTGCGCTTTCATAGATTATGAGAAAGCATTTGATTCAATAAACAGACATATTTTATGGGACAAACTAATCAAATTAGGAGTAAGCTCAGATCTATGTATAGTAACGTCAAATCATGCATACGATTAACGAATGAAAACTAGTATTCCGAATTTCTAGATGTTGCGATTGGCTTAAAGCAAGGTGATCCGTTATCCACAATACTATTTTTATTTTTCATAAATGACATAAGCTGTAGCCTAGATCTTAAAAAATTTACGAGACAAATTTCAATGTTTTGACGTTTTATATGTTATTACTTGCAGACGACAGTGCTCTTTTTTCAACCTCTCCTGATGGTTTACAGATACAGTTAAACAATATTAACACTTATTATAAAAAAAATGGCTTAAAAATCAACACAAACAAGACAAAAATGTGTATATTTGAAAAAGAAAATCAAACAATAATCATTTCTGGACAATAGATAACCAAGAACTTGAAGTAGTATCATCTTTCTGTTATTTGGGAGTAAATATTCATTACACTGGCAATTTTAGATATTTTGTAAAAAAGTTTGGTAGAGAAAGCCAACAGAGCCTATCACGATCTTCTGATATTATTTGATAAAATTCAATTACATATACAGACCAAATTAAAACTGTTCGAAACTATGGTAACGCCGATCATGCTGTACGGGGCCGAAGCTTGGGGAATATATGGGTACGACGAAATTGATAGGCTACAAATGAAATTTTATAAAGCTTTACTTGGGGTTAACAAACAAACGACAAACGCAGCCGTATATGGGGGAACTCGGGCGATATCCGCTAACACATATTGCTGAAGAAAGATTTATAAATTATTGGTTAAAAATCATGTCTCGTCAAAACCCATTAATATACAATGCGTACGATCAAATATTAGGTTTCTCTGATAATAAAGTCTGGGCCAATCGAGTTGCTAGATTAGTGGAAAGTTTGGGTCATGGTAATCTGTTACTTAATTTCAATATAGAAATCAATTATAGACTTTTGTTATTACAAAGATTTAGAGACCAATATATTCAGACAGGGTTCGCAAAAATACAAGATTCTAGCAAATTATATCATTATCGGATTTTTAAAACGAACTTTGAAATGGAACCCTATCTTACTGTCACAAAAAATAACAATTTACAAATGCAGTTTGCTAGATTTCGACTATCGGTGCACCAGTTTAACATTGAAAAGGGTAGGCATTTGCAGCTAAACAGGAACAAAAGACTTTGTACTCTTTGCAACTCGTCCGCTGTAGAGAGCGAATTTCACTTTTTACTGACCTGTCAAAAATAACTTCATCTGAGAAGAAAATACAACATTAACCAATCACGGGCAACAATTAACACATTTAAAACTGTTATGAGTACAAAAAATAGACAAAAGTTACTAAATCTCATGAACTTTGTAAAAAGTGCGATGGAATTAAGAAATCAATCTTTATGAGACAGATTTCTACATAGCTTACTATGACCACAGTACAAGAGTTTAGCAGTCAGTTGCATTATACATTTGTTAACTAGTTTTGTTTCATACCCAGTGTTGTTCTTTTGTTTGATGTACACTTTTTTTCTTTTTATTACATGTTCTTACCATATTTATGTAGTTAGGAAGCAAACTTTATCTCATAAATTTCTACCTCGCTTAGTTACACCAAAGTACAATATTTCAGCAGTATGATCATTTGTTAATTTGTTTTGTTTCATCTTTTGTATGGTTCTTTTCTTTGATTTAAACTTCTTCTTGTTTTGATTACATGTCCTTGCCATATTTATGTATAATTATGTAAATGGCCAAAGGCAACTAGCTTTGCCGTAAATTTGCCAATAGATATTTGAACTTTGAACTTTGAATTAATTACGAAGAGGACAACTATCCTATACAAAAAAAAAAGCTCTTTGTTTCTTCATAACGAATTACTCATTCGATAAAACGAAAGTATCGTGTATTATGAAATCCTGTTTCGATTGATTGATTGTATGGTGTTTAACGCTCTTTTCAACATTATTTCAGTAATATTGCGGCGGCCAGTGCTCCTTACCATGCTTTCCAGGAGCGTCTTTTACCAGTGCTCCCCACAATATTCTTTCCAAGCCACTGGCTGCCTCCCCACATTACCATTGTCTAACCCTTGGTCAGCTGTGGGAGAGGAATGAATCCTGTCGCAATTAATACGATCAATCTTAGGAAAGAAGTTGGCCGAGCCAGGGATCGAACCCACGACACCCTGTTCTCACGTCCTGTACGCTACCGACTGAGCTACCGAAGCTCGGCAAATCCTGCTTTGAGAAAATGAAATAATAAACCATTTTTAAATAACGATATGCTCATTTGATATATCAGAATACTAATTTGTTTTATCGAAATGCCACTGCGTGAAAATAAAATGAATTCGTTCGGATCACCCCTTAGTTTTCGTACGTCATAAATCGACAACACGTGACAAGAATATATTCTTGTTTAATCGAAATCGTATTACGTTAAAACGAATTATTTCGTTTAAACGAATTTTAATTTTGTTTTATCGAACTGCTGAAAAAAAAAGTAATAAATACTTACAAGTAATTATTCCTTTTTCCAGCAATATTTCTTTTGGAGTTGCCAAGTACACAGGCACGAATATACGCACTTGTATATATATATACAATTTGAACAGGAAAAACTCGAGGAATGAAATAAGGCGCAAAATCTAGGGCCGGTTTACAATACGAGAAAAATGGTGACATTGCGAATCGTTTCTTATTAAAGTTTCCAATCCTCCGTAAGTAAGTAGTTGAGGCGGTGAACTCGTCACAGAGAAATCCTGAGTTCAATTTTTGTTGGCATCTCTCGTCACTTGATAGTTTCCTTGGGTAAAAAACGCTGCAGAGCTTCGGCCTAGTAGTATTGAAACCCACTGAACGCATGAATATGTTGTCATGACTGAAATGGTGTTTAAGCATTTGGATGTAAACCGCAGCTCAACACGATTTTGTGAACAGTGAAGATCAAGATCAGACTGCACGGAACGTGCAGTCTGATCTTGGATCTCCACTGCCCGATACACTTAGATTTTTTTCTGCCAACGGAATTCAGAAATCGTGATATTTGGAGTCTTTGCCAGGAATCCTTTTCATTTGTTTATGAGTTATTCCAAACAATGCCTTATTTTAACGACGCTGTGGAAAGGAGTTTTTGAAAAACTTGAAAAAAAAAGGAGGAAATGCTTGTAATCAGTTTTTTATCCTTTTTCCGCAATATTTTCTACCATTAAAAGTCCAAATTAAGTCATTAGAGCCACGTTTTCTTGCTGTCTGCGAATGCTTTCAATTTGAACAAGACTCAAATTTTGTGGCCAAAACATAGACTTGTCGAAATTCTAAGCATTTGCAGATCACATTTCAAATGATACTCAAGTGATGGTATTTGTCTTTGATAGGGTAAAAAACATTGTAGGAAAATGACAAAATGTTAGTGGAAGCATTTTTTCTCCTTTTCCCACAATGTTTTCAAAGGACATCTGCTTCAAGGTCATGAAAACTCGGGATTGGTCACGTGAGAGTTTCCTTGGGTAAGACGCTGCAGAGCCCTGGCCTAATACTCGAGAAATCTATAGAACTCGCGAATAAGTTAACTGTCTCCGTGTTATGACTAATAAAGTGCCTATGCAACTGGCTGTAAACCGCAGATCAACACGATTTCGCGAACAGTGAAAATCAAGATAAGACTGCACGGATCGTGCAGTCTGATCTTGGATCTACACTGCCCGATACACGTAGCTTTTTCCTGCCAACGGAATTCAGAAATCGCGATATTTGGGGTCATGTGCAGGAATCCGTTTCATTTGTTTTTGAGATATTCCGAACTATGCCTTATTTTAATGACGCTGTGGAGATCGTTTTTTGAAAAAAAAACTTGAAAGAAAAGGAGGAAATGCTTGTAACCAGTATTTTCTTCTTTTTCCGCAACATTTTCTACCTTAAAACGTCCATTAAGTCATTACAGCCACTTTTTCAACGTGAACAAGACTAAAGTTTTGTGGCATTGTAAACAATTATCTTACTAAAACACAGAAATGTAGATTTGTCCAGATTCTAAGCATTAGCAGATGACAGTTCAAATGTTGCTCAAGTGATGGAACTTGTCTTTGATAGGGTAAAAAGCATTGTGGGAAAATAAGAAAATGTTGGTGGCAGCATTTTTCGCCGTTTCCAACAATGCTTTCAAAGGACATCTGCTTCGGGAATGTTTGGTATAGGGAAATCCTTTACTTCACAATCCATATTCCCACCGCTGACCATTGTTTCGACGATGATTATGTGGGAAAGTAGCCAGTGGCTTGGAGAGAAAATTGTGCGGAGTACTGGTATAAGAGACTCCAGGAAAGCATGGATAGGTGCACTGGCCGCCGCGATATAACTGAAATAATGTTGAAAACGGCGTTAAACACCATACAATCAATCAATCAATCACAATCATATCTTTGTCGACCTCCAGGGAAAAAAAGATTCTTGAAACCATTGTGGGAAAATCAGAAATGCTGGTAACCAGTATTTTCTCCTTTACCCACAATGATTTCATCATTTTCAAAGGGAATGCCCATCAGTTTAGCAGCATTTAATCCTTCAACACACTAACGACCCGGAAGAAAAAGGCGTTTTCTCTTGTTATCCACATACAAGTAGTTCTCTTCCTTTTCCAAAACAAATTTTAAGCATTTGAGTCACATGTAAATTGTCGTCTGCATATACACTTTCAATTTGGACATCTCTGAGATTTTTTCATTTGGTAGTGAGTTAACGGATAGTCGTCTGCGAATTGGAAACATGGAACTCGAATTTTCACTGTGATCGGGTAAAGAGCCAAGCACCATTTAAACAGACAAGGAAGGATGCATTATATGAGTCTTCACATCCGAAAGTTAAATGCTATGTCTGGAAAAGGAAGTTTAGCGACGCCTATTGTTTGCCATATAACATTTTGTTTTTTTACCCTTAAAATGCCAAGCGCGACTAAGGCGCTTCTGCAGCCAGTGTAGATCAAGATCAGACTTCACAGAACGTGCAGTCTGATCTTAGATCTACACTGTCCGAAAAGGAGGTATCTTACCCTGAAAGGTAACTTTGGAATCGTAATATTTTGGATTTTACTGTAGCCTGCAGAGTTTCATTTAACTTATTTAGCAGGTTAAGGGAATGAATCTATTGTTAGTTTTCGCTTTTCCTTTTATGTTCGATAGCAAACGTTCAAAGTACATGCGGTTATTTACTTTTTATCCTTCCCCTGCCCCTTCCCGTTGAAATAATTTTTGCAGCAGACGACTCTGAAAACAACCTTGTGATTGTGTTTTAAGACAGCCCGGATTACATAGGCCTTTATGGGTCCCATTCTGATCCTATTTTCTGTTTTTAGTTATTTATCTATATATCTTTCGGACAATGCTTGTAACCACTATTTTCTCCTTTTCCCCGTGACAAGGTTTTTCCTGCCTTCCAGAAACATATTTCAGTTGTTAAGTCACAATTTGTCGTCTGCAAAAGCTTTCAATGTAGATCAATCTATAATTTGTCGTTTGGTAAAGGATTAAATGGTGTTTTGAGCCACTTGCATTATTTTAATCATATCGATGCAACAGCTCACATATCCATACATGTACTAGTATATTCTAGGTTTCAGCAGTAACCCATGGCACTCCCACTCCGCACAGGTTGACAAGGATCGACTTTTTTTGCTAGTTGGAAATTTTCTGCATGTCAAAAGACCAGCCTACCTTATGATTTGGTCAGTTGTAAGGCAAGATAGATTTTCTGGATCCATTTTATGTGATGACTTACTTTGTAAAAAGGATCACGGAGATGAGGGATTATTTAACACCCTTTTACCAGAGCATGGCTAAAAGGTTTGGTCTTAACATAGTGGAAAAAAACCGCTTGCAACAAGCGATATCTGTTTTGCCCCATTAGGTTTTCAGAAAACTGTGCAGATTTTCAAAAAGAAAGAAAAATCGTGACGCACTCCGAATGAAGACTTCTACTTCACAAAATTTTGGACACCTCTGTATTGAAAACATCTACAGGAGATATATTAAGGGTAGCATAAAAAAATGATATCTGTCTTTGAAAAAAAGAAAGAAAACGGGTTGGGAAAAGAAGAAAATGCTTGTCACAAGTATTTTTCTCTTTTTCTCACATCGTTTTCAAGAGGTCTTCTTCCCAAAAGTCGTTAAAAATGATATTGCTCGCTAAAAATAATCAGTGTGAATGATGATTATTTCTGTTAAATGACAAGCCCCCCTCCACTCCTTCATGTTTTCCTTTTTTCATTACATGGTTGCAGATTTTGTGTTATGGGCGCTCTGCCCTTGCGTTTAATATTAATTCAGTCAACCCCATAAAAGGAAGTAAAAGGAAAAACACAAATATAGTTATGACAAGTTCTTGTAAGCACTTGTGAATTGTGCGTTATGGGCGCACCTCCTTTGTGTTTTTTCCTTACGAGTATTTCAGTCAAAAATGGTAAAAGCGCAAATGGCGCAAGTTCTTTTCTGCAGTTGCGTATGGTGCGTTATGGACGATATGCCCTTGTCTGCTCTACTATTTCAGTCAGTTATACTACAAACATAAATGTTTTTGCATTGTCGAAGTACTTTCGTGGTTTAAATTCTCGCCCTGTACCCTGCATTGGGAAGTATCACCCGTAACATAACTAAAATTTTCCCTGAGGCGCTGTTGGTTTTTCTTTTTCCACAATGTTTTCACCTTTTCACTGACAAATTTTATCATTTAAGCAAACTTGAGTTTACTGTCTGTAAATGCCTTCGAAATGGTCCATTCTAAAATTTCTTCTTGTGGTAAAGGGTTTACCATAGGCGGAAATAAAGAAATTTTCCTGCCTGGCTTAGTGGTAAACTATGGGGCTCTTAAACTAGAAGTTCCGGGCCTAACTGTACCCACTGGATTTTTTAAGGGAATGCCCTTTGACAAGACACTTCAGAGCCTTTGCTTACTGATGAAATCCAGCACATACATGAATATATGAGCTGTTGCTTCGATATGACTGAAATAATGTTAAAGGTTCATCAAAACCCCCTTTAACTCTTTACCAGATGAAAATATATCAGAGTGGTCCACATTGAAAGCTTTTGCAGATGACAAACGTGACTCAAAAACTGAAACGTCTTTGGAAGAGAGGAACACATTTTGGGCATAGAAGAAAATGCTGACTTCAGCATTCGTTTGTCCCTAGTCAACTATTTTAACACTTTACGTAATAATCTCGACTTGATCCTAAGAAAAAATACGTTTAAAAGTATTGTGGAAAAAGGACAGAATACTGGTTATCAGGACTTCCTCCTTTGCCCGGCACAAACTGTGGGTAGAGGAGTGATGGTGTTTTGAATAAGATTTAACTAAAAAGAAATATTTACATTGATGGAACAATGCGTGCGTGCCCACGCTCGCTCTCTCTCTCTCTCTCTCTCTCTCTCCCCCGTCTCTTCTCTTCTCTCTCTCTCCCTGGTGGTAGGGGTGTAGGAAGGGGCGGGCGGGCCATTGGTCAAAAGAAAGGAGTACCGACATTTTGTGGAGCTTTACTTTTTGCCAAGTATAAGGCTTGCATGTATGCTACAAATGCTGGATTTATTCACATTTTACAGAACTTCTCTACGGGTTTGACGTTTTCAAAAGGGGACAGGTTCATCGATACCTCAACAGTGTTTTAAGAATAATATTTTTTTTCTCTTTACTTCTGGTTGTTTTTATTCCTTGTATCATATTGATTGAATTAAAGGACCATTTAAAAAAAGTTACATACGCTCGTCTGTCTCTGAAACCAAATAAATACTTAAATTTTGTTTCGAAAACGAAACGTAAAAGTGTTTTATTCCCTCATTTATAAACAAAATTAAAAACGCTAAGCCCTGGAAACCAACATCGGTATATTGAAAAATGTAGCCCAAGGGTACTAACTGTTTAAACTATCAAAACAAAAAAAAAATGAACATTTTACTTACCTCTTATCGAGAAAACAAAATCTATTTCAAGCAGCTTATTTCTACAAGTCTTACATCTATATATTTCTTCATACTTTTAAATGCACGTTATGTTCTCATTCTGTCTTAAAATATAATGAATGGTTACCCATTAAAAGCTGTCTGTCTGTTTGTCTGTCTGTCCCGATAACAATCATTTTTCCCTTCGTCCATAATGCTTTTTAAAAGCATTCTTTCTGAGGTTCAATATAAGCCATGATTGCTTGGTAAACGGTTAAAATGGTTGTTAGGGACAAAATGATAAAAAGCAGCATTTTCTTCAATGCCCAAAATGTGTTCCTCCCTTCCACAGACGTTTCAGTTTTTGAGTCAGGTTTAATTTGTCCTCTGCAAAAGCTTTCAATGTGGACCAGTCGAAGTTGTGTCGTATAGTAAAGAGTTAAATGATATTTTGCGGTACTTTTAACATTACTTCAGTCATATCAAAGCAACAGCTCGCATATTCATATATGTGCTGGGTTTCACCAGTAAGCAAAGACTCTGAAGTGTCTTATCAAAGGGCAATTCCTTAAAAAATCCAGTGCGTGCAGGGAGGCTCGAACCCGAAACTTCTAGTTTAAGAGCCCTACAGTTTACCACTAAGCCAGGCGAGAAAACATCTTTATTTCCGTACATGGTAAACCTTTTTACCACAAGAAGAAATAAATTTGAGAATCGACCGTTTCAAAGGCATTTACAGACAGTAGACTCAATTTGGCTTAATGAGAAGATTTGTCTGTGAAAAAGTGAAAACATTGTTGAAAAGGACAAATCCACAGCGCCTGCGTAAAAACTTTTGTTATGTACGGGTGATACTCCCGAAGTCCCAAATGCAGGATACAAGAAAAAACAAGATGAATCCCATCCTAATTTATGCCTGGCTCGTTATCGTTCTCAGTGTATAGCACCAACACTCTGCAGTTAGATTTTATGTCTCATCGAAAAAAACATTTTTCTAATATTAGATAGACAGCCCTGAGCATTGAACCCACACCTTAAAGTATCCCGAGAATTGATGTTCACAAATCTGATGATTTACCAGCTGAGCTATTGGGGCTAGTCTCCTCTGCACGGTCCAGTATGGCGAGAAGTTAAAACACCAAAAGAATTCTAACAATGCAAAAACATTTGTGTCTTGACTATAATTCACTAGAATTACAGAGCACACAAGGGCATAACGCCTACAACGCACTTTAGGCAAGTGCAGAAAAGAACATTGACATTGCACCATTTGCACTTTTACCATTTTTGATTGAAATACTCGCTATAGAAAACACAAAGACTTAGCGCCCATAACGCATAATAAGCAAGTACTTAAAATAACTTTGACATTACAATATTTCTGCTTTTTATTTTACTTTCTTTTTTAGGGGGTTGACTGAATTAATATCAAACACAAGGGCAGATCGCCCAGAACACAAAATCTGCATCTGCATAATGTAAAAAAATGAAAACATGATGGGAGGTGCCATTTTAGAGAAAAATGTTATTCATATTAATTATTTCTTATCAAATAAACTCATTTTAAGCAACTTTGGGACGAGGACCTTTTGAAAACAATGTCGGAAAAGCCGTAAATGCATGTGAATTTTTTTTTTTTTTTTTTTTTCTCCTTTTCTCACAGCGTTTTCTATCTTTGCAAAGAAATATATTACTTTTTATACTACCCTTAACATATCTCTTGCAGACGCTTTCATTATGGACATGTCTATAGCGTTGTGAAGTAAAAGTCTTCATACGGAGTGCGTCACAATTTTTCTTCCTTTTCTTTTAAAACCTGCTCAGGCCTCTGGAAACCTAAAAGGGTAAAACAGATATCGCCTAACAATAACTTAAACACTTTTGCAGTAATTTTACTTCTTTTAACCATAGCCAAGAGGGCCGATAACAACATGTCAATCTTGTGCTTAGGAATTTCAATTGTCCTTTTCAAAGAACCTATTTCAAAGCCCCAAAATATCATTGATGTGCATGGCCCTGCTGACTTTTCATCTGCTAGGGGGACACCTATGTCACTACAAATAGTCTCAAATATTTTCACTAAATTATTATACTGCAGTGAAGAAGCAGGGCCTGCAAAAATGAAACCATCTAGATAACGATCAAGGGTAGCCTGGTTTGACCAAACAGTGTAAAAATGTTGAAAACATTTCGAACGACCTACAACTGACCTTTAGACCCATTGGGAAGGCTTTGTCGATAAAATACTGACCCTCAAATTATAAACAAAGCAAATGGAGATCTGCCGGGTACATGGGAAGAAGACAAAAAGCTGATTTTATGACTTTCTTTGCCGTAAGCCCTTTTCCTAAAGAAAATATAATATCCGCGACCATATCAAATTTTGAATATTCCACCGAGCCTAGCTCATCAGGGAAGCCATCATTGATACTGTTCCCATGAGGGTAGGATAAATGTGTAATAAGGCGCCATCCACAATCTGATTTGGGTACCACCCCAATCGCGGACACTAGTGAATTTGAAATTGGGGGTTCTTTAAATGGACCAATCATTCGACCTAACAAAACTTCTTTCTGGAGTTTCTCACTATTTCTGAATTTCCAATGGCTGATTTCAAATTATGACAATGCAAACCTATTCTGGAGCCTATGAAATGTAACTTGAAGCCCTCATTAAAACCTTTTTCAAGCATAAAGCAGAGTACCGATCAGGGTAAAACTGAAGAAAATACTCTTATAGGGTTATTCTAATGGGTGTTGAAGCGAGGGCCAATATGTCTGATGGTACTTGCTGATCTTGGGCGAAAAAATGCACCTCGACTTGTGTACTCATGGGAGACAGAGGGTCAGCTTTGCGAGTTGTTTACATGGGTTGCAGGGGCAGTTGCTTTCATTAGACGTCAGACTTGGGGGTGGTCTCCGGAACACCTAAGGCATTTGTGCAAGAATGCACAAGCATAACGTGCACATATTCCTTTGAAATTTTAGTCATAGCATCTGCCAAAGTTTCTGTTTGGTCTATATTGCGCATACATTTTGTTTTCATAGGAGCCTGCATCAAAAGTAGCCATAATTCACTATCTATTACATCCCATTGTCTAGTAGGATTACAAGATAACCTGTGTCTAAATTGTTCATCATACAGGCGCCAGTCATTTCCTCCAAAACGGCTTTGACCAGTACGAATTATGTTTATATACTTCAAAACACTTTGGGTCTTTTCCTAGTGAGCTGAAAGATAGATGCTTGCATATAGGCCTATATTAGAAACAGGTCTGTCCAGATTTCAATTGTTAGCTCGTTTGATTTTGGTTTTTGCTGCAAATAAGGTGCCCTGAGGCACTCAAGGAAACAAATGTATTATTGCTGCTCTGCATACTAATTGAATGTCTAAGATATAATAAGTCAACATAATCCCCATTTATTGTCTTGTTCTTTGTTGCCGAATGAATATGATCCCCTAAGGCAGCCGAAATTTGGAGAATGGGACAAACTGCAGGTATACCTGTACTGATGTATGGTGCAGACAAGTTATCCTCAGGTTCTTGAATTGGTTTTGCACCTTGAACGGGCATGGGGGCAACTTGGTCGACCTGTTCGTCCATTTGATCATCAACACCACGACGCTGTTTGCTTTGACCTCTTGTTGTAGCGGTATTTCGTCTTTTGCTCATCACTGTTCATTGATAAAGATTGTCAATGTAGTGGCGAAATCCAGGAGAAGAAAAATAAACAACAATACAAATCCTTGCAAAACGCGATTAGATAGCAATCGATCACCATACGGTAACCACCAATCACCAAATTGACAGAACACACTGCGGAACTCGAGCGTACCCCAGCCACTTTAATATATAAGCAGCAGGACACAATAAGACATCGAACTAACGTGAAAAACTTCATGCACCATAAGATCTCAAAGGAAATAGATTTTGCTAAATTAGTCTCAAATTGCTTACTCACTTGTGCATACGTTGAAAAACGTTTTGTAGAGAAAACGCATTACCGTGAGAAATACACAACCCCCTCACTGACACAGAATGCAATGCAATATCCTTCTCCACAATAACACGTTACTATCCATATTGGATAGCCGTATTTAGTAGTATTTTTTCTTTTTCCAACAGTATTATGATTTTTTTCTCTTGAGGTTGTCAAAATTTTGTCTTTGGTTAAAGAGGTTTTATTTTTGTGTTTAATTCTGCACCATTTTATTTGAATTATGTCTTATCAAGAATGAAGAGTTTCAAAACAAACGCCTTTCTGTGTTCAAAATCAGAGATTTAAACCTTTAGATTAGAATACAAGTGCTGAGTTTTAATGACCTTAACGAATGGGGCTTTCAAAAAAAGGAAGGGTTTTTTGAAACATTGCAGGAACATGAGAAAATACTGGCAACGAACATTTTCTGACTTACACAACATTCACCATCCTATTAAAGATAATTTTCATCATTTGAGCTGTTCGTCCCTTTTCCTACGATTGTTTTCGTGTTTAAGAAAAACGGTCATTCATTTTGTAGCAAATACGTATCCGATCTTAAGATAATTTGTGGTAGATCTAGATCTCTTTGTTAAAAACTATCTACAAATAGCAAGCACGAATCGATTAAATATCAGTTAAATGTCTGTCACATGACGGTTCACAGGCAGATAAATTAGCACTGATGGTTGTTGTTATTCAAGCTTTCCAGAATATTATGGAAAAGTGTTCACATTTAAACAATGCATAAAATGTGGATGTGATCACTTGCTCCATTCCGTTTGGCCCACATCATGTGGTAAAGCATACAACAATAAAATGAAGAAGGGTAAATTGTATGAAGTGGTTAAGTTCCATAAATAAGCTCGAAAATATTGTAGTAAATGTTCTTTTACGGTCAAAGAGACAAAGTGTCTATAAGAGTATCACCCTATGAGTGTGACCAAAATGCAATTCAGTTTATTTTGGACGGACTGAAAAGTGATAGTGAAAAACAATTCAAGATAAACCATGAAAGAACTAAGTCTAAGTGCCAGGCGGTTTCGAACACGTATTAGTGATATAAAACATGAAGCGATCTCGAAAATAAAATCGAGACCAAATATTGGAGAACAAACACCATGTAAGAGAACATGGGACAAATCGTTGTAGACTTCGAAAATTCGTATGAAAATGACGAAAGCGATATCTAAGGTAAGGTATAGAACTATATTGTTGTACAAAAAAAAAAAAAAAAAAAAAAATCAGGGCCTCATATTTAACGGAAGTGAGGTACTCAAGTCATGCACTTTTCCAGTTATCTTTTCTGTTCTGATCACTGTGCGAAACAGCGAAAGTTAAGTTTCAGAACAAAAATCTAACACGACTGGAATGGGCAAAGCGCTCTTTCTTACGGAAGAAGAGTTCTAACTTTCACTGTTAGATTTGGTAGGGTCATTTTAATAGACTTTCAAAAGTTTCATAAAAATTGATACAGGATTTTTCAAGATATTTCAACATTCAGGGGGTCCCTATGAACTTCAAACTACCTATACCTTTACGGTACCTTTCACAAGACAACAGAATTTAAGAACCGTCTACATTGAAAGTACTTACAGAAGCCAAATTAAGTACGGGGCATACTACGGGATTTGACTGTAAAACGGTAGAACTTATTAGCATTATGTCTTTTCCTCAAAGTGTCTCCTACCCAAACACAATCTTCGTCATTTGAGGCACATTTAATTAAACAGGGACTTTTGCCGACAGCATAGATCAAGATCTGCATCCACCAACTATTCATAAGAATATTCTTAATCTCATTCCCCAGAACTTCTTACCTTTGAAAGTATCAAACTTCTGATTGACTGAACCATTTGGTTTAGCCAATCAAAAGTTGTGTTACTATGAAATTTAGATAATATTAGAGAATAAGACTAAGAACTTTCTTTCAAGAAATGGTTGGTAAATATGGACTCATAAGGCGTAGAACTTGTAGTCTGGCCGTAGATCTTGACCGTCAACTTGTTGAGGCAATAATGAAAATTTCCTTTAGTGGAATGTGATTTTAGCCATCAAAGGGGTTGACCATATATATTAGGAGCCGCAAAAGTTAACCCTTTACAAGACGACGCAACTTTAAACTCGCCTTTATTGAATGCATTTGCAGATAACACATTAAATGTAGCTTAAGTTTTAAATGGTGGATTTGTCTGTGCAAGAATAGAGGAAAAAATGTGCGAAAAGGAGATCATTTTCTCTTTTTCCAAAATGTTCTTCAAAACCTTCTTCATCAGGGTCGTTAAAACTCCGGATTTATATTAAAGGCTTAGGCAACAATCCCAATCACGAAATATCACTGATTGACGTAGATATTCTCCGATTCAGGATCTGGCGTTTCAGGCAGTTGTTCATCGACTTTGTTAAAATCTATTGACACATATTCGGTTTGTGGCTCAGCGGAAGCTATTTTAGGGTTTATAGATGCCGCCCCTTCTGTTGGGAGGTCCAAATCAGCATAAACAAGGTCCGAGGGTCCGGGTTTCCCGACAGTGTTCTATAGAAATAGAAAGTAATGGCTGTCTGTTATTCTGTATTTACTCATATTTACTTAGTATCAAGCAGAATTAAAGTTATATGTTAATAGATGAAATAATAATTTGCCATCCAAATTTGCAAACCGACATTTATGCAGTTTCAAATATCATATTGTATCAGATAGTGTATATCCAACATCAGATTGCATATTCTGTGGAATCCAAATCAGATTTTCGCTATTTGCCGGAACACATGGCATCACGCTTCGCAAACTAAAGGCAGAGCTCATTTTCGTGTTCTGTCATTCTTTAAGAACTACATAATTATTCTATATCGGAACAGAAAATCTTACACCAGTGATAGGGTAGGAATACAAGCATCTCACCCTGTGGATCGGAAATGGAAACGAGCATTTTACACTGTTAGTAGGTTATAGAAACCAACATCTTACACTACTGGGTAACAATGGAAGCGAGCACTTTACACTGTTGGTAGGTTATAGAAACCAACATCTTACACTACTAGGTAAACATGGAAACGAGCATCTTACTCCATCAATTGAACATGGCAACGAGCATCTATCATCTTTTATATATATAGGGAAAGGATAATCTTATTAACTAAACATTCAAAGGAGTGTCTTACACTATTGTTAGGATATAAGAACAGGTTTCTTACGATATATTTACTGTATATACGTAGAAGCTACAATTTCGCATTATTGTTTATGTGTAAACCAGCATTTGAAATCATTGTTAGACTTGTAAACGAGTGTCTTAAGTTATTGACTGAATATGAAAAGAGCACCTTAAATTATTTGTTAGACGTGGAAATAAGCATCTTACGCAACTGAACCAGTATCTTACATATTCAATCTGATATAAAAGTGAATATTTGATACTATAGAGTGAGGATGGAAACAAGCATTTTACATCATTGATCAGATATGGGAACGAGTACCTTACTGTACTGGTCGGATATATGAGTAGGAACGAGAATGTCATACTACTGATAGAATATGGAATCGATCATCCAAAACCATTTTAATGAACATTAAAACAAGCATCTTACGCCATTGTTATGATGTGGGAACGAGTATCGCACACTACAGATCAAATATTTAAACGAATATCCTATTCTATCTATCACAAACGGAAACGATCATCTTACACTAGTGGTAAATAACATGAAGACGAGTATATTGCACCATTGATTAGATATTAAAACCAACATTTCGCACAATCGCTGTAATGTGGAAACGACCACTTTAGCCATTATTAAACACGGCAACAACAATTTTTGACGACTGACTGAGTCGACAAGCATCCTACAAAATGATCGTACAAGACAATTCTTCGGATATTGAAATTAACATCATTGATCAGATAGGGGAACAAGTATCTTACATTATTGATCAGATACAGAAAAGATCATTTCACGCTATTGATCAAACATAAAAACTGACATCTTACACTTGCTATTGAACATGGAAATGTGGATCTTACAAAATTGGCCGGACCATCTGACCTATTTGATTGGATATGGAAATGAGAATCTTTCACAGTAGATTTCACAAAGAAAATAGCATCTAATCAGACCATTGATCTTATATGGTGACGATTATCTTACAATATATTTTAGCTACGGAAACTAACATCTATTACAATTGATTTGACAAAAAAAGGGTCTTAAATTATTCATTAGATATGGTAATGAGCACCTACGTGTTTTAATTGGATATAGAAACAAGCACCTTTTACAATTGACTTGACAATGAAACGAGAGTACCTTACATTATTGACTAAATATGGAAACGAGCTTCTTTGACCATTGTTAGGATATAGGACCAAGTGTCATACACCTATAATCTGATAATTTGATTTCGTCATTAATCGTCATGGTATCTAGTGTATATGAGTCATGCTCTGTGAAAGTTGGTTTGATGCATCTATAAAAACTATCAACCAAGGTCCCCAGTCCGCACAGGATAAACTAGGTCGAAATTGTTTGCCGTCTGTAAATCTTCTGCGTCTCAAAGTGCTCATGATTCAGCTGGTATTTAGACAAAAATGAGTCCATGTTATGCGACGACTTTGTTTTAAAATGCGTTACGAAGATGCTTCAAAACTGGCTTTTTCCTGAGAGCTACTCTACATGATAGATATACAAATATGAGTCGTGTTAGGTAGATTACTACCCGAAGTTCATTGTTCGTATTTATTGACTATTCTAACTTAATTTTCTAATTATCATTCTATAGAGCTATAATTAGAAGTTATTCAATTTCTGACTAAGTTGCGCTGAAGCTAAGAATTTTTTCAAAACTTTGACTGCCATTTAGAATGGTAAATGGATATGGTCCGTGAATTTTTCAAACGTACGTAGATCCACTCTAAATCCAAGTTTAAAGCAGCTGATTGTTTTATTTGATGTAAATTTTTCAGGCCAGTTAGACAAAAATTAAACTTGTTCTTACATTTTTAGTGTCTCTTGGATCCATATTTTGTTTCTCTGGTATGGGCACCGGCTCATAAGTATTTATTTCGGCTTTCAGAGAGCTAGGTCCCGCAATTTCGACATTTTGGCCAACTTTTTCACCTCCACTATCTGTATTTGCATAGGTAGCATCTAGGAATAATATGAAAAAGGCAAAGTCTCAATACGAGCAAAGTAAATGGTTTGTGGAATAAATATCTCATACATGCAATTCGAATGACGAGCTAGATCTTGAAATCATATGGTTTTCAGCTCGAATTCCGATTTTGCCAAGACTAATTTTGAGCGTTGTCAAAAGTAGAATGTATTCTTCTTTCGTAGATGTAGATCTATATAGAGATCTACATGAGAAATAGGGCGAACGGTCCTGGATTCTCTAAACAAAATAAAGACAGTTCCAGGACAATTTTGTTATCTTAGGTTCAGAGTCAAATAATTTGGAGTGATAATTGGTTTGTATACTTTTAAAGAACATTTTATAGATCTAAAACAAAGTGATTAGAGAATTGTGTTTGTATGTGTGATAACAAAGAGTTTCCCAACCCGATTATTTTTGTAGATCATCTAGGGTGTTTAACGCCGTTCTTCGATGTTATTTCACTAATCAGATCTGTCATGACGGCAAGTGCACCTACCCATGCTTTACCTGGACTTTCTTTAACCAGAGTGCGTAGATTGCCAAAAAAATCAGATTATTTGTAGATTAGTTTTTTTTTCCCATCTATTTTCCTACACGTCCATTGTTGAAACAGTGATCAATGTAGAGAGAGGAATGAATTATGTTGCCATAACTAGATCTATCATCAATCCGAAGTAAAAAATTTGCAGAGTTACTGGATAGATATCCAGCTTATTGAAAAAAAAAAAAAAACTTTTAGATCTACCAAAGAGCTTTCATAACCTTTGAATAAAAACATTTGGGCCATGTTCTGACAAAAGGAGGTTAAATGCATATCCGTGATGCATGATACTGGCAAGCAAGTCATCGCTTGATGATAGATCCATATAGATTTAATCCATTTTGCATAATAACCGACTGAATCACGAGGCATGCATACTGGTCCTAAAAGTTGATATGCAGAAAATTGATCAATAGAGCTAGCAAAAGAGTTTTGACCCATGTCAGCTTGCTCGGACTGCACAGGCTGACCTGAATCGATAGTGTTTGCAGATTTATTAAGCCCCCTTTTCACAGAACAGAGCTCATTTATTATGACAACCACCATCAAAAAAAAAAAAATAAAATAAAATAAAAAAAAAAAAAAAATTTATATCCGGCTTTCTCTATAAATGGAGTTTTGAAATAGTACCAAAAAAAAAAAAAAGTTTTAACATGATTTCTTCTAACACAATATTTTTTCCCGAAAGAAAGGCTCGTGCATGACGTAAAAATAGCATGGTTAATGACGTCATAATTTTCTAGGATAGATCATTGCGTATATCGATACAAAATAGGCTTTCAATACGCAGACAGTACATAGAAAATTGGTTAATCTTTGCTCATTAAACTGACGATGATTTTAGCTAATAAACCAATCGGTAGATAATTATTGTCATGTTTGACCAATCAGGTAAATGTGCGAAAGATTATGATACGTGCTACCAGCCGGAAGACACACGATTTTTAGACATCTCCTTCTAGATTTAAACTAAAATCTAGAACGAAGCCAGAATTTTATTATTGAAAATCTAGAACGGTGTGACCGCAAAACGAGCTACGCTCGTTATAAGTATTTTTTTTTTTTTTTTTTTTGTAAAACTAACTATTCAACACAATGAATTTACTCTAGATTTTTAAAATATCGGCTATTACCTTTATCAAGACTGTTTTAAAACTCTTGTAAAAGAAAATAGCCGAAATGTTGAACAATAAGGTGATTTAATTTATTATGTCTTATTCGTTCCTAAGGAATGTATAGTCATCTAGCTATTTAAATTTTTTGTAAGAAACAAAACAAAAAGTTTTACTTCACGTCTTACTGTTTTTCTTCAATACATTGTCGCATTGAAAGCTTATTTAACTTGTAAACATGGAAAGTAAGCCATTTTTCTTCTATGTGTAACAAGCTACATCCAAGCTGTTTACTTCCATTTTAAACAGGGGTATTGGTCTTAGATCAGACGGCACGTTCTCTGTAGTCTGATCTTGATCTATGTCATGCGCAGAAGTGTATCAAATGTTGCAGCTTAGTTGAGACTAGAATAAACAGATATTGTTCTGCTATTCTGGAACACAAGGATCAATAACCATTGAAGCACATACCATTTATGTTGTCATAGGCATCGGCCCTGAAAAACAGATGATGAACTTAAAAAATATGTTCAAGAAACGTGACGTAGCAACATAGAAAAACCGCAAAACCGTAACCTTCAACAGCCATCGTCTTCCTCATCTGTTTATTTACATTTTCTTGTTCCCCTGATTTCCATCGCACTGATATTTACATACACTGAGTACATTTAAAAACGCAGACCTTAGTTTTAAATTCATATCTTGGACAAAAATAAATATATGACAACGAAAATTCACCATGTCAAATGGCCATATTTAATGGCTCATTGTCCAAAATTTCGTAAAAAGCAAATGCATAATTCATCTCAAATCAAAAGCCTGTATTTGTGTGGTCAAAACTTGAAATTCACAAAGTTAATAGTGTTACCACTGCAAACATCAATTGAATATTGATATCGCCGATGCATAGACAACACCTAGGCTGCTATACACTTCTGTGGAATATCATTCCACTCTTGAATCGATGCCTGACGGGAGCTGCATCTCATGTTGAGGTTGATGAAGTCACATAAGATGAGAACCACACACGCTTAAAGCATCTTATGATGTTCAAGGTGGTCACACTCAATATTAACTACGTAAATTTCAATTTTTATCACATAAGCTCAGGCTTTTGATTTGTGATGAATTATTCTTTGATTTTTCTGAAATTTTGGGCACTGAGCCATTGAATATGGCCATTTAACATGGTGAATTTTCATTGTCGTCAGTAGATATAAAAGGAGAGTTCTGGGGCAGAGGCCAACACTTTTGATGACGTGGCAGGGAAAATCCCGAAATCTAGGACGATTTCAAAAATCTATGTCAAAAATCAAATTTTTTTCAGCGGGCTTCGCATCTCCCGACACCCATATACCTATATGAATGTTAGTCTGTCTTTATCTTAGTGTGCCCCCAAGCCAACGTATCGATATTGTTCTCGAGAATATAGCGTTTATCATCGTTTCCGCTCAAGGCGACAAAAATTTTAAAATATATCTTCCAATATTACTGGGAAGATATATTTTTTTAAATATCTAATTCTATTACAAACGTGATTGCTCCTTTGACTTGATACTTTGTTTGAAAACCCAAACCATCTGGTGAGATAGCAGGTGGATCTAGATCTGTGGTAAACTTTGACATAACACCTATATTCCTACGCGCGCTAAGTTCTATCAGACCTAACCTCATTATTGGTAAAGCAGGTGGAAATGAAATTGGGATACTTTCTTTACCATCTATAGTAAGTGCAAAATCAAGTTGACTTTTTATACCAACTAATTTTTTTAATGCATCATCTTCATCAGCATCAATTGGTGGTGTTTGATATAAATCATAATAAAAAGTAATAAATTCCGGTATTATCTTTATTATTTTACCATCTAACGGCATTATAAAACTTTTTTCACCACCATAAAATTTAAGTCTGTCATTCCAACTAAGGGGTCCTGAATGATAGCACCAAATGACTATTTGATGTTTAGAAAAATAACCTCTTTCGTCTATAAGTTTTACAATTCCTTCTAATCTTTTTTCAACTAGATCATCCACATACTCTCTATTCAACGCATCATGTTTACTAGTAAATCTTTCTTGATACAAACCAATTCGATTCGCTGTTGCCAAATCACCTTTTGCTACATAGTTAGGATTACCATCAAAAAGTATAGCTACTTCATTCCCATCTAAATCAGTTACAACATTCGTACGAGTAAACGTTTTATTTCTATCTACTTCATCGTCGACATATTTTTTGTTAGCGGCTTCAGCATCATTTACGGGTTGTTTAACATTTCTAATTTCATTAAAATTCATGTTTAGATACCCACCGAGAACATTATACCCACCATTTTCTTTGATCAAAGCTTCCTCTGCTGTAACACCTCCAATCAATTTATCCACATATCCTTTGTTTGCAGCGTCTCCTTCGAGATCGGGTTCTTTTAGATTAGATATTGTATGAGTGTTTTTCATATTAATGTTGGCATTACATTCAAATTCTCCTTTACCCGTTTTTATCAAAAGCCTATCTGATTTCTCTATATCTTCGCCGGTTGTTTTTACAGACTTTTCTATATTTTCATCCACATATCTTTTGTTTACAGCATCATTATAATCAACAGGCATAGGTAGTTCTTTCAAAGGAAAACTTTTCATTCGAATAGCGTTTTTAGCTTGATATTCTTTTTTTCCAACTACAGCTCGAACTGTAAAAGGGTTTTCATTTTCTATTTTTTGCTCTAGCTTTTCGTCAGCTTTGTCGACATAGTCCTTGTTTGTAGCATCATCAGGTTCTTCGGGAGGAGGAAGATTTTCCATCTTTTGGGTATTTTTAAAATCTAAAGAACCTTTGATTTGAAAGCTTCCATTTTGTTTCGGACCTATTACTCCAGTACCTTTGGTATTGTCTACATAATCCTTAGTTGCCACATCATGAGAATTTACTGGATTACTAACCCTCGTTAATGTATTACCATTCATGCTTATAGAACCAGTAACAACAGTTGTTCCATCTTCACGTAAAAAACTATTATTTATGTAAGCGAGTGACACACCATCACCGATTGTGCCATCATCATCTTTCATTCTTCCAAATTTGTCAACAGGCATTTTTTATAATGCTAAAAAAGTTTATTTAAAACGTCTTGAAACTTTTTCTTTGTGGATACTCGTTCACCAACTTGTTTGGATAACTCCTTTAGAATGTACAAACATAAATGACCACAAAATACTTGCACCGCTCGTTGTAATTGATCAGTATTATAGTGTATCAGGCTTTTTAAATACTCTCGAATTTCAACAGGTGGTTGTATACCGTAACTGTCGAAATAAATTTTAGTTTTACCATTTTTATACCAAGCGACCCAATGTGTACCAGGTCCACCACTTTTATCGAAGTTTACTATACCGCATTCTTTTTTACTCGGTTTTTTCGGTAATGTATCTAACAAAAAAACTCCCCTAAAAGAAGGAATCTCTAATCTTCTCGCCGCATCTTCCAATTCGAAATTGTTTAACGGTTTATTCGGTAAAATTACGTTTTCAATCGAGATATTTTCCATTTTTTTTAATAGTTAAATATTTCTAATGTCTTTATTGTCAACCCACGAATTAAATTCATTGGGATAACCTTTCCACTTTACGAGAGATTTCTTTTTTCCTTTTTTAATAACCTTTTCTATTCTATACAACTCTTGACTGGTTTTCTGCAGTTCGGGTTCATAAAAGGTACCTTGTATTTCTTCTCCATTAAGATCCTTAATTTTATACGTTATGGGTGATGTATATTTTACTTCAGAAACTGTGAAAACCTCTTCAGTCCATCTTGTCGTATAACCTTTCTCAAAAGTCTTTTTCTTTTTAGTTATCCTTACTTTGTCTCCAACGGAAAACTTAGGATCTTTACGTATTTCGAGATTATCGGGGTAAAGATTTCTCCAAACTTTGGTTTCATTTTCTTTTTTACTCGCGTCTACAGGAGTCATCTTAATAGATGAATGCCACGTGTTATTATATTTTTTAACGAGATCCGGTAACACATTGATGTAAACGTTTGTGGAGTTAGCGGAGAAATACTTCCACATTTTTTCTTTCATCGTTCTAATCCATCTCTCAACAACGCTAGATTTTTCCTCATTTTCGGTAGAATACAATTCAACCGAGTCTTTAACATCTTTGTTATAAAACTCTTTACCCTTATCCACCCACATTTATTTCGGGGAATCTCTCCTTAAAAATACTCTTCAATGCTATAGCGACAGATTTCCCCGTTTTGTCTTTTAATGGTATCAACCATCCGTATTTAGAAAAGATGTCAATGACAGTGAGAAGGTATTTAACGCCTCGATTAAACTTAGAAAATGCTTGCATGTCTACTAAATCCGCGGCCCATATCCTATCTATACCGTTTACTATAACCCGCCTTTTCTTAAATTTTCTTCTTACGGGTTTATGTAATCCTTCCGCTAATTTTTCTATTTCAGGGTTTTTTTTTTTCCCAACTCCCATTCCAAATTTCATCTTCGTTCCAATGAGTTTACTTACCAAACCCCTTTCCATCCTTTCTCTAATATTAGGATTGTAAATACCTTCTAACGCCGTTAACATATTTTTATCACACACTGCGTTTCTTGTGGCAGTATTATCATGCTTAAGATAGCAAACATCATGATGATAAGCAGCTTGATCTACTCTATTTATAGGTTTACTCCATTCCTTTGGTGTTAAATCCGGATTGAGTCTTTTCTTTAATTTAGTGCCCGGTCCCGTAAAGTTGTGTCCAGGGAGATGCATTTCAACGGTTAAGTTGTTTATGAATTTGTTTAAGATGCTACCACCATCTAGTTTTTTTCTATAAATTGTGTTTTAGTTATTCCACAAATAACGCATTTACCCTGCATCATATTTCTTCCATTTTTAGAAACGGTATATTTTATATTCTTCGTATCTGTACGTTTTTTACATTTAACGCAATACATTTTATATATAAAAAAATAAAATATTTAAATAAAATGGATATTATAAACTTATCATGGAATGAAGTAGTATCAAGGAGATTTAATCACTCCCTTTTACCGAGAAGTATTAGGGGTTTAATTATAGGCAAATCGGGATGTGGTAAAACTACTTTATTGTTAAACCTTTTACTTAGACCGGGTTGGCTTGATTACGATGATTTGAGTGTTTTCAGAAAAAGTCTTTTTCAACCGGAATACCAAATACTAAAAAAGGCTTTTGAAGAAAAACTACCAAAAGAATGTATCTTAAGGTTGTTTAACATGCGTGATGAGATACAAGAACTAAACATTATACCAACAGCTTTAGTTGAAGAATGGATTAAAACGATTAAAAACAAATCGGATATAGATTCTAACTTCTTCGAAAATGCTAGTGACGTGCCCGATCCGAGAGAGTTAAACTCGGAAAATAAAAATCTAATGATTTTCGATGATTTACTTTTAGAAAGGCAAAATAAATGCGAGTGTTACTACATTCGAGGAAGACATAGTAATGTTGACTGCTTTTACCTCTCACAGAATTATTTTAGACTACCGAGACAAACTATTTGAGAAAACGCTAATTTGATTTGCCTTTTCCCACAAGACCTAAAAAACATTAATCATATTTATAACGATCATGTAGGTGAAGATATGCCTAAGGACGAGTTTAGAAAATTTTGTCAAAAGGCATGGGAAAGACCTCATGGTTTCGCTATTATCGATCTAACCAGTAAAAAGCATGATGGAAAGTATAGAAACGGGTTTGACAATTTTTACATACCAAAGTCAGTATAACTCGTCACCGACTCGTTCGGTGGAAAAAGTGAAAATAACTTAGCGAAAAATTAATTGTTATAATAAAATGGATCACGTTCACAAAAAATTTAAAACTATGGTAAATACCAGAGGGTTTATGGAACCCGATTCATACGAATTAAAGGAGTTATTGACATGTAATATACCATCTATCACTTTTGACAATGATGGTTACTTAGTTATACCAGTTCACTCTCGTGATTTGTATATTTCGGATTATGTTAGAGCAAAATTTAACAGCCCGATGACAATGACTTTGTTAAATATGACTAAATCATCGAAATCACTCGCGGTCGTAAGACTAACTGATGAGTTCTTAATGGTTATTACGAGTGAATCACATTGTTTGTTGTTTACTGGCCAAGATATTAATAAAGTATTGGCTTATATAAGCGAGGCAAATGTTCATTATACAACATTATTTTTAAGTAAAAATGTTAATTTAAATTTTTTTAAGACTAGAAGTCCTTATTTAAATCACTTATATATATATGATTTAAATTACGATTTATCTCATACATTTACAGATAATTTTAATATATATATTACTATATATAAAAATGGAAGCAATTGATTATTTAATAGATAAAATGAATAAAGGTATGGATATATTTGATATTATAGTAAAAGATTATCATAAAATCTCGAAAGATCCTAATTCTGAATTTTTTGTTAGGATGTTATTATATCATCGACAAGAGCTATTTAATTTAATGTATAATATTGCGGGTGCCATGAATAATGCATGGAGAGTTGATGATGATGATGTTAGGGATATCGAAAGTTTAAAAAAAAGTGTTTGCTATGATAACAGAGATTTGCTCGAAAACGGGTAAAAATAAATTAGAGAATGTCAATGGTAGGTTAGAAAATATTATTCTATTTTTTTCCCCTCAGAAAATATTTAAATATAAAAAGATATTTAAATATTATAAAATGGATATAGATCTTTTAGAAAAGATTGTAAAAAATACGGAACACAAAACATCATTTCAAATCATTGTAAGCGATAACAAAACACGTTTTAGAACGAGGTTTAATCCTCCGATTCAGCTCGAAAAGGATAAAATATATGAAATAGCTTTGGTAAACCTCGAAACTTACTACTCTTTTCCAAACATTGATGAAACGAACAACACATTCGTTTATTCTCCAGACAGTGGTAATTCGTGGGTTAAAATAAGAATACCTGTAGGAAGTTATGACCTTGTTGACATTAATGATACCATTCACCAGGAAATGAGAAAAAAGGGTCATTACGATAGAGTTAATGAAGAATATTATATTAACTTTTCTGCAAACACCAATACCCTAAAGTCTGTTCTTACTCTGGAAAATGGTTATGAAGTAGATTTTAATCAACCAAGCTCCATTGCTAAAGTATTAGGATTTACTAACGCTAAATATACGCGAGGATTTTACGAGTCAGAAAATGTAGTGAACATTCTTAGTATAAATAGTTTGCTCGTTAACATAGATATTATTTCGGGAAGTTATGTTAATGGTTCAACAAAAAACACTATTTACTCTTTTTTCCCAGATGTTGCACCTGGATATAAGATAATTGAGTCAATAGTTAATTTAGTATACTTACCAATAACATTAGATGAAATACATAGTCTAGAGGTAAATATTACGGATCAAGATGGTAATTTACTAAATCTTAGAGGCGAAAATTTAACAATTAGGTTTCATATTAGAGAAGAGAGATAAATAAAAAAAATAGTTATATATAAAATGACGAGTTACACTAATGTTAAAGTAAATATATCGGAAGGACAAAAGGAAAAGCTTCAACATGCTGTTAAAGCTGGTTGCTCAGCAACAAGTATTCGTTTAGGTCATGAAGATTTACGCGGTAATGATGTTTTAGCAATTACCGATTCACAAGCGAAGAAAATAGCTAAAGCCTATGAGGAGGGTAGAGGTATAACTATTAGAATGTCTGCGAAACAGCTTAAACATAACACGAAAATAGAAGCAGGTTTTCTCGGAATGTTGGCTGGGTTAGCTGCTAGAGCTTTACCAATGCTCGCAAAAACCGTTTTACCGGCTTTAGCTACCGGCGCTCTTTCTGGATTAGCCTCAACAGGTGTATCGAAAGTGTTGGGATCGGGTCTATATCTTAAAAAAGGAGGATGTGTTTGTCAAGTTGAAACTGATGGATGTGGATTATACTTAAAGCCACACAAAGGTAAAGGATTAGAGTCTGTTGGTGATGGCTTGTATTTGAAACAAGGAGGAAAAATGTATGACGGAAGAGGACTTTTACTCGGACCTAATAGTCCATTCGCTAATATACCTATCTTAGGAGCTATATTATAAATATTATTTACAACAAAATAAAAATGGATATACATAAATTCGGTATAAAACATAATATTACTACTCAACATAAAACTATATTTTGGAAACCTCAGGGAGTAAAATATCCTCCCTTAAATCTCCCGAAAAAGATTGCGAAATCCTCGAAATTAATAAAACGAAATACGGTTAGAAAAAAGCTGTTGTGAAGTTATCTCCCGAAAAAGTAATCAAGATGAAAGAGATTGAGGAAAAGATGAATGAATGTTTACAAAAGTGGGGGATACCTCATATAACACTTGTATACGGTGATAGAGTTTATCCTAAAACTAAACTGGAAACCGCGAGAAACATTAAACTTGAAGGTGTGTTTGTTAATGATGAAAATAAGTCTTTTCCCAAGCTTTGGTTAGAACTTTAAGTAACGCAATTATAATTTTTATTTAAAAAATTATAATTGTATTTATAAAATGGACATTTTAAAAATCACCGAACCAATTTTAAAAGATGATGGTATTGTTGAGTATGAACACCAAGAGTATGAACCAATCACAGGTACACACCTCAACAACTCAGGAGGAGATATTAGGATTAACATCGAGACCCAAGATATTTTTACTCATCCTAGTGAGAGTTATTTACTTATTATAGGTGAATTAGTAAGAAGTGATGCTCGAGCAGTTTACGATGCTGGCACTAATATTTCTTTAACAAACAATGGTCTCATGTATCTTTTTAAAAATATTAAGTATCAACTTTCAGGTATGGAGATTGAATCCGTATTGAATCCTGGCCATGCTACTACAATGCTTGGTTTGTTAAAATATCCGGATGATTTTTCTAAATCACAAGGGTTAAATCAGTGTTGGTATAAGGAAACCAACACCAGCGCAAATACTGATCCTGCTGTTCCTGCTACCTATAACTTGGTTTTAATGTAAGAAGAAATTATATTATTGATAATCCTCTTCCAAGAGGTAGATTTAGCTTCAGAATTCCATTAAAACATATATTTGGTTTTTGCGATGATTATGATAAGATATTGTATGGTATGAAGCAAACTCTCACCTTGACAAGAAATGGTGATAATGATGCAATTTTTAGAGATAATGCTGCTCCTGCTGATGGTAGAACTAATTTACTTAAAATATCTTGGTTTATGCCGCACGTGCTACCTGCAGATGGAGAGAAGATGGAACTTTATAAAATTATAGAGAAAAAAAGAAAAAATACCGGTTGGATATAGAATGAGGCAGAGTGACTCTATCGCGGTTCCTCAGTCAACATCATTTACCTGGAGACTTTCTGTCAAATCATCACCCGAAGTGCCGCGTTTTATTATTATAGGATTTCAGACTGATAAAAGTAATAACCAAGAGCAAAATCCAGCCATATTTGATCATAGAAACGTTAAAAATATTTATGTTACGTTAAATTCTACTAGATATCCTGCTGTTGACTATAATCTTTAATTCGTTGCGAACCAATTTAGTAGAGTGTATGGTGATGCTGCTTTATTTAGATCTAAGTTTTATAGCATGGCTGAATTGGTGTCAAACCCTAACATTACTCCCTCAGATTATAAAGCCCTTTATCCTTTGTTTTTGTTTGACGTTTCCAAATAGAGTGAGAGATTAAAATACTCAGTCACCGATATTCAAATTAAGGCAAATTTCACTGAAAATGTACCTGCAAACACAGAGGCATATGCCATTTATATTAGCGATAGGTTAATTACCTTCCAGTCTGATGGAAATAAAATGAGTGTAGTATATTGATTTAAGTTAAATAATTATTTTCTATATATAAAAAATGATAAAGATTAGAGATTTAAAAAAAATTCTTAGACAAAATAATATAAATTTTTACGGATACTGGGATAAAAAGCGATTGGAGGAGTTGGTAAAAGAACACGGTTTATTACCAGAGGAGTCGCCTAAGTTACCTAAAAAAGAAAGAAGTAAAGACCCTAAGTATGATGGATTAAAAACTTCTATACATAATCCTAAGAAAGTTACTTTAGAGGATGTTGAAACTGGTGAAATAAAAACCTTTCCATCGATTTATAAGGCGAGTAAATTTATAGATCGCTGCCCGCAAATTGTTAAGAACTATAATGGAGGAATTTGGAATAATAATTATAAGATTAACATACAATAATTTTATTATGGCAATGACGAAGTCATAATAAAATTAAAAAACTTAAGTTAAAGTAAAAAGAAATTTAAGTTAAATAATTATTTTCTATATATATAAAAAAAGATGAGTTTATTTAATAGATTTACGAGTGCAGCTAGACGAGCTGCGTCTAATGTTTATTCAGGAGCAAGACGACTAGCCGCAGCTGTCGTTCCGGAATCCGTGCAAAGAAGAATAACTGATTTTGGTAACTGGATAACTGGTAATGTGGAAACAACACAGATATCACACGTGTTAAATGAAATTGTTGAACATGTTAGAGAAAATTACCCCCCTAGGATCCAGATTAGAGAAGGATCATCAGAACTTAGAGGATTTACCAACGAATATTATATAGAAGGTAAACCAGGTTATTCACCAGCTGCTTTCCTCAATTTAGCGAAAGATAAATTAACCAATGTTATTATAAATAATCGTCAAACAAAAGTTAAACTCGTTATGAATTGTATGATGAAACACTCTACTACTCAAGAAGTAAAAGAGATGAATTTTGGTTCTGGTTACCCTCTAACAAATTTAGAAGTGGAAGATGCGAATGAAATATATGAAGAAATGGGGGAAGGAATATTAGCTGCTATAGCAGCTCAGGAATGAAAACAGATTATTGGAAAGTCGTTTTAGTAATCGATTTAAGATTACACACAGCAGCATATAACCCACTAAGAGATAGTGCTAGTTCTTGGTTTCCAACTCCTCCTAAGATAGCGAGTACAAAAAGTATTATTAATCCGAAAAATATGGATGATGATATGTGTTTTGCATATTGTATTCTTATAGCTTTGAACCCAACAGATAATAATCCTGAAAGAATCGAAAGACTAAAACCATTTTTAAACACTATAAATATGGAAGGAATCGGTTACCCCGTTTCTCCTCAGGATATAACTAAATTTGAAACCCTAAACCCATCTATATCCGTATCAATGTTTGGGTATAATTATTACACTGGTGTTTATCCGATTAGTTTAAGTAAAGAAGTTTATAAAAGAGAACACCATATTAATATTTTACTTCTTGAGAAGGATGGTAAAAAACATTATTGTTTAATTAAGAATATGAGTAGATTGTTATCTAAACAGATATCTGATCATAACGGTAAAACCTATATTTGCGAAAGATGTTTAAATCATTTCCAAAAAGAAGAAACTTTAGATAAACATTTAGAGTATTGCGGTGAAAAAGATGCCTGTAGAATAGACTTACCTGAAAAGGGTACCAAAATATCTTTTAAGCATTTTTATAAACAACAGAGACACTCTTTTACAATTTATGCGGATATGGAGTCTACTCTGGAAAAGAAAAACGAAAATAAAGGTGGTGGAACGAGAGTAATTAACGCGCATAACATTTCGGGGTATTGTTTTTACGTTAAATCGCTTCACGAAAATGTTTACTCTTCGAGGGTTTTCCAATATTCCGGCGAAAATGCGTCTAAGAAATTCGTAGAGGATTTAGAAAATGTTATAAGAGAAATAGATAGGATACCAATGAGGAAAATGATTTTTAAACTTCATGATAAAAGAGAGTTTGATAGAGCAGAAAATTGTTGGATATGTGGGGAGGCATTTACAAAACAAGATAAAAAAGTGAGAGACCATTGTCATTATACTGGAAAGTTTAGGGGAGCCGCGCACAATATGTGTAATTTAAAATATAGAAGACCTACTTTTACACCCGTGTTCTTTCATAATTATAGTAGGTATGATGCTCATTTATTTATAAAAGATCTAATGAGTACACCCGGTGAGACGAGTTGTATACCAACAAACATGGAAACGTATATAAGTGTGTCTAAAAATGTGCCGATAGAATACACCGAGAAAGGGGTGAAGAAAACTAAAATGCATGAGATTAGATTCCTCGATAGTTTAAAATTTCTGGGTAAAAGTTTAGACGAATTAGCTAGCACTCTAGCTACGGAGGACAAGACTAATCTCACAAAATATTTTGAGGGGGAAAAGCTCGAACTAGTCTCTCAAAAAGGTATATTCCCGTATGAATGGTTTGATAACCTTAGTAAATTAGAGGAAACGAGGTTACCCAAAAAAAGAGAATTTTATTCGAAGCTTAAATGTAGCGGAATTAGTAAGGAGGATTATCAACACGCGTTAAAGGTATGGGAAACATTCGAGATGAAAACTTTTAAAGATTATCACGACTTATATAATAGGAGTGATGTTTTATTGTTGGCGGATGTCTTCGAAAATTTTAGGAATGTTTGCTTTAATAATTATGGGTTAGACCCATCATGGTTTTATACAGCACCAGGATTAGCTTGGGAGGCAATGTTAAAAACTACTAAGGTAAAATTAGAATTATTATCAGACCCTGACATTATTTTATTTGTTGAAAACGGAATAAGAGGAGGTATCTCAACCATTTTTAAACGATATGCGAGAGCAAATAATTCATATATGGGTAAAAAATACAATCCAGAAGAACCATCGAGATTTATTACTTATTCAGATGCAAATAATCTCTATGGTTGGGCAATGTGTCAAAAACTTCCTATTGGTAATTTTAAATGGATGGATGATTTAGTAAATTGGCCAGATCCAGCTTGTATATTAGAGGTTGATTTAGAATATCCTAAAGAATTACACGACCGGCATAATGATTTCCCATTAGCTCCCGAAAGATTAAAGACCGGTATCGTTGAAAAACTTATACCTAATTTACACGATAAAAATAAATATATATTACATTATGAAATTTTAAAGTTATATTTAAGTTTGGGTCAAAAGCTTAAAAAGATTCATAGAAAATGGTAGTTATTAGTAGTCATAAACATGAGTTATATACTGAAGAGGTAAATAAAATCGCCTTGAGCGGAGATGATGATAAACGCTATATTCTCGAGAACAATATCGGTACGTTGGCTTGGGGGCACACTAAGATAAAGACAGACTAAGAGTCATATAGGTATATGGGTGTCGGGAGATGCGAAGCCCGCTGAAAAAAAAATTGATTTTTGACATAGATTTTTGAAATCGTCCTAGATTTCGGGATTTTCCCTGCCACGTCATCAAAAATTTTGGCCTCTGCCCCAGAACTCTCCTTTTATATCTACTGTCGTCGATTCTTTTTTGTCCGATATATTAATTTAAAACCAGGGTGTGCGTTTTAAAAGTACTCAGAATACATTATATCTAGTAATCCTTATGCAATGATGGTGTACAGCACATGACTCAAAACGGAAAGATGTTGGTTTTGAATATGTGAATAATTTTATAAATATTACATATTATTTTATTTATTATTTGTATAAATCGGTTCCGGCACTAAACCGTGTGTCAGACTGGCATTTGCTGACAGTTTGTCAAAAAACAAGTGCCTACGCTCAAAAACTCCTGATTATCGTTTTTAAAATACTTAAGGTGATCTATCCATCATGAAATTAGAGGCATCATCCTTCAGACGGTCCTTAAGGTTTCAGTAGAGATGCAACCATTCATTGAACTAAACATATGGCCATTGACTGCTTTAATTTGCCCTCAAGTTTTCTATTGACCATCTAAAGGACTCATGGTCATAATCCAGTGATTGGTGGATTACTGTAACTCTTACATTAACTCTCTGAACACAGTGCCAAATAAATAAAATTAATATCTAAATTTGAAAGTAACACAACTTCTGGTTAGTTTAGCCAATCAGAAATTGAATAAATCTCAAATCTAGAAAATTGATGATTATTTCATAAAGAAATATTTTTAAGAATGGTAAGTGAATATGGATCCAGACTGCACGTTCCGTTTAGTCTGATCTTGATATATGCCGTCCGCAAAAGTCTTCGTTTTTGCCTATGGCGTTGAAAAGATTATGTGAGACTACTATTCAATAAATACCAACCGTGAATCGCATCTATTAACTCTTCCATTCTGTTCATCTCTAAGTTCGTCGGCTATAGCTTGACCATTTGGAGCATTCATAGGAATGCCTTCATGGCCTGAAAAATTCGCAGATTTCATTTAGGATCTGCCATAACCTGGTATTTGAGATGAAATTTTATTAAGCGAGTCGAGAGTAATGTCATTGAACGAGGCATTTGGCGAGTTTGATTTTTAAAAAAAAGCTATCTCAAAAGCCAAGGAATGTCAGATTCTGTTTATCATATAAAACTATTTCACAACTTTGGGTCAGAATATGCAAACAAAATATTCACAAATAGTAGTTTTAGTTTCCATGAATAAAACCTGATCCATTTCCTTCAAAGAAGAATAAAATGACGTCATATATGACGTCAGAAAATGTTTATCTCAAGCGTGTGAAAGATTAGAAAATTCGTTCATTAATTGATTGTATTGTGTTTAACGCAGTTTTAAATATTATTTCACTTACATCGCGGCGGCCAGTACACCTGTCCATACTTTCCTGGGGCTACTTTGCACAAAATTCTTTCCAAGCCACTGGTTCCTTTCCCACATAACCATCGTTGAAACAATGATCAGCTGTAAGAGATGAATGAATCCTGCCGCAATGACTATCATCAATCCTGGGAAAAAAAAGTCGGCCAAACTTGGGAATTCGAACCGGTGACCCACCTATCCTCAAGCCCTGTACTCTAGCCACTGCGAAGACCTAACGTTTTAAACTATAGCCAACCTGTTTTACGTCTCTCCGCATTTCTTCTTCTCTTTAACACCAAAATGGTCACAAGTATAAGAACGACAACTCCCCCTGCTGCTGCACCGATACCAATATATGTCCATGGTGGAGTTTTCTCCCATCTGTCAGAGATTTGTTTATCTGCGGTTGGTGAAATAAGGTTTGTGAAATAAGTTGAATGAAAGTACGCATCTTTCAGTAATATCTCAGTCATGTCAGGGTAGGAGTTCACCTATTCATGTATTCCTTCGATTTCGTCAGTTCTTTGGATGAAGCACTCCCTTACTCAAAGACAGCCCTAAAGTTGCTCGGGCATTTTTTTGAATGATAACGGATAGTGAACTTCAAAGATAAACTTTTCTTCCGTTAAGACATATAGTTTTACTCTGGACTACTTGAAATGCTGATAAAGACTAACCCTTATAGCGCTATATGGATAATTTGGACATTCTTAGCTTAGAAATAAGACCCAAAAATAATGCAGTATCAATGTTATTTTTATTTAGAATTTCTTAGCAAAGTGGAAACTGTAGATCAGACTGTAGGTTGTGTTCAATCTGATCTTGATATTGAACGACAGCAGAGGCAAGGAATTTGCATTAACCCTTTCCCGCACAATCCCGAGATTTAATGACCATGATCAAGTGATAATTTAACCCTTGGCCCTTCACCTACTAAATAAGTGAAATGGAACTTTTAAGCCGATAGTAAAGATACAAATTTTTGCTAATTTAAATGTAGTTTTGTGGAAAAATTCTCCGAATTGGATGGTGTAGTTCAAGAATCAGACTGCACGTTCTGTTCAGTCTAATCTTGATCTACACTGTCCACAAAATCCGAAAAAGCCGCGCTGAACAGATTAGGTGCTAACTTTCAGGCTGTAGATGCAATATTTAGTATTATAGGTGTTAACTTCATACCTGTAGATGCAATATTTAGTACTACTCTTTCGATTGCTGTGTCGAAATATTCCGTGGCCGCCTTACAAACGTAGGCACCGGCATCTTGTTCTTGTATTCGATCTATTCTCAAACAGACAGCTCCCCCACCGCAATCAAAGCTGTCTAAGGATTGGTTTTGCGAGGTGTACCACGTGACATTGACCGGAGAGTAGCTGTCTACACTGCACGCCAATACTACCCTGTCCCCGACTTTCCAGGTACTCTGACCAGATGTGTTGATTGACAAACTGGGCGGGTCTTAAACAAGACAATTTAAGAGTTTTATTTTATATCAGGCGACAAATGTCGAACTCCTTAAAATTATAAGCACCTGCAGATGTTTCGAAATTGGTATAGAAAGGCCATTTTTCTGTTACATGGTAGGAGACATTGTTTCCATAGGAAACTTATCTTGTTGTATATCTTTTATGTAAGATGATATTTTGTAGATAATTGGTGTCTGTCTTACACAAATATAAATATTTAGCTAAAATAACGTTATTTCTACGAAATACAAAACATAAAGGTCCAACTTTCGCGATACGTGAGTTAATTTAAGAGGAGTGTTTGACCCAGAATCAAAGAAAGCAATGATTCCATATACATTCATAAAATTGTATTTCTCACTTACATGGGATACGTATGGTGTGTGTGGCTATATCCTTTGTTTCGAATTTATCGCAGTTTGGTTGACAATCTATCTTACTTCCATCGATTTCCATACTTCCATTCAGTAGTAATTCTGACACGGTGTTGTACCCTCCTTGTCCCGCTCGTTTTATCTTTTTTGTCCTGATAGTTACATCAGCTTCATCGGAATGATTCCATTTTACATTGCATGCTGGATTGGCGTTAATAGTCGTACATCGCAAAGTCTGCAGGAAACTTCCTCTGCCGGAAGGTTCCAGTTCAGACACTGTTAAGTTTACTGACGCAGGCGAAACTGAGAAGATGAACATAAACCAATGACGTTTATCAAAATCATAACCTTGTGCTACTCTTTTTTTTTTTTTTTTTTTCATTCTCTAGCAGCAGAGGATGTTTGAAAATACTGCCTAATCGATAAATTGCTATAAAGAGCAGTTCCTCCTTTTTGCCGCATGATTTTCATATGTTTTCATATCATTTACCCTTTACCAATCGTTTCCAAGTTTTGACGATACTAGTGAAAAAAGATTTTGAAACGATGTTGGAAACGGAGAAAATGCTGGTAATCAGCATTTTCTCCTTTTCCGGCATTGTTTTCTAACCTTTTATTGGCAAACTCTCATCATTTGAGCCACGTTATTTTTCGTTGTCTGCAAGTGTTTTTCAATTTGAACCGGTCCATATATTTGTAAGGTTGTATATCCATACCTCAAAAAAAAAAAAAAAAAACATTTAAATAAAAGAAAAAAAATCCTGGTTACCAAAGTACAACCATCTGAAAGCAAGAATTTTACCTGAATTGCTTGACTTAAGGTATTACCACCCAAACGCTTCTAGTGCAACATGGAATAAAACTTCTTATTAGTTAATAAATAAGGATTTATACTGATATAATATTTTTGCTCATTTCTAATCGACCATAAATTCCTTTGATGTCTATCTTGAAATTATTTGTTGACACTTTTGTTAGTTTTCTGAAAGGGAGGTAATTATTATCTCCCTTTGAAATGAGAATGTAGTGGTTTTAGATTTATAAATGATAATTCTAAGAAAGAAAATAGGGAAAGAATGGCTCTGTTAACGTAGTACAATAATACTCTTTTTTAATCATGGCAAATTTTGTAGGATAATATTATAGTGGAAATAGCTGTTTTCCATTAGGAGGGTACTACCTTAACAAGCGGACATTATAAATCTAAGAACAGACTGCACACTTTGTGCAGTCAGTTCTTCGTCTATGCAGTCTGCAATAGCCACTGTTGTCGCCTCTGGTGCAGAAATGGTTAAAAAGGCTGTTTTTTGCAGACAATGCATTTCAAGATCTACACGCTTTGTATACTCGGTATCTGATCTACACTGTCGCACATTTCATATTCGAGACAAAACTACATTTTGGTGACAATAGATACATCTACAGTATATCAGCCATGCTCTTGCAAAAGGGGGTTTCTTGCATTTCCGTCATGCATTTTACCAAGCAAGTCATCACAGAATTATGGATGCAAAAAATCAATTGTGTCTGACAATCGAGTTTTCTGGAGAAGGAATGGTCCTTTGACGTGGTGAAAATATACGAATATCAAAAATAATCGAGCCAGGTCAGCCTGCACAGACTGCGCAGGCTGACCTGGGTTGATACCCTTTTGCAGGGGCATAAAACCCCCTTTTCACAGAACATGGCAAATATGATGTACTTTATTGCCTTCAAATGGCAATTTTATAGATGTTGTGCTCAAGGGACACAATGTTTTAGAATTACTTACAGAGATAGTCAATTATTCTCTCGGAGCATTTCGGCTCTGTAAATAACAGATGATGCATACAACACTCTATTTTCGCACCATTCCAATCTCTTTCCAGGTAAGTCAGTTTGATATGTTTAATTGGGTATTCTTTTGCTACATAAGTGGTATTGGTAAGATTTCCATTGATAAGCATAGTAAGTTCTGGTGCAGAACTACCTTTCCTGTTGTAACAGTAAATGTTTACGTCTCCTTCGGATTGCTGAGAGTTGTAAAAGTATGGACCCCACGGCTTTTCTATGAAAAAAAAAAACAACATTATTCTTAATGTAGACTTTCGCTGTTAAAGAATTTAACTCGGTTTTATCTGGTAGTCGAATATTTAATGCCACATCAATTGAAGGATGTTTTTTTTATTGTTTAACTAACGGTAAACGGACAGTGTAAACCTAGGGTTTGACTGCACGTTATATGCAGTCTGATCATGATTTATACCGATCGCTGTATCGTTCTTTATTACACCCATAGCAGTAAATGAGTCAATCCGTCATCAATTGTGTGTGTATATTTATCTGTGCGTAAAACTATTAGTTGAATGGCTCCTCATCTCATATTGTTCTATTGGAAAGCTTTGTTTGTTTAGAAATGTTGAGAATGGAATCTGTACACTTTACATACAGACCACTCGTTATATATGAGCCACGCTCTGTGAAAAGGGGGGCTTAATGCATCTGCAAAAAGTATCAACCCATGTCAGCCTGCTCAACCTGCATTTCCCAGGATCAGTCTACCCCCGTATTAAGTAAGTTTTAGAAAAAATTGATTTTATAGATAAAAGACTATGAGATGACTTGCTTGGTATAATATATCACGGAGCTGCATTAAATCCCATTTCGTCAGAGCATGGCTTATATTGATATCTTTTTTTTGATCTGTACAAAGTATAAAGGTCCGTGATATGCATAATACTACAAATAATACTTGTTTTCTAAATGGATAAAAGCGCTGAATATATAGTTATGTTGAAATGGGCGTTAAACACCATAAAAACTGGTCCAAATGTAGCAATAAGTCTATATTTCTTCACGGATAGATTTCACGATGAAGAACTTTCAATTGAACCCAAATTTTGAGCAGTAACTATTGTAGCTTATGAAAACTGATGAAAACGAAGTTTCGACAGTCAATCACCCGCATCTTAGTGAGTTGTTTGTATAATTGAAAGGTCTTTAGAGCCGTTTTCAGATTTTTTTTCCAGTTATATCGCTGCAGCCAGTGCATTTGTTGACACTTCTCTTGAGTTTCTTCAACCAGTACTTCGCACAATATTGTTTACTAGCAGCTGACTGATTTCCCACATAGCCATTGTCGAAATATTGATCAGTGTTGAGAGAAGAATGAATCCTGTCGCAATGTCTATTATCAATTTTAGGAAAGAAACTGGCCCTGCTGGCGATTCGAACCCATGACCTCATGGGTGTCATGCTCAACCGGGTAGGAATCAAGCGAAAAAGAACAGATTAACGTTAAGAACGGTGTCACCATACCTACCAACAACGTATAACTTGGTCGAAGTAGACAGTGGGTCACTTAAGGCCTCATTTACTGCCTCGCAGCGAATTTCTTTTAAATGAATACTGCTATCGAGGTATTTTGTCATTCTGCATTTGGTGTAGAATGGCTTATCAAAGTTACATTTGCCTTCTTCTTCTTCAGCAATTACAATTTTCACAGTCACCGGAAGTGTCCCTCCTTCTAGGACTTGGCATATAATGTCAGCATTGGTATTGTTCTCAACCGTTATACAACTTTCACATCCGTCTATATCCATGGTGTTGAGGAACGTGGGGGTACTAGGAGGAACTGTAAAGATATAAAATTACTTAAATTACCAAAGTAAGACAGCCATAACTCTTACTGTACGTATTCCATGTCGCCCCTTTCACGAATCTATCTTGTAGTCATTTAATGTTTCAAGTGACAATATTTTAGACTAGTCAATATTGAAACCATTTCCCGACGACGACCTAAATGTGGATAAATGATGGAATTCGTCGTAGGAATGGTAGAAACCACTGTGGGAAAAGTAGAAAATACAGGTTGTTATCATTTTCTCCTTTTCCGAGAGTGTTCCCAAAAGCCTTCTCCCTCGTGATCATTTATAAGGTTATGACAAAGAGGATATTCTTAGGTGAAAGATCGAAATTTATTTCATCAAGGGAATATCATCAGTAATATTTTCACGAGAGGCCCGTTATAATCTGGACCTTGTTCTGTAAAAGGGTGGTTTAATGCATCTGCAAAAAGCATCGACACCTGTCAGCCAAAGCAGTCCGTGCAGGCTGACCTGGGTCGATACTTTAGTTGTGGGTAAATTTTCTCCATGTCAAAAGACCATTCTTCTCCATACTTCTGCTAGTTTTGAGACAAAACCGTACCTATTTTATGCAACGACTGGTTCTTTACAATGCATCACGGTAAGTAATTAACCCTTCTTTTCACTGAGCACCGCTCAATTTCTACTGTTATGCTTTAAACCGTTTTACACTGGATTGGTCGACTGTTTAAACTATTTGTGTGTCTCAATGTTTGTGGTTTGTCTACATATGAGCCATGCTCTGTGAAAATAGGGCTTAATGCATCTGCGAAAAGTATCGACTTGGGCCTAGCGCAGGCTGACTTGGGCCTAAACTTTTCGCTAATTGTCAATTTTCTGTATGTCCAAGGACCAGTCTATCTCATGATTACAAAAAGGGGACAATATGGATCCATAAGTATGTGATGCTTTAAATCCCCTTTTTGCCATATATAGGCATAAAAACAAGGATGATAACAATTACTAAGATTAAAGTCTGACCTGGTATGATAAGCTTGACAGCGTTTGTCGCTCTGTTGCTAGATCTATTTGTACATTGAATCAGATAGTACCCTCCCATGTCAGGTGTAAAATCCCTGATTGTGTACAAATATACAGAGTTGCGTTCCCTATACCCCTCTTCGTACCATGTTTGGTTAACTGGACATCCTAACTGCTCCCTACAATTGTCATTTCTACGTCTAACTTGTCGAATATACTGCTTCCCTGAAAGAACTACAGGTGGTGCGTAGTATTTCAATACCACTTCGTCATTCGGTTTAATATTTTTTGTTTCACTGTATAGAATACCGCATAAAGCTGGAGCTGAAAAAAACAACACGTATTTTAACGCACTATCTTTCCCTAATATACAGAAAGAGAGATGCGTATGCGATATAGAAGCTTTTCTTTAAAGTACTGAATAAAATATGTCGTAACATTAGGACAATTTCTTGTGTCTACAAGGGATATGAAATAAAGCTTTTTGTGATAACGAGGTAAACGAAGCTGTTTGCATGCATATTTTTCTAAAGAATGACTTGTAAAGACCAGATTTTTATAAATAGGACAGAGAAGAAGAAAGAGTGCTGCCAAGTTACACCTGAGGCAGCAACAAAATGAAGTTGAGCTGCTGCCAAGTTGCAACTACAGTAGATTTTAAGGAAATGCAATACTGTTTCTCAAGAGTCATCTAGATACAGCTAAACAGGCCCAGGTTTTCAGTAAGCCGACAACTAGGAAAAGTTAGGGTGGTAACAGATTGTCACTGTAGGAAGAACCAAACTTGAGCAAATGTACTAGTCGGGTAGCACTGAGGCGAAGCTAAAGCGCTTTCGAGTAATCACTAAAGGAGCACCAGGTTTAAGCCGGGATGCTGCCAGATTGTCGATAAGACACAATCTGGTACCTACATGTATAAAAAACGAAGATGCTACCAGCTTGTCACTAGCTTGTCACTTGCAACAAAAGTAGCAGTAATCTAAAGCTAAAGTGCTACAACTTTATCACTAAGGAAGCACGTACATATAGATAGGGTGCTACAAGGCTGTCAATAAACTAGCACTAGGATGGAGATTCTGTGCTACTGAGTTGACACTAGGACATGGTTAAGATGAGGCTAGATTAGTGACAACATATCATGAAGGTACCTGCAATTTGAAACATGGATGCTGCCAATATGCCATCTTAGAAACACGTAGATATGGATGTCACTATGGTAGCACATGCGCACAGCACGATGGCTGCCAGGTTTCGGCGCAGGAAAAACCAAGTTGAAGCAAATATACTATCAAAAATCGCTCGTAAATGTAGGACCAGAATGAAACCAAGGTGCAAAGTTAGATCGCTTACGTACATATGTAGCTTCAGGTTAAAACTGGAATGCTGCAATATTATCATTGAGGTAGTGCCAAGATAAAACTAAGGTACTGCCAAGTAGTCACAAATGTAATACTAAGACAAAGGTACTGTACCAGTGCTTAAGAGATATTAACAAGGAAGCACCGAAGTGAAGCTTGCGTGCTGCCGAGTTATAACTAAGGTAGCAAAAAGATAAATAAGCCATTCTATGGCAAAAATGTTTAATGCTTAATGCATCTGTGTGAAACATGATACAAAGCAAGTCACTACATAACTATGGATCCATTAATTCAATTTTGTACAACGAACGGCTGAACAGTGATGTGGAATGGTCCTTTCGTATGCAGAAGCTTTACCTATAGCAAAAATTTCGACCCATGACTACGCAAGCTAACCTGGATTGATACTTTTTGAAGATGTATTAAGCCCCTTTTCACAGAGCATGGCTAAAATCTAAGCTTCTGCAGCAAATTTCACATGAGGTAGTATCGAGATGAAGCTAGGATGCTGTCAGTTTATTGCTTAGGAAGCAAAAAAATGAAACCTAAGTGCTGCCAAGATGTAACCGCAATTGCACAACGATGATTCTAGGGTGCTACAAGACTGTCACTGACAAAGTGCCATGATGAAGATTTGGTGCTGCCAACTTGTCACTGGTGTAGCAGTGAAAAGTTTAGGTGCTGCAAAAAGTATCACTAAAAGATGCGGATCAAGGATTCTGAGCTGGGGGCGGGCGTAAATGGGATCATAGTTATATAATTTTTAGCAACTGCTAACTTCAACTTGACAGTGCATAAAGACTGTGCCGTTGTCAAGAAAAGTGTTATAAATGAAAATACATCGTGTAGCCAGAACACAATGTCTGATCTGACAATGGACTAAGAAACAACATACCGAAGGCGAAAATGGAGGCCTGATATCACCCGTGTAATAACCTATGTATTACATGCTTTACTAGTTGATTAAAGCCCTGATAGTGGCCAAAAGTACACGATGCAGGTGTTTAAATGCATTTAAATTTAGATCATACGATTTGAAAGTATAAAGATTACTGTGAAGATGATGATTTGTTATTGTACGGTCGGTCTGAATGTTAGTCGCTGGCAGAAAAATTAATTTTAAAAGTAGGTCAAAAAATACCAGGTCTCTCTATCTTTTGTTTACTTTTTTACCTGGTTTTAAGATTCATCTTTCTTCTAGGGAGTTATACTTTGACCGACTGTATAATAACAGATTGTTATCTTCACAATTATTTCCATACTTTCAAAAGGTATGATTTAAATTCAAATGCATTTTAACATCCGCACTGTGTATTTTTGGCCGCTATTTGGGCTTTGATCGAAACAACATACATGTAATCAATACTAATTTAATATTATCTACTTTGAAACGTTGAGTTTTGATTCTTGAGTGAAATTCCAGATCTTAAATAAGATTTGCTTTGAAGAAATAAAACATTTAAAACAAGTAATCACGTTTTAAAATGTTTAGTATTCGTTAAAAAAAAAGACTAATCGAGGGCTCCGAACCCGTGAAACTCTGTGTTGAAGATATACGCTTGCTACAATTACACCATCTTGTCTCTGTTCGAATATAATAAGCCATGCTCCAGGTAAAGGAGGTTTAATGTATCTCCAGGATGCATTCCGCCAAGCAAGTATTGATACGGGTCCGTAAAATTAATTCAGTCTACACAACACTCAACTGGAAGTGGAGGGAGAATGGTCCCTTGATTTGCAGAAAGTTACAAATAGCAAACAATATCGACCTATGGCAGTATGCGCGGACGAAGCGCGGACAAAGGCAAAAATTGGGATTGACCAGGCTGACAGGAGTCGATACTTTTTGCAGATACATTAAGACCCCCATTCGATAGCGCATGGCTCAAGATATTTAATCTGTATGTAGATAACTATGACGTAAACAAAAACGTATAATCGTTTTTACAAAAAAAAAAAGTTTTTTTTTTCTAATTAGTATATTTGACAAACATGATTTTACAGTACGATGAACATTACCAAATGGTTTAGTAAGCATTCTCCTTCTTTATGTTACTGTATAGATCTCACAATACTGTTCGATAAATATGGGATGCGTCTGCACTGTAGAAAACATCCCATAACATTCATCGTAAAAATATGCACCTAAATCGAGCATTCTTCTATAAGAAGGTCTACAACCGGACAAAAGTTTTCTGGTTTTTTTTTACAGTGCTTGAGACACACACACACGTGTGTGTGTGTGTGTGTGTGTGTGTGTGTGTGTGTGTGTGTGTGTGTGTGTGTGTGTGTTCGCTTTGATGGACCCGGCACTGTTTATGCAACAGCTGCTGTTGCATTTTAGGTAATGGAAAGATGTCAAACTAGCAAATTGGACCTTAACAACGAAAACTGAAATCATTAGCGAACAGCAGTAGATGTTGGAAGTATTGTCACATATCAAGTAAAATTTAGAGTGCGCTGACTCCATGCCCTCTAAATCCGTTCATGACTAAAGTCGCACAAAGATGACCCGTTTATGACTAAGGTAGCACAAAAATACAACTTAGAAGCTACATGGATATCAAAGGAGGATGAGGACCTGCCAAGTTTTTCATATGGTAACATTAAGATAAACATAAAATCAATGAGAGAAAACCCAAGATGAGCCTAAGATGTTTCCAAATTGTCACAAGTTGGAACCAAGGTGAAGCTTTAATACTTTTCAGTACAGCGGGAACACCAAAAATAGGCTAGATTTCTGCCAAGCTGTCACAAAAGTAACTTCAAGACCGTGCCTTGTTGTTGGCATGGTGGAATTACGATAATACCAACTTTGAATTACGTGTGCTGTTATACTTGACCTTACTTGTGAATTCAAGATTACATACCATCAAGGACATAGATTTTTATCCACATGCTTATACATTCCTCGGTTGACGTAATAAGTGTCGCTGAAAATTGCCTTTCATTGACTTCGTCTTTATCGCAGTAGAGATCCATCGTGTAGGTTGCATTTCGAGACGATAAGATGTACTTTGTTGAATTACTTAAATCGGTTTCTCTCCACGCTACAACATAATTAGACCGGTATTTCCATGCCACCTCTGTTTGATCGTCCACCAGGCCCTTTGGAATAAATGTCAGTAATACATACTTTCCATGGATAGCAGGCTGAGCAACTGTTAGTGTACCGCAGTCGTTCTTGTACTCTGTAACAGACGGTAAGCACCCATGAAAATGTGAAGCAGTTTATCGAAATGTTCCAATTATCGAAAGATAGCACTATGCGAAATTTATGAGACAGAGAAATTTACAACGCAATAAAGTTTCACACGAAGAAAGCCTTGAACCAACAGAACCTGCATTAATGACTACCGCTTTTAAATAAGCAACGTCTATAAAGTAATCTTAAGTTCTTCGGGAAAACAAACGCTGTATGAAAAGGAGACTTAACGCATCTCCGTGATGCATTATACCGAGCAAGTTATCACATAACTATGGATCTATAAAATCCATTTTGTCCAACGACCGACTGTATCATGAGGTAAAATGGTCCTTTGACATGCAGAAACATTACAAATGACAAACAAATTCGACCCATGTTAGCCTGCGCGGACTGCTCAGGCTGACATGGGTTGATACTTTTTGCAAATGCATAAACACCCCTTTTCACAGAGTATGGCTCAAATAGAGCAAGGCTCAAATATTTAAATGGTGTCCGACGAATCACCGAAATAACACCGAAACACTGAAATACCCCCTTTTTTTAATTATCTGACTCAGATAACTGAAGTTATGGTTTTTGACACAAATTGTTATCATATTGATGAAGGAGGTTTGGTTTAAAACCTGGTGTCAAAATAACAACATGCTGTTTAGGCCAGTCGTGAAGAATGTGCACCGGAACAGTCGCAAAGACTCAACTGTAAATATCCACCGAAATACCCGCTCCACATAGTAAAATTAGTTGATTCAGGAACCCTACCTCCGCAATCTCACCACAGTAACTTTTGACCAAGGTTGGAGTGTCTGATCTTCATCCACAAGTATGCCCGCAAAAATAGTTTTCCCTTTTTTATACTAGGAATATGAGATTAAAGCATCGCCGAAATCGAAGCCGGCAGCCATTTTGAATCCGTGTTTAACACGTTAGGGCTTTTGATTCAATCTGAAGAATTGGTCTTTGGAAAAACCTTCTTGATTCCAATATAAATGGCAAATTTTTAAACTTAATCAAAAACATGTATGAAAACACCAAGTCCTGTATTAAGTCTAACAATGAAATGTGTGCTTTTTTTCCATGTAACTGCGGTGTCCGTCAAGGCGAAAACTTGTCTCCGATTCTATTTTCCCTCTTCTTGAATGACATGGAACAATTTCTCATACAAAATGATAACAATGGAATAGGTCTAAAAAGCAATGAGCTTGGGCTATTTATAAACTACTTGTTCTACTCTATGCAGACGATACTGTCATACTCTCAGATAATCACCTAAATTTACAAAAAATGTTTTGATACCTTTTCTCACTACTGTAACTTATGGAAACTTAATATTAATGTAAACAAAACTAAAATTATGATCTTCGGAAAAAGAAAAAGAAATATAACGCCATTCAAAATAGAACAGAAATAGAAATTGTAAAATCATACAAATATCTTGGCACACTTTTTACTCCAAATGGAAATTTCCTACAAAACTGAAAAAAATATTGTCCAACATACCAATAAAGCTTTATTTTATTTTTATAAAAGAATAAATAATTTGAATTTACCAGTAGACCTGGTCTTCAAGTTATTCGACAATACAGTTCTGCCTATATTAACTTTTACGTGTGAAGTATGGGGCTATGGAGATAACACTATTCTAGAAAAAGTTCATCTTTCTTTCATTAGAAAAATCTTACAATTAAAACAAAGCACTCCACATTACATGATATATGGAGAAACTGGCAGAACCCCTATTGACATTATTATTAAAACTAGAATGATTAACTACTGGATGAAACTAATAACTGGAAAAGAAACCAAAATAGCAAATATCATTACAAAATTATGATAAAAACTCAAAATTTTGAATCCAAGTGGATAAACAAAATCAACAATATTTTATTTGAAATTGGTAGACCAGACTTATGGTATAATCAACATTTGATTTTAGATATAAACCCAAAACTCATAGCCGATGTATTATCTGACCAATACCAACAACATTGGCATGGATCTTTACTCCACTCCAGCAAAGGGACAACTTATAGTTTATTTAAAAAAAAAACATTAATCTTGAGAAATATTTACTTGTACTGAATAAACAAAATTATCTGAACCTGGTAAAATTCAGAACTTCAAACCATAAGTTACTAGTAGAAACTGGGAGGTGGAATAATATAGATATTGGGGAAAGAAAATGTACTGTATGCAATCAAAATGATATAGGCGATGAGTTTCATTACATCCTAAAATGTCCTTATTTTCACAATCAAAGAATCAATTTAATAAAAACCTATTACCACAGAAATTCAAATACCATTAAGTATGAGAAATTAATGACAACACAATCACCTAAACAATTAATGAAATTGTCTAAGTTTGTAAACATTATTATACAGCAGTTTAGGTCAGATTAAGTACAGATATTCGTATTGCATATTCTATCACGTACTTTCATAGCTAATCTTTGCAATCAGACATTAAACACTGTTAAGTTTTAAATGGCAGAACCATCATGTAGACTTAACTTCGAGACGCGAAATCACATGACATAACAAAATAGATGCTTTTCTCATCTTTGCCCCCTTTTCAATTAAAGAAAAAAAGTGAAACTTACAAATTAGCATTCCTCTATTAATCCGATGGCCTTACGTCATTACAATTCGTCTCCATTCGGGAAATACAAAACCGCTAAAATTGTAGTATCTATCTATTCCTCGTAGAACATCTTTCGCAATGTTTTAAAGTTAGGCAATTTAACTGAATTTCATGCGGTCAAGGCCGATTCCATTCATATATTATTTACTATATACTTATAGTTAAGCAATATAGTAAAAAAGATAAACATGTATGACTTGTGCTATTTTTAGAATACGGATGGTCGTTCCATCACATTTTCTACATGCTGTTAAAGATGCTTTCCCCCTCCTCCCCTTATTTCCTTGTTTATCAAAGATTTCACTTAAATATAAGAAAAATCTACCCAACCGCGGCAAAAAACAAAAAAAAAAAAAAAAACAACTACCTTTTATCCCATATCTATAGAAATTATTACTTCATAACAGATAGCTTAAAGTTAGGCAAATATAACCATACTACATGGAGTCAAGGTCGACCCTGCAAGAAATACTACGTGTTCATGGTTAGGCAATATAGTATAAGCGATAAACATACAACTGTTGTTATTTTTAGAATAAGGCTTAGAATCACGAGTACACTTATGGCACTTCAAACATATTTGTCGGTGAAATGAAAACAATTTACTTTTTTTTAAGACACTAATATTAATAAATCACCTCATTACTGTATAGATTTTATGTGTATAGCGCATAACCACATTATGTAATCATTTTGATAGTTCAGTCCTGTTCTTCAAGGGAAATGGCATTCATTATTGGGTTGGATGAGGGTCGACACCACCCGACATGTTTTCTCGGGACTGGCGTGGCCCTCATCCTTACCATTCGTATTTATAACAACTCGCCTTCCCCAGTACCCTATTTGCCTGTCTGTCTGTCTGAAAATATTTCATGATTACCACGTGACACAGTTATTAATTTAATGAAACTGTTTATTTTTCTCATGTATCTATGTATTTTAGATTTGAGAATAAAAGTATTTGCGCGTGTGTGTGTGGCTACCAGTCGTAAATTGATAAGACAATTATCGTTCCGCCTAATACTAATTGTATCTCTTAAAACTTAACAGTGACAAATTTCCACATCAAGCAAGTTGAATAATGTTAGCCGAAAACCTACAAATATGATCGCTTGACTTTAACAGAATAGAAGAGAACAGAACGTGGCAACATACTTGGTTGTTTCGAAGGTACAGAGACCAAACTCATGCAGTGTCTAATTTGGGTCTACTTTTTTTCGCAAATGAAGTGGATTAGCGTTTTGTGTTTATCAATCAAAGAAAAAAGAAATATAAGTTACAATGTCACACTGATAATTCTTTAGTCTAGATTGGTGTACAGGTACAGGCCAGACACGCGACTATTTCGGTGATTGTTCTTAAAGTAAATCAATGATCTGTGTATATTAACAAAATAATTCTTCTCAATAATGAGTAATACTTTCATAAAGTGTGTTTTCTGTAAAAAAGAAAAAAAAAAAAAAAAAAAAATTCTGCATACTTTTATCAGTTCTCTAAACCCATTGATAAAATATAAAACTTAGTGCAATTCAAAAAAACTCTCACGGGCTTCCTTAAAGGACCCTGTTATTTTCAGGTCGTAAATCACATTTTCTTTCAAAACACCGGCAAATTCAACTAGATACATTTTCTTTGCCTTCACATAAACTGTACCGTTATATTCGGTAACAAAATGCAATTATTTTGGCGTTAGTGGACCCGTAATAAAATCGGCAAAGTTCGTTCGATTACGTTAATTTCCGTGTCGAATCGGCAGTTAATCGGATATACGGAATATGTCAAAGTGTGGTCATGAAAAATACGATTTCTATTTTTTTTTCATTTTATTAATCATAATAAAAAAAAAGTTGCTTATGTTATTTTATCGTTGCTAAAGACATTTACCATATATAAACGATTCTTCTTTAAAAAAAATATATTGATAAAATATCTTTCGGTGGCGTATTTTCGATGCAGAACGAAAATAGATTTGGGCGACAAAGAGGACGTTTCGCTTCAAAGAAAGGGAGAAAAGTGCAAATTGAAGACTCTTGATGTTAAGGAAGTTTTAGTACACCACAATTACGTAGTCTGACAAGTCTGCGACGATGTTGATGCATTAATCCTCGTTGTACGAACACCGAGGAGCGGGAAAGACAGCGTGGTGGAAAGTTGGTCGTCGTCAGATCGAGCTAGAAGTTCTGCTTTCAAACTTGAAATATTGCCAGGGATGTAAACTTGGACCTTTGCCATTAACATTATCAGTTGTACGGCCTTCAGCTCGGGACAACATGATTCGTCACAACTGTGAACAAGTTTCCAAGTCCCCTGCCACCTGACCGTACAACGAATTTATTATACTGCAAAGTTTTGCCATTACAACGTACATTAATTAGTTAATTTATGGTCTCAGGAGTTGAGTAGGCTGACGAAAAAAAAAAGAATTTCCCTTCAAAGTGACCCAATTCAATGAAAACTGACGTCACTGAGATTTGAGGTCACTGAAACCTTTGTAAAACGTGCAGTTTGGTACTTAAACTTGATGATGTCACTGCGATAGACATTCAACATATTAGACTCATTCTCAGACAACCTGGACAATTAATGTCGCCATGTTTTAAAGCGCTCGTTAATGAAAATATTAATCAATAGCGGTAAAAACTGAAAATATTAATCAATAGAGGTAATGCAACTAAAAGTAAGTTGAGACCACACATATTACAATATTCTGAGCTTAATTTTACCTTTTCTTGACTTCATTTTACGATACGGTACGTATTTGGAGTTGCCCGGATGCTTGAAAAACCCATGTCGCCAGAACAGTGACTGTTACTTAAAGAGTTTGTATTAACTACAAAAGTCTTTCCTTCGTACAACTTTTTGCCTTCTTTAAAACCAAGCTGTCAGTATTACGTGGTAGGAGAGTTTGATCTACATATCTACCAAATTTCTGTCATTTTTAGACGTCTATTTCCCTGTCTTTAAAATCGAGTAACTTACGGGACAACATTTGTTTGTGTTGTAATCAACTGCATTAAGCATGTGACAGTTCTATAATACAGAGTTTGTGAATACCTGTCATGTTAATCAAACGAACATAGCAGTTTTTCATGTAAACAAGTGAAATTTCCTTCAGACGAACATCAACCATTGATTAACGAGCGTAATTTTTAATTATAACATACGGGACAATAACTAACGAGGATTTCATGTTTAAGTTTGTATACCTATATCAACAGTGCAGTTGTTAAATGATGCCTTACAAGTTCGATCTTTCTGTTATAAAATGAAATCTCTTCAGAATGTAAATCACAATTATGACCGAAGAATCAATTCGGCACCTTCTGTTGACAATAACGTACGAGTCCATAACATACGGGACTAACTAACCCTAACCCTTTTCCAAAAGACCGACAATTACAAAGTTTCTGTCATTTTCTCGGTCTGGTTGGGTTCATTCAACAGTTCGTTGATGCCTGGAGGTGTAAGTATTTTGTTTTGCGCCATTTTTTACGAATGGAAGATTGCTGTCAGAATTCGTCAGTTGTTGGTCCCAAAGGTCTCAAAATTTATTATTCTTATTTTCTTTTCAATAGAAATGATGGTAGACGTTCATGCTGTAGACCACAAATAAGTCTGAAATATAAATTCTGGTTCTAATGTTACCATGTATCCGTAGCACGACTTATCAAACAAAGAAAACCTCCTGCCTCGTATGTTACGTATTGATGTTTCATATGCTACTCCTGAAGTTTCATACTGTTCATGCTGCAATCCATGTTTTATGATCTCTAAGATGTCTCCAACTTCAACAGCAGAGACTTTTGGCATTGAAAGCAAGTTTTGACATCTTTTTGTCTAAACTATGAATAATTTTTAAATGAAGATGAATAACGATTTTGAACTCTTGTTCACTCAACCTGTATCATAGTCGGTCATACATCATAAGTTTGAATGATAACGAATTTAAAACTTATATTGAACTATTTATTGTGATTTAATACCGTTTTAAAAGTTTACAATGTGCAGTTAAGTAATCACCACATACAAAACGGGAACATGCAAAAGTTAACGGTTAAATTTATGGGGGTATGAGTTGAATTAATCTAAAGATCTGTTATGGGATTTGAAGCTTTCTATTTCAGGTACATGTATTTATATGTTGTCTTTCCAGAAGATGATCGGCAGCTTGTGCAAGAATATCTGAATGACATGTCTCAGATGTCAAAGTTGAAAAATAAATAAATAAAAAAACCAGTGTGCACGATGATTTTGTTCTATAAAGTCGTCAGGAAGTCACATGTAAATTTTGCCCTGTCATTCACTTACATATACAAACGAATCTTAAATGGTAATATCCGTATGATTAAGAACTTTTGAAATCATTGCAGAAACAGTGAAGTTCTCGGGACGGGCATTCTTCGCTTTCCTAGTATTGCTCAAATTTTATTCATTTATTTATATTATTATTATTATTATTATAATTATCATTATTATTGTTCCCTGCTTTTAACGCTTATAAATTAGGAGAGTCCAAATATTGAATTCTGGGAACAGGTTCAATATGAACATACCAGAGGAAGACATGATCTGCGAATTTCCTGTAATTTACAAGGATGAATTGCTTTTGGCTTAGGACCACTAAGCTAAGTGTGTGCCTATTAATTTGTAAGTAAAACACAGCTTGTTATTCACTCAATTGGATTTCACACTTTAATGATGGTAAACATTCTGCCGGTGATGTTTAAAGGCTGCATATTGGAAAGCATAACGTAGTCGAGTCCCCTTTTTCCTTGGCATGAGCTTCTTTTTCCATGGTATATGGATTAGTAATATTTTCTAAAACAGTACCTTTTAAACATGTTTCTTTAATTTTGATAGACGATTTCAGACGATATTTACGAATACTAAAATGTGATTTCTTTGATTCGAATGCTCTATAAGGAACCTGTGCGCACCTGTCACTTACGGGACATTTGTAAAACAAGTCTTCCTTTCTATATCGTTTCTTTGAGACATACTTTACGCAAGTATTTTATAACATACATGTATGCCGAATATTGTTATGGTAAATTTTCAATAATTGTTGTTGAATGGTTTCGTTTGTCAGAATATTCGATAAAACAGTTGAAAAAAAATGGCTTATTGAAATCTAGAGTCAGCTGGTTGTTAAGAATAGTCATTCGGGAAGTGATACAGTTAATGAATATTATGATCGAAAATAGTCTGTTTTTCTGGTTTTGTGCTTTCAATGCACACAATTTATAAAAAGACTGCTAAAATGCTGCCTTTCCCATCAGTGTCATAAACGAATCACATACGGGAAAAAATAATGTAACGTACGGGAAACTGTGTTTTTTTTTTTTTTTTTTTAATGTGGCGATGTATCGGTTAAACCTATCACCGAGGCATTGTTGGGACACATTTCTGTATCCTAACAGTTATCTTTTAAGTAAATATAAAGTAAGTATTTGACCTCTATTGTGGAATGATGATAGTTTTAAGACAACGGTTGTGAAAAAAAAACATGTACATTTTTTTCTTTCTCCTTTATCATTAAATAGCACCAGAAAATCATGCAAAATGTCACTGATATTGTCACTTTCCTCACAAGTTTTCATCACCTTACTAAATCGTTAGTGTTGAAGTAAGTTGTCGGCAATTTTTGACTACTCCATGGTTAAACCCACATAACTGGTCATGTTTTTGAAAAAAATAAAAATGCAAGCACCCTTTACGGTATAACAATGCATAAATGGAAAGTTGTTGGCTTCTAGCTGGTAAAACTCCTAAAATAAAGAGTTAACATATATACCGATACAAAAGAAAATGAAAATGAAATAATTTGGCAATATGAAAAAAAAAAAAAAAAAAAAAAAAAAATTATTACCATTTTTCCAAGTTGTCTGAGAATGAGTCATTATCATTCTTATTTTTACTTAAACACGGATTAAAACAATTTGAAGGTAAGTAAGTTTGCATTTTAATGATTTGTTGGCAAAGTGAACGACCATTAGTTACCTTAAACGACAATTCGGTTATCCTTTAAACGTTACAATGTATGAGTTTCGACCTGACGAAGGATTTGTTTTGGAATGACACAAAACCGTTAAATACGAGGGGCAATCCAGAATTAGCGGTACTAGTCTTATAACTTCCATGTTTATCCATGAATATCAACCAAATTTTGTAAGCAGGACACATGATTTATTATCAACCAACCCAGAAAATTTCATTAAATTCAGACATAAAACTAGCAATCTACAATAAAATAAAGTTTACATGTAACACCTATGCGGGGCAGATATCAACGTCAAAACGTCAAATAACGACGTTATTTTTCTATACAGTCGCCGTGATTTGCATCGCATTTCCGATAACATTCCACCCATTGCGGAGTGGCTGGTGTCTTCCACTGGCGCGACCGTTTCTTGGTCTCTGGATCGTATAGGAATATCCAGGTTTCATCTATTGTGATGATTTTATCAAGGAAATCCGTTCCTAAACGTCGGTACTGGGCAAAGAACTTCTGGGATGCCCGAACTCGTTGTTTCTAATTATCCGGAGTCAATAAACGAGGAATCCACCGACTGCTGACCTTCCTCATATTCAAATTATCTGTACGTATCCACTCAACAGTACCATAACTTAAGCCACTTTCGCAAAAAATGTTTTTAATAGTGACATGGCGATCTCCAGTAAGAACGTCCTTAACAGCTTCAGTTGACGTCGCGTCAAGACTGCTCCTCCGGCCGTTCCGTTTATCATCTTCCAATGATGTTCTGCCTACTTTGAAGAGACGACACCAAACAAACGTACGATTTCTGGATGTGAAATGTTTCGTTGGTGTCTCTTGAAGGATCTTGTAAGTTTCGGTTGGTAAATATCCACGCTGCACACCAAACTTAATGACTGCGTGAGTTTCAATACTTTCAATTGACGCCATGGCTGACTTTCACTAAGAAAGTAAACCGGTCCGTTTTGTTTACATAAAACCTGAAATAACGTTGAAATTTCAACTGTTGATTGATATGATGTCAACATGGACATCCACGACGATGCGGCGAAAATGGGGCCTTAGAAAGGTTAGAAAACTCGTATTGAATATATATATATATATATATATATATATATATATATATATATATATATATATATATATATATATATATATATATATATATACCTGTCCCGCCAAACCGTACACCGGTTGCTATAGCCACCCGTTAAGTACTCGCATGAATGAAACACGCCATTGATCTTTCAACATCATATCAAATACATTTGAAACTTTAATTGTGCCAAATTTTAGAATAAATTCAAACAAATATTTTATTTAGAGCCATCAGTACCGCTAATTCTGGATTGCCCCTCGTATGTAACTACATTCATTTATTTTCAAAAATGATCCACTATTTCCGCTTTAATGACAACCATCAACGGAAACTAATAATAACAATGGTGCAGGCTACTCTGTATATTTGTCTTGTTGACGGCTCGTATCGATCGACGACGCCATTTTTGATGTTGTGTTGACAGTGTACTCATGTATTTGGGGCTTCCGAAAGGGAAACTGCTTTTATGTGGATTTTGCCAATGTACATGAATATTTATTCGGGCAATATTATCCAATCAGATAGCGAAAAATTTCTTTGTAATATAACAAATAATAATACAGTGGGTGAATTGCAAAAAGGACTCAGTGGGTACCTCTATGTAGAGTGCCAAAATTTTGAATGGGGACATATAAATCGTGTTGCCTGGCTGTGGAAAGACACACCATAAACCTTATGCCGAGGGGATGCCGAGTTTTGATGTCAACACTAAGCTACGAACAGGTAAATATTCTATAAGTATACTGTGTGTCTGTGTTGAATCTCTAGTTGTAGACATTAAATAAGTAATATGCAAACAGAGGTGCCTATTAGATAAGATGCATATTCCATTACAAAATAAAAATTAAAAAGAATGTAACTATAACGTTTCTATTCAAAGAATTGTCTCGTCTAGCGGATTCTTTAGAGGAGTTACAACACAGGGATTAATTCATCAACATGAAAGAAAAGGGAAAGGAACATTTACACATCATAGTTCTGGGCAAAACATTTGCAATGGTTGAACAGTTGACATCTATCTGTTGAAATGGGATGCGGTCAAAACGTCCTAAACCAAACTACTCAAATAAAAACTCAAAACGACCAAAATGAAGAGTCAAAACGTAACCAAATGAAGTCAAAATTTAACCAAAGCAAAATCTGCCAAATTGTATCAGTTATTTGCCAAACTGATTGCAAACTTATATTTGAATTAGCACCGGCCTTGTCATGTGTAATAAATAAGTAATTTGACATGAAAGGAATCGAAATATGTGTTTTAACTAATAAGTAATATTTTCTCATCAGCATTTGAAAATGTTTTTAAAATGTTTTGTCATTTTTTGTTTTATCAAAGTAAGTCTTTTGCACCTTTATTTCAGAAAGGAATAGAATAATAATGAAATAACGTCATTTAGTATGTTTATTAAAATAAAGTACATGTAAATAAATTGCACACTTACTTTAAAACAGTACAACTTCAAATTGTAAAATTTAAAGATTTAGTTTTATATTGATTTACAAAATTACTGATAATTTACAAAGCTTAATAAAAAGCAATAGGTACATTTTGACACCATCTAGGTACATTTTGATACCACTCGGGTATGTTTTGATTCCATATGGGTAAATATTGGTCTTGGTACGTTTTGGTTTAGGTACGTTTTGACTGTAAACCGTTGAAATTATGACCTGAGTTAGAACTATTTTGACACCGCTGTGGTTGTCATCTGTCAAGAATCCCTTTGATTTTTTCAACCATGTTTATTAGAAAATTATGAAAAACCTAATGTCTTTGAATAATGGTATGGTCGTTTTGCAAACGGTAACAACGTGCATTTTCATCCCGTCAGATTTGATGCCATCATATTGATCTTTATACGCATCGACGCGCGTTATTGGACGTGACAGTTTCATAAGTATTTGCGAACCTCTTGCTCGAAATCTTAAAACGCCCTAAGAGGCAACGTACCTCGTTGAGGAAATACCATTGAAAATACTTATCTTTACTTTTATCTTTTTTTTTTTTTTTTTTTTGTTTTTCTTTACTGGTGATTGAAAGCTGTCACTTTAACCTATTTAGTGATAAATATATATATATTTTTTTTTTAAGTTAGAGAAGATTATAAAATCCGATTAGCTTCGTTTGATACAGAATGGGCAGAGCAAAGTTTACTTGTTTAGTTATGAAACATCTATGTCGCAATATAGTGTATGAAACACTCCCTTCATTTTACATGTTAAACTTAGTCGGAAATGTTGCTTGATTAATAGGATACTAGTACTTTATTTTATTTCATGGGGCTTACATCACGTTTGCTGTCAATTTTTCAGAGTGAAGAATTTCAAAATATACTTTTACAATGAAAACGGGTCAAAACTACATGAGCAAGGGCAGTAAAAACATTTGATTTGTTTTTTAACATTAAGGGCAGATTATTGTGTAGACGTTTGTTTTTGTACGTACTCTTTAAATGAATTAAGTCCGCAATATAAAAGGTATCATCCACAAACTTTTGTGAACAAAACGTTATCTGCTTTCAGCTTGGGTCGTGTAAAGTATTCCTGAGAGATACGTGACCTCTTGATATTTTTTCTCTAAAAATCAGTACGTAAAAATGTCTGAATACGGGTATTCAGTGTTTACCTCGAATAAAGTAGATCGGAAGCTTACAAAAATAAAAATAGAAATGAAAAAAAAAATAAGAAAACAAAACGAACAATTTTTTTGTTCTGATGTGAGAAAAGATATGAATATGCCCCTTTAACTTTTTTTTCCTATATCAGCCCCCCCCCCACAAAATGTAAAGACTCGACTTCTTTTGACACCTAAACAAATTACTTCAACTCATGAATATTTTTTTTAAATCTGATAGGTTTGACTGAACAAGTGGATGTTATAGATCTAAGACCAGACTTCACGTTCTGTGTAGTCTGATCTCAATCTATGCCATCTTTAAAAAGCCCTGGTTTTCGGCTATTGCGCTAAAAGGATTACAATAAAAGAAAAAGCAAGTTTATTTACCAAGAAATCCATTCAGCACAACATACGATTACACAGATAATAATTCCAACGATCATGTTTTTACATGACTATAAAGGTATTTTCTATTCTAATACAAATAACCTTTTTTGATGTATCCAGCCTTTCATTAAATACGGTGTTAATATGATTGCCCCGGTTTTCGCCTATCGCGCTGGAAGGGTTAGAAGAGAAAAAAAAAGCAAGTATATTTACCAAGAAGTCCTTGGGAAATTTCAGCACAACAAACGATTACATATAAAATAATTCCACTGATCATTTTTCACATCATTTAAAAAGTCCTTTCTATACTACTTCAAATAACCTGTTTTGTTGTATCCAACAATTCATTAAATACGGTGTTGATATTATTATTAATTACATCCTTAATTGGAGAAGTGTGGACAGGAAAGGATGTTGATAAACTCTTTACCTATTACCACTTGATCCCAAGTTGTAACGACCCTGATGGAAAGGGTCCTTAAAAACATTGTGGAAATAGGAGAAAATGATGGCAATCAGTATTTTGTCCTCTTTCCACAATGTTTTTCTACCCTTCCACTGTTCGGTCCCACACTAGGGCCAAAAAGTCTCTGCCAATGCTTTACAGTCTCTAGAAAATTGACGAGATATTTATAGAAACTCCAAAGCGAAACACTTTACCGTGCAAAAAGATCTTTAGCCTGTCTGTTCCGTCTGAAGAAAAAAATATTTTCATTTAGTAAAACGTGCGGTATATCGTAATTTCACGGATGTTTTGGGGTCACTATTAATCACAAAAATATCAGGCTATGTAGACTCAAAATCAGGCTGCAGTTTTCGTGTAGTATTGTATGATCTTGATCGAACTGCGCACAGACGAGGAAGCTGCTCTGAGCAGTATAAAGGTCAACCACTTTTCCTTTCACTTGTAAGGTCCTGCTTTCAAACATACATTAAAGCATGCGAGCAAAGTAACACTTCCCTCAAAGCATTTAATTTAGACTTGCATCTGGTAGACGAAATACAGAGAGGTTGATTTTATATGCTACAGTATATTTCTACCCAATAATCAAAGGACTGAAAGTCCTGAAAAGCGGATTTGTTGAACACTTTTAAGCTATTATTTGATGTAATAAGAATTAATCTTTTTATCTCATGTAATACTTGTATAATATGTAAGCAATTAGTAGAGTAAGCAAGGGAAATGGGAGTTGAAGTTGTTCTACCAAGTGTGTTGCGCAGCAACTGTTATTTAATAACTTATTAGAGTATTAATTTGATCCAACAATTTGATGTTTTTTGACCTTTTGCAGACAATGTAGATCAAGATCAGACTGCACAGAACAAGCAGTCTGATCTTTGATCTACATTATCCGATAAGAAGATATTTATCGTCCTCAAAATTACCTTGAAATAGCAACCTTTTGGATTTTACTATCAACTTGAAGGTAGCAGTTATTCAGCAGGACAAGGGTTAATAACCCTGAAAGAAATAGGCAATTGAAAGCATCATGGGACAAGGACAAAATTCTGGTAGACAGTATTTTCTCCTATTCCAACAGTGTTTTCAATCATAAGAGTGAATTTCAGCTCATTTGTATAAGTTTCTGAATTGTTCTCTGCAGTTACATTTAAAGAGCCTAAACCTTGTCATATGGAGAAGGAATTAATAACAAAATATTAGCATCCAATTAATTACCTTTTTTTATTGAAAAACAAAAAGTAATTGATGCATAGATCGTGGACATAGACTTATCTAAACAATCTTACAAAAATCAACTCCCCTCTAAATGTGGATCTGGGGTCCTGCATGGCTTACTAGTAAAGTTTAGGATTTGTTACCTGATGGCGATATGTTTTTCTGTGGGAGTGTCCTTAGGCAAGACACTTCAGAGCCCTGGCCTAGTACTGCTGAAACCCAGACATACATGAATAAGCTAGTTGTAGCAGTTATATGACTGAAATGTTGAAAGTGACATTAAACGCCATTTAATTAATCAAAAGTGGATCTAACATTGGCCTCCTGCAAGAGTAACCTTTATCTGACATTTCTGTCAGCCTCACGAAATGTAACTTTTAAGTTTTTGAAAACATTGGTAGACAAACACCATTTTTTGTTTCATTCTTACCAAAGTCATTTTTTCCCCATTCCATAACACCATAAAGGATACAATGTGTTTTGACTAAGGTAAGTGTGGCTATATTATCCCATTTTGAAGGATATGTTCAGAAAAACTTTTGAAACAACTTATCCAGTTGGCTGAGCTTTATTTGGCTGTACTAAAAATCAAGGGTTTTCAGACGGACTAGTGATTGTGGTTTTTGTCTGAGATTATGCTTTAAGTCAGATTGAAAATATCAACAGCTCACCCTAGAGTTTGTAAACATGTGAGCTTGAATACATACACTAAACAGGGTGACTATATTTTCCTTTACCATAACATTTTAAGCATTTCTAAAACCATTATTAATCATCATAATGCAAGACACTTTTGAAATATTGAAACTTCAGTACTCGGATATCAAGGCTTTGATTTTCAAAACAGCATTTTACAAACCTAGCCAGACTATAAACACAACACTTTCTAAACTTTCATATAGTGGGTATAATCACATAGACTGTAAACAATTCAAATCTAAAAAAGTGTGCCTAGAGAAGTGAGATTTTACTATGTTAGTGGTCTGATCTTAATCTACTCTTGCTACAAAGGAAACAGACTGTCCTCATTCTGAAGTATAAATCATGTATTGTTTTGAAACTAGTATGATTTAGTTTAAACCCTTACAAAACAATCCCAATTTTAAACGATCCTGAGGGAGAAAGCTTTTAAAAAGAATTAAGGAATATGAGAAAATGCTGGTAACCAGCATTTTTCCTTTTCCCACAATGTCTTCAAACCTTCCAAAAATAAAATTCATATTTTGAGTCACATTTATTCTGTTATCAGCAAATGACTTCCATTTGGACAAGTCTCAAATTTTGTTGTGTGGTAAAGACTTAAAAAAAACACTGGAGTCCTCTCAGGGAAATAGAAACAATGGCTTTTTGTATGTAATTTCTTACTGAAAGCACATTGTCCTTTCCATGAATCTAACGCCTAGGAATCTCTTCAAGGGTTCTTCCTTATTACTACACAACTTGAAACTATTAATTTCAAAATGAAATACAAAATCAAACTAGACACAACAATTTGATTGTTCAGATACAATGTTTTCTTCTTTCTTTTAAAAAGAAAATTCTTGGTTTTATTCCTGACCTAAATAAATGTTATGTAATAGTCTGAAAGGTGAAAACTAAATGGTGTGTCTAAAATTTTCTAAGATTTAGGCCATGTGTAATTCATGAGTATTGAATATACCTTCCTTCCGTTACATAAATGAAAAATTAATCTTGCATCTTCATAAAGAAACAAGTCCAGAAAATAGTGATTTCACTATAGAAAGTAAGGTCAACTTATGCAGTGCCACAAAACATGAAATTGATTGGAACTACCTTCAAGAATAATTTGATGTTTGACTGATTTCTTTTGGTTACATTAGTTTCAACACTATTTCAGTCTTACAGTAACAACATCCCATTTATTTGTGTATGTTTTGGGTTAGGCTGATTCTACGCAGTGTCTTGTCTATAGGCACTCCTACAAAATCCTGGCAAGTAGCTGAGGATAAAATCTGGGATAACTCAACCGACACCTTCACCAATCAGCCACAGTCTCACAGAACCTCACTAAATAAATGAACAGGTTTATGTCATTTCATCGCTATATTGGTCCAAATGTAAAAAAAAAAAAAGAAAAACATAGGCTGTATAGGTTCAAGCTTCGACCTCATATTCTGCACAATCTGAACTTAGATTATCATTCACAGTTTCAAAAAAAAAAAAACGGTGTTACACTTAACTATAAAAATGGACAAATACTTAATAATTTCAACTTCATTTTATGAGTATTACCTAAAACATAAGAGACCTACATGTAATATGCAAACTCACATTCTTGGGTCCATTTCTATTCAGTCAAAAAAATGCAGGTGTGAATAAGTACAATGTAAAACGTGGAATTTAGTCTCACATATAATGGAAGCTACTGTTAAAGTGTGATCGGATTTCGACATTTTGTCAGTGATTATGTAAGTTTTATTAATTTACATACAGATGTAGATTCCTTTTTGAAGTTTTGAGCCACGTCTTTGTGAATTTGAATCATATTACATTATTGAACCACTGCAGGTACATGTGCAAAAAAAAACACGATGTAGCATGATGAGATACTTGAAACTTAATATTAACACTGATAAAACGGCTATTAATTACTTCCAATGCAGTTTTGAGTGAATCCATTTTCATGGTCTCAAGAAAAGAATTGAAATCATCACTCATTACCTAGAAGAACATAGTCCAGATATTACTTGCTTTTTGATATCTGCAAATCCCTGACCTGGGTACAGATGAAGCTGTCAAAATGGACCAAGATCACACTCAGTGTGACAAGTTGCCATGCAAAGTGAAAATTGACCTATACATAACTAAAATGAAACTTTCAAGTCAATAGTACAAATCCAAATATTTCTATTTCAAAGTTATTTTGGGGGGAAAATACCTCCTTACCGGGCAGTATAGATCAAAGATCAGACTGCATGTTCAGTGCAATCTGATCTTGATCTACACTGTCTGCTAAAAGTCCTTGAGTAGCACTTAGCAGCCTAAGGGTTACAGGAATTGGTCCCTCTACATAAAACATTAAAAACTATACGCATACTTTCATTCTGAGGTTTGAATTACTTGCTGTTTACATGAAGCACAGACTTTACCGTCTCTAGTATTGGTTGAGCAGCAGTTAATCATAAATATGTACTTTATTAAATAAGGTACATATACTTCCATCTCAAAGCATAATAAACATATCAAATAATTTAAATCTACATGTCCAAATAGTAAGACATATATATCTAGTCTAAGATGATTCCTGTGGACCCTACATCAAACATCTGTCTGAAAATTCTGCATTCTTAATTCTTTCGCAGAAAAGGTAACAAAATAAAATTCAAGCATATTAGAAGGACTATGAATTGACTTTTGCACCTTGAAGGTATATTGAGTATCTGAGGTTTAAAGTCCAGGATGTTAGGTTAAGTTAGTGGATGTCCAGTTCACTGAGGACACGATTTCCCATCTAAAATCCTCAGTATAAATTCACGTCACGGGTTCATACTTGATCGGGGCCGTTTGTGAAAAAGGATTTCTTTATGTCCCATCGATAACTGGAGAGAAATTTTGGAAGCAGTCTTGCATAAATCAAATGTCAAATATTTTTTCTTAATAGACTACACGATCTTCATTTTTTTAAACGTTTCACAGATATGTTTCAAACAATGCGGATTTCATCGTTGAAAAACTAGTGCTATACGAAGGGGGAGTAGCTAACAAGGTGCCGAATCGACTTTATGGGTTCTGTGTATTCATTATCGAAAGGGTTTTATATCATTTACGGCCAAATTCTAGCTAGCTCTCTGAACAGTTAAAGATATTTGATCAAATACAGAACTTAAAAATGTAATTTCAATAAGGAATTATTGCTTAATCTCCTTGCTTATTTCTTCGGCGGACGACACAAGTTGTGAATGAACATTACTTGAATGGAAATGGGGGCTGTCTTTGTAAACAATATTCATATGCATATGGCAACATTTAATGAAAAAAAAAAAAAAAAAAAAGAACAAACTTTGTTTAAGTATTTAGAGTATTTCAAACTGACAATTTTTGTAGTTTTGACGAAATTTCGATAAAGAAATCCAACATAATTTGTATGATTTGTTCAAAGTCAGAGCTGAATATCATTTGTAGATCTGTGTTGTTCGTCCCTACGCCAGCCATGCAAAACTGAAAGTGAGCGCGCATGCGTCGTTACGCATGATGTATTTGGTTCCGGCCAAAACGATCACAGTAAGCGGATTTGCTATATAGCAAATCCGCTAAAAAACTATTATTAATTACGAAAAGGACAACCATCCTATATAATGGGGAAAACAGCTCTTTGTTTCCGGAGCACAGTAGGTGTCACAAGTCACACACTTTCATTTCTCCATAACGAAATACTAATTCGATAAAACGAAATTATCGTTTATAATGAAATCCTGTTTCGATTAATTGATTGTATGGTGTTTAACGCCCTTTTCAACATTATTTCAGCTATATCGCGGCAGCCAGTGCACCTATCCATGCTTTCCAGGAGTCTCTTTTACCAGTACTGCCCACAATATTCTTTCCAAGCCACTGGCTCCTCCCCACATTACCATTGTCGAACCAATGGTCAGCAGTGGGAGAGGAATGGATTTGGACGAACCAGGGATTGAACCCACGACCTCCTGTTCTCAAGTCCTGTACGCTACCGACTGAGCCACCGGGGCTTGGTAAATCCTGTTTCGAGAAAACGAAATAATAAATAATTTTTAAATAACTATATTCTCATTCGATATATCAGAATACTAATGTGTTTTATCCAAATGCTACTTCGAGAAAATAACATGGATTGTTTGGATTACCCCGTAGTTTCCGTAGGTCATAAATCGACAGCACGTGACAAGAATGTGACCTTGTTTAATTGAAATAATATATTTCGCTTAAACGAAGTATTATTTCGTTAAAACGAATTTTAACATAGTTTTATCGAACTGCTGTTTCAAGATAATGAATTATCATGCTTTGTCGTCTTATCGAAAAGGAAAGTGTAATAAATAATTACAAGTAATTATTCCTTTTCCAGCAATATTTCTTTAGGAGTTGTCAAGCACACGGGCAAGAATATTGGCATTTGTATATACTGTATATACATTTTGAACAGGAAATACTCTGGGAATGAAATAAGGCGCAAGATCTGAAGCCTGTTCACAATACGAGAAAAATGGTGACATTGCCAATCGTTTTTTATTAAAGTAAACTTTTTCATCCTCCGTAAGTAAGAATGTGAGGCGGTGAACTTGTCATATTGAGAAATCCTGCGTTCGATTCCTGTTGGCATCGCTGGTCACGTTAGAGTTTCCATGGGTAAAAACGCTGCAGAGCTTCGGCCTAGTACTATTGAACGCACGAATATGTCAGCTGTTATAACTGAAATGGTGTTTAAGGATTTGGCTGTAAATCACAACTAAACACGATTTCGCGAACAGTGAAAATCAAGATCAGACTGCCCGGAACGTGTAGTCTGATCTTGGATCTACTTTACCCGATACACTTAGTTTTTTCCTGCCAACGGAATTAATCAGAAATCGCGATATTTGGAAAATTTGTTAGGAATCCTTTTCATTTGTTTATGAGTTATTCCAAACAATTCGTTATTTTAACGACGCTGTGGAAAGGGGTTTTTGAAAAAATTGAAAGAAAAGGAGAAAATGCTTGTAACCAGTATTTTCTCCTTTTTCCGCGATATTTTCTACCTTTAAAAGTCCGAATTAAGGCATTAAAGTCATGTTTTCTTTCTTGTCTGCGAATGCTTTCAATTTGAACAAGACTCAAATTTTGTGGCATTGTAAACAATTATTTTACAAAAAGACAAAAATGTAGACTTGTCCAAATTCTAAGCATTTGCAGATGACAGTTCAAATATTGTTCAAATGATGAAACTTGTCTTTGATAGGGTAAAAAGTATTGTAGGAAAATAAGAAAATGTTAGTGGCAGCTTTTTTCTCCTTTTCTCACAATATTTTCAAAGGACATCTGCTTCAGGGTCATTAAAGCTCGGGATTGTTCGGTATAGGGAAATACTTTTCCTCACAATTCATATCTTTATCGACCCCTCAGGGAAAAAAAAAAGGATTCTTGAAACCATTGTGGGAAAACCAGATATGCTGGTAACCAGCATTTTCTCCTTTATCCACAATGATTTCATCATTTTCAAAGGCAATGCCCATCAGTTTAGCAGCATTTAATCCTTCAACACACTAACGACCCGGAAGAAAAAGGCGTTTTCTCTTGTTATCCACATACAAGTAGTTCTCTTCCCTTTCCTGAACAAATTTCAATCATTTGAGTCACATGTAAATTGTCGTCTGCAAACATTTTCAATTTGGACAACTCTGAGATTTTGTCGTTTTGTATTTAGAGTTAACGGATAGTCGTCTGCGAATTGGAAACATGGAACTCGAGTTTTCACGGTGCTCGGGTAAAGAGGCAATCACAATTCAAACAGACAAGGAAGGATGCACTATAAATGCGCCATCACATCCGAAAGTTAAATGTTATGTCCGGAAAAGGAAGTTCAGAGATGCCTATTGTTTGCGATAACATTTTGTTTTATAACCTTTAGGCTACTAAATACGACTCAAGCGCTTCTGCGGCCAGTGTAGATCAAGATCAGACTGCACAGATCGTGCAGTCTGATCTTAGATCTACACTGTCCAAAAAGGAGGTATCTTACCCTGAAAGGTTACTTTGGAGTTGCAATATTTTGGATTTTACTGTAGCCTGCAAAGTTTCATTTAATTTATTTAGCAGGTTAAGGGGATGAATCCATTGTTAGTTTTCGCTTTTCCTTTTATGTTCGATAGCAAACGTTCAAAGTACATGCGGTTATTTACTTTTTATCCTTCCCCTGCCCCTTCCCGTTGAAATAAATTTTGCAGCAGACGACTCTGAAAACAATCTTGTGATTGTGTTTTAAGACAGCCCGGATTACATAGGCCTTTATAGGTTCAAGTCTGATCCTATTTTCTGTTTTTAGTTATTTTTCTTTATATATCTTTCGGACAATGCTTGTAAACACCATTTTCTCCTTTTCCCTGTGACAAGGTTTATCCTGCCTTCCAAAAACGTATTTCAGTTGTTTAGTCACAATTTATCGTCTGCAAAAGCTTTAAATGTAGACCAGTCTATAATTTGTCGTTTGGTAAAGGATTAAATAGTGTTTTACGCCACTTGCATTATTATTTTAGTCATATGGAAGCAACAGCTCTTGAATCCATACATGTACTAGTATATTCTGGGTTGTACCGGTAGGCCATGACTCTGAAGTATCTTTCCCATGGGCACTCGCACTCTGCACAAGTTGACATGGATCGACTTCTTTTGCTAGTTGTAAATGTTCTACATGTCAAAAGACCAGCCTACCCTATGATTTAGCAAGTTGTAAGGCAAAATATATTTTCTAGGTCCATGTAATGTGATGACTTGCTTTATTAAAAGGATCACGGAGAAGACGGATTATATAACACCATTTCGCCAGAACAGAGCTAAAGCTAAAAAGTGAGGAAAAAAAGCTCGCAACAAGCGATATCTGTTTTACCCCAGAGGTCTGAGCAGATTTTAGGAGAAAAGAAAGAAAAATTGCGACGCACTCCGAATGGAGACATTTACTTCACAAAATTATAGAAACATCTGTATTGAAAGCATCTGCAGGAGATATGTTGAGGGTAGCATTAAAATTGATATCTGTCTTAGTAAAAAAAAAAAAGAAAGAGAACGCGTTGGAAAAAGAAGAAAAGAAAAAAATGCTTGTCACCAGCATTTTATCTTTTTCCGACATCGTTTTCAAAATGTCCTCTTCCCAAAAGTCGTTAAAAATGAGACTGTTCGGTAAAAAATAATCGGTGTGAATGACATATTTCTGTAAAATGGCAAGCCCACACCCCCTTCATGTTTTCATTCTTTCATTACACGGTTGCAGATTTTGTGTTATGGGCGCTCTGCCCTTGCGTTTAATATTAATTCAGTCAACCACAAAACGAAAAAGAAAAGCACAAATATTTTCATGTCAAGTTCTTGTAAGCACTTGTGAATTGTGCGTTATGGGCGCTACTCTTTTGTGTTTTTAATTACGAGTATTTCAGTCAAAAATGGTCAAAGCGCAAATGGTGCAAGTTCTTTTCTTCAGTTGCGTATGGTGCGTTACGGGCGATATTCCCTTGTGTGCTCTACTATTTCAGTCAATTATACTACAAACACATGTTTTGCATTGTCGAAGTATTTTCGTGGTTTAAATTCTCGCCCTGTACCCTGCATTGGGGAGTATCACCCGTAACATAGCTAACATTTTCCAGAGGCGCTGTTGGTTTTTCTTTTCCAGAATGTTTTCACCTTTTCACAGACAAATCTTATCATTAAACCAAATTGAGTCTACTGTCTGTAAATGCCTTTGAAATGGTCCATTCTAAAATTTCTTGCTGTGGTAAAGGGTTTACCATGTACGGAAATAAAGATGTTTTCCTGCCTGGCTTAGTGGTAAACTGTAGGGCTCTTAAACTAGAAGTTCCGGATTCGAGCCTCCCTTTACACATTGGATTTTTTAAGGGAATGTCCTTTGACAAGACACTTCAGAGCCTTTGCTTACTGGTGAAATCCAGCACATACATGAATATGTGAGCTGTTGTTCCAATATGACTGAAATAATGTTAAAAGTTCCGCAAAACCCCCTTTAACTCTTTACAAGATGACAAAATATCTGTATCAATATAAATAAATCAAAATATCAATATCAGAGTGGTTCACATTGAAAGCTTTTGCAGATGACAAACGCGACTCAAAAACTGAAACGTCTTTGGAAGGGAGGAACACATTTTGGGCATAGAAGAAAATGCTGATTTCAGCATTCGTTTGTCCCTAGTCAACTACTTCAACACTTTACGTAACAATCTCGACTTTTATTGAACCTAAGAAAAAACACGTTTAAAAACATTGTGGAAAAAGGACAGAATACTTAGTTACCAGGGCCCCGTTTTATCAACGGTCGTACGACAGATCGTAGCTAAGATTCTGTCGCACGTCAGTATTTCCGACCGTGAGCCGTTTTATCCACAAAATCGTAACTACGATATCGTAAGTTTCTGTCGTAAGTCTGCGACTGCTCCGGGGCTGTCGTAACTCGCTTCGACCGTCGTAAAAATGGCGGCCATCGAGGTGGCTAGATTTGTTGACGACTTGAGAGCTCCTCAAACGTATAAAGGAGGAGTGAAATCGTTAAACTATTGAACGATGGCGGTATGACTTCACAGAAAAGAAGTTTTATTCCTTAAGGATCTTCCGAGAGCTGAAATTACGAACTTCAACCATGCGAAATCGGCGAAGCGGACAAACCCCATACCGGCATTGCACTACAGTAGCCCTTACATAGATAAGATAAGACTGCCGGTGTTTTATATCTTTTAAACTTTCTAAATGTTTATTTTTGCCATCATCCCTTGAACGATATGCGCCTGTAAACTTGCAAATAAATAAGGAAAGGGGGAGGGGGTGCAGAGGGGAAGCAACCCTACGCAACTTATAATGACCTCCATTGTCTTACACGGTATGTATTTTCTTATGTTGTTGCAATAACAAGCTAGATACGTGTAATTTCTATAAGCAGAAACAGTGTAACACGATTATTGCAGTTATTGCACTGTTTGCATAGGTTTTGAAGAAAGCCTGGAGTTGATCACGATATTGAAAATTGGTTTTCGTGCACCATGAAACACTGCACAGGTTACCAGCATTTTCTCTTTTACCCAAAATGTTTTCATAAGCCTTCTGTCACAGGGTTGTTTAAAGTCAGGATTGTGTGGTGAAGGGTTAATAGCTAACATCTACATCAGTCTGGATGCTTACAGGTGAAAACATAGTGACAAGTAGAAATACTGTTTGTTAAGAGTATTTTCTCCTTTGTCACAATGTTCTCAATAGGGAGACAGAGGCAGAAAATAATGGCAAAGCTTGAATTTTCTTGAATTCAAAATAATTTTATAATCAGCCCAGGTTGATAAAAGAATATTTTTAAATTTACAATATCATCCCAAAACTTCAATGTCTCATGACTGAATATATACTGAACCAAAAAAGAAACTTCCCCTGTGTTTTAGTGCAGATATACACAAATATGAAAATCAGGATTAAACTAGATTTATATGCATTGAAAGAATATTTTATTGCGACTTTGTGTGAAAAAAATTATTGCTGAGGGTTTATCCAAAAGCAGTGAAATGGTAGTTAAAATGCGGAAGGGGTCGCTCACCAAAATCACAAATTAATACCGGGTATGACCACCTTCAGCATGAAGGACTCCCTGGCATCGTTGGCGCATAGAACGGATAAGTGTATTGATTTCGGTTTGTGGAATGTTGTTCCATCCCTGAATTAAGGCTTGTCTTAGCTGAATGACGTTTGACGGTGGAATAGGGCGACGTCTAACACGCTGGTCCAAATTATCCCAAAGGTGTTCAATGGGATTCAGATCAGGGCTTTTGGCAGGCCAGTCATTAATAAATGCAATGTTATTCGCCCTGAGGAAATTCGCATTGTCCCTAGCTGTATGGCTTGTGGCATTATCATGCTGAAAAAGAGTGATATTGGCATTATTTTGAAACACTGGGATAACGTGCCTCGCAAGAATTTCATTTCGGTAGCGTTGGGCATTAAAATTCCCTTCGATAACGACGAGATTAGTGCGAAAGCCATGTGCAATGCCCGCCCAGACCAACACAGAACCCCCACCCCCAAAACGACCTCGTTTAAGTACGCAACAGTCGGCATAACGTTCATTTCTCCTACGGTATACTCGAACCCTGCCATCACCTCGATGAATGGAAAACCTGGACTCGTCAGAGAAAAGAACGCCATTCCATTGTTATCTAAGACAGCGTTGGTGTGTACGTACCCAATTAACACGATTTAAGCGGTGACATCGCGTCAAAACACAACCAACGTATGAACGACGTGCACGTAGCCCACCCTCGCGCAAACGATTGCGCACAGTTTGGGTAGATATACGGTTGTTTTGTGTACCAGGGGTGTTAGCAGCAGTGGCTGTGGCAGTTTGGAAGCGATTGCGCAGGTGGGTGTTCCGAATATAGCGGTCTTGGCCGCGCGTCGTGACGCGAGGACGTCCACTACGTGGTCGATCTTCCATACGCCCTGTTGCTTGAAAACGTTGCCTAAGGTGTCGAATAGCACGAGTAGAACATCCAATATTCATAGCAACAGTATTCATCGTCATACCAGCATTAAGCATGCCAATGGCACGTTCGCGTAAATTTTGCGGAATTCTAGGCATATCAAAAATAAAGAAAACTAAAAAGAATTTAATTTTTTTCAACGTCTTTTTCTTATTGACATGAAAGTCTATAAAATTAGACTAAAAGGTTTCAAAAAATATACACGAATTATACTGGTCCATGCATGCACGTGAAAATCACTTTCAGCGGGTTTCTTCTGCAAAATGCTTTCAATCGAGTTAAAATTTGTTTTATCGGACACATAATCGGTTCGCCCGAATATATGTAGTCATCTGATATTTTGATTTTTTTTAATAACATTGCATTTGCACTTAAACACAGGGGAAGTTTCTTTTTTGGTTAAGCATAGTATGGCTTTTTTTAACGGTGTTTTTCAAGTTTATTTCAGACATATAATGGCAACAGCTCACATATTCATGGAATTTAGTAGGGTATTAGTTTGTAATTTTAACCATTTATTAGTATAAAAGAGAAGTGTGATTGAATCTATGGAATTGTATTTCCATAAAGATACATTCTTGCAGCCAAAGAGACAAAAATGCTGTTGAAACTTGACAGTAGTTAGAATGGTTCAGAAGTAAGTCAGCTGTGTAAACATAGATAAAACACCGATATATATCATATGGTGTAAGGGATGAGGGATTTGTCTGGATTTAAAACCAGAAACGACAGCAGTCGTTTCTTTGAAGACCGCAAGAAAATGAAATGCATTTTCTATTAGACGTAATCTGTGCAACCTTTCAACCGTTAGGGACAACATTTAGTATGAAAATACAAGTATAGTTTTACTTTCATAAAATAAATATGAAATGGATTAAAAAAAAATGGCTGAAAAACGAGTGTAGATGTATGTTTACTTCTTTCCTAGAATCAGATTGGTTCAATTTGAAAGCATTTGTAGGTGACAAATGTGCCTCAAACAATTGGTTTTGTCATTGAAAGGATAGAAAGAAATTTATTGTCTCTCAAATCTAAAATTTTGTCATAAACAGTAGTAAAGAATTTACCATAGAAACAGAATTTGCAAAGGCCTGTGGGGATGTCACATGATCAATTTTATTTGTCGATTATGTGGAATCGCATTCAAATAGGTACAATGACGTCATCCTATTTTATGAAGATAGACAGATTTCACGACTGCAAAATGACTGTCCCCTTATTCAACTTTTGTAGGGCAACACTTGGATTGAATTGTTAATGCAGACAGCTCAAAATGAGCAGTTATGTCTTGAATCCACAATTAGCTTCTTTGACAAATATTATCGAAAAACATCTTTGAAATCTCAGTATCTGCATCATTAGTTCAGACTTAGAATGTCCATTTCATTTGTTCAGCACTATCAGTGTTTCACAAGTAATTCCGACTTGCAGCAGAAAATTTAAATATGCACTCAGCTGCTAGGTTTGGGCTGTATTTCTTTTACTTTACCATAGTATTTTAACCATGCTGTCTGAAAAGGGGGCTTAATGCATTTGCAAAAAGTATCTACCAAGGTCAGCCTACACAATCTGTGCAATCCATGCAGGCTGACCTGGGTTGAAACTTTTTGCTAATAGTCTATTTTCACCATATCAACAGACCATTCTGCCATATGATTCTTTTGGTTGTTATACAAAATTGGTTTTATGGATCCATAATTATGTGATGATTTGTTTGGTAAAAAGGATCACAGAGAAGCATTAATCCTTCACCAAACAATGCCTGGTTTTAACAACCCTGGGGAAGAAAGTCTTTGAAAACATTGTAGGAAAAGGAGAATCACTTGTAACAATTAATTTCTCCTTTCCCACAACATTTTCTACACTATCAGAGAACTTCAGCTTATTGGAACCAGTTTTAAATTTGTCATCTAAAGATGCTTTCAATTTGGATGTGTCAAAATTTTTCACTTGGCTAAGGGTTTCTTTTGCCAGAACATGACACAGTTATTACAAACTATGCCTTAAAAGAATGTCCCTCAGACATTTTTATTTAAATCAATCTTACTGGAATTTTCTTTGACCAAAGTTAAAATAAGGATAAAGGTTAAGAAATCATTATCTCTGAAAAAGAATATTGTTCACTTATGTGAAATATCAAATGAGGTTTATGTATACCAGAAAATCTTGGTTTATTTTTTTTTTTTCTGTAAGCAGGTAAACATTAGGAAAAGCTCACAGACAAGCATGAGCTTTACACAATTACATGCTGCTTCTCTAATATTTTCAACATTTTTATTTCTTTCAGGTGCTTGCATAAAATTACACGTTTGTATCATTCTGGAAGCCAGAAAAGAGCTTGAGAAGTATTGGTAGCCAGATACAGAAACAGTCAACTACAAGAGTGTTTCAGCAGGCAGAGACAGTGATATGGAAGAATTAGCCTGTAACCCTACCATTAGTGCCAATACATACTGACAGCTTGCATCGGACCTTCTTTTAGAACCCCATTCAAAAATGTATGATAAAAGGAGCATTTGCTAGAATATACATTAAATAGAACACACTGTAGTCCCTTTGCTCACAAATACTTTTGTTGGCTGTGTTTCAAATCACTCTTGCAAGCTGCATCATTTCACAATTAAAGCTTAACTCTTTACCATATGACAAAATTATAGTATTGTCCAAATTGAAATGTCAAATTAGACTCAACAGTTGAAAATTGTTTTGGGAAGGGTAGAAAATATTGTTGGAAAGGGAGAAAATGCTGGTTACCAGGGTTGTTAAATGTTGGGATTTTGTGCTAAAGGGTTAATAGACTTCAACAGTAGAACATGGAAAAAAAATGCTGCAAAAGGAGCAACATACAATGTGCTTGTTAAAAGCAACTGCTCCTTTTCCAACTTTTCATGCAAATAGAATAAATTTTACTTTGTTTTAATGTTGAACATCATTGCAAATTATTTCTCACATGTGCTCAAAAAGCTCAAAAATCTAGTTTGTGATGCATCTGTGCCCATTGTGAGTGGTAGCTCTGTATTTCACCTGTACAGTGTGTACAGTAATGAGTTAAACTGATATAACTAGAAACGGATTGGTCTACATATTATTTAAGAACAAAAAACTGCAACATCAGAAAGAAAAAGAAAGTTGACTAATAAATTTTTACCCAAAACATGTCCTGTTAGTTTTTCAACCTTGTCCTTGCCTGTTTGTCTCAAAGTCCCATGTTGGCACAACCCTGAAGGTTTCTGAAAACAAAATGGGAATAAGAGGAAATGTTGGTAATCAGCATTTTCTCCATTGCCCACAATGTCTTCTGACCTCTTACAGACAATTCCAATCAATTGAGGCTCATTCTATTTTTCATATGCAAATGTTTACAGTTTAGTCAAGTGTAAATTTTTGTCATCTGATACAGAGTTGAAGCTAACACTTTACCTCATCTTGAGTTTTGACAACCCTGAAGCAAAAGGCTGTTAAAAACATTGCAGGAAAAGGAGAAAATGCTGGTAAGCACCTTTTTCTCATTTTCCTACAATGTTTTTATCCTTTCTGATGTAAATATTATTTGTGGCACATTTATTGAATGGTGTTTTACGCTGCTTTCAGTATTATTCCAGTCATATCATGGCAATGGCTCGCTTATTCATGTATGTCCTGGGTTTCACCAGTACTTGACTGGGGCTCTGAAATGTCTTGCCCAAGGACACATTAATGAAAAACCTAGTACATCAAGTGAGGCTCGAACCAGGGGCTCAAGGTTACGCTTTACCACCAAGCTACAAAGGACATCTTGCACCACATTTAATTTGTCGTCTGCAGCAGCTTGGAATTTGGAGGAGTCCAAAATTTTGTTATTTGGTAAAGGGTTGAGTTTTGAACAGAGCTAGTAATCATGGGGGTCATCAGTCAAATTTCCAGCTAGACTAAACACTCCAAAGACAAATGAGTCATTTTGACAGGATTCATTCCTCTCTCACAGCAGAACATTGTTCACTGCTTCTTTTGTGGCAAAGCAGCCAGTGGCTTGGTAGTAGTATTGTGTTCAGTATTTATACAGGGTCCTCCGTGAAAGGACGAATAAGTGCACTGGTCGCCATAATATAACTTTGAACACCAAAGAAATGAACATGGCAACTTCCACCTGTAATCTTCATCTGTTTTCTACCTTGTTGCTCTCTGTCTAACTGAAATATCAAGGTAGATGTCAATTAGATGATGTCTGAAATATCAAGGTAGATGCCAACTAGTCCATAGAATGTTTTATACAGTACATGTAGTATATGAGTCATGATCTGACAAAGGGGGGCTTAATGCATCTCCGTGATGTATTATACAAAGCAAGTTATCACAGAATTATGGATCAATAAAAATCGATTTAATCTAACAATCGGCTGGATCAGAGTGGATCTGGAAGTAAATTGATCATTGGACATACAGAAAATTGGCCAACAGCAAAACATTTCGAGCGAGTCAGCATGCATTGGCTGACGTGGATCGATACTTTTTGCTAATGCATTATAATTAAGCCCTCTTTTTACAGAGCATCGTACATGTATCGACGTTTCAGACTTCAGAAAAATTAAGCGTAACTAAAATCAACACATTAATTCCATTTAAGAGGAACGTTGAAGCAGCTACATCATTTCAGTCAACTTCGGTAACAGTTATTTACTTCAAAATTTGTCTATGATGAACCGACACTTCAGAAAAAACCGGCACCTCAACAAAAAATAATCAATACTTATGCTTTAAAAAAAGTCAACATCAAACCTTTCTATAGATTCCTTTCATGAGATATTTTAAGCTTTCACATTTACTTTGCTCCGTGCTATCAATTTATCGCAAGAAATAGGTCGGCACATGCTAAATTTCCTCGGTCCACCTCGTTTTTGTGGGTCGGAAAGCATGTAGTGTACATTGGAAACAGACGACCGGAAGTGAAAACCATCGACAAATGTAGACTGGTTAACGTATTTTTAGCGTCTTACGACCGAAGACGGTCTTAGCTGCGACTGCAGACTTACGACGGTGTTGATAAAACGGATTTCGTCGGTCGTAAGTTTTGTCGTAAGTCTCCGTCTTAAGCTACGATCTTACGTACGACAGACGTTTTTGATAAAACGGGGCCCAGGACTTCCTCCTTCGCCCGACACAAACTGTGGGTAGAGGAGTGATGCTGTTTTGAATATGATTCAACCAGAAAGAAATATTTACATCGAAGGAACAATGCGCGCTTTTCACCTCTCTCTCTCTCTCCCGCTCCCTTTTCTTCTTCTCTCTTCTCGCTCTCTCCCTGGGGAAAGGGGTGTTGGAAGAGGAGGTGGGCATCGGTCAAAAGAAAGGAGCACTCACATTTTGTTTCTACATTTTGCCCACTATCGGGCTTGCATGTATGCTAAAAATGCAGGATTTATTCACAATTTACAAAACTTCTCTACGGGTTTGACGTTTTTGAAAAGGAGACGGGTTCATCGATACCTCAACAGTGTTTTAAGAATTATAAATTCTTCACTTCACTTCTGGTTGTCTTTATTCCTTGTAGCATAATCATTGAATTGAACGACCGTTTAGAAAAAGTAACATACGCTCGTTTGTCTCTGAAACCAAGCAAACACTGAAACTCTGTCTCAAAAATGAAAGGTACAAGTGTTTTATCCCCTCATTTATAAATAGCATCAAAAGCTAAGCCCAGGAAACCCATATTGGTATGTTGAAAAATGTAGCCCAGGGGTACTAACTGTTTAAACTATCAAAACAAAAGAATGAACATTTTACTTACCTCTTATCGAGTATACAAAATCTTTTTCAAGCAGCTTATTTCTTCAAGTCTTCCATCTATTTATTAATTATTTTAAAAGTATGTTATGTTTCGTTTTGTCTTAAAATATAATGAATGGTTACCCATTAAAAGTTATCTGTCTGTTTGTCTGTCTGTCCCGATAACAATCATTTTTTCCCTTTGTCCATAATGCTTTTTAAACGCATTATTCCTGAGGTTCAATAAGTCTTGATTGCTTGGTAAAGGGTTAAAGTGGTTGGTTAGGGACAAACGAATGCTAATAATCAGCATTTTCTTCAATGCCAAAAATGTGTTCCTCCCTTCCAAAGAAGTTTAAATTTTTGAGTCGCGTTTAATTTGTCGTCTGCAAAAGCTTTCAATGTGGACCATTCAAAATTTTGTCATCTGGTAAAGAGTTAAATGAGGTTTCGCGAGACTTTTAACGTTACTTTAGTCATATCCAAGCAACAGCTCACATATTCATGTATGTTCTGGGTTTCACCAGTAAGCAAAGGCTCTGAAGTGTCTTGTCAAAGGGCATTCCCTTAAAAAATCTAGTGTGTACAGTGAGGCTCGAATCCGGAACTTCTAGTTTAACCCTTTACCAAACAATCCCGAGTTTTAACGACCTTTGAAAAGAAGCCTTTTGGAAACATTGAGGGAAAAGGAGAAAATGCTGGTAACCAGCATTTTCTCCTTTTCCCGCCATGTTTTCTATTTTATCAATAACAAATTCCACTATTTAAGCCATCTTTAATTTGTCGTCTGCAAATGCTTTAAATTTGGACGAATCTAAAATTTTGTCGATTGGTAAAGAGTTAAGAGACCTACAGTTTACCACTAAGCCAGGCAGGAAAACATCTCTATTTCCGTACATGGTAAACCCTTTACCACAGCAAGAAATTTTAGAATGGACCATTTCAAAGGCATTTACAGGCAGTAGACTCAATTTGGTTTAAATAATAAGATTTGCCTTTGAAAAGATGAAAACATTGTGGAAAAGGAAAAACCAACAGCGCCTGCGTAAAAACTTTTGTTATGTACAGGTGATACTCCCGAAGTCCCGAATGCACGATACAAGAGGATACAAGATGAATCCCATCCTAATTTGTGCCTGGTTCGTTAACATTCTCAGTGTATAGCAGCATCACACGGCAATAGGTTTTATGTCTCATCGAAAAAAAAAAACATTTTTCTAATATTAGATAGCCAGCCCTGGACATTGAACCCACACCTTAAAGTATCCCGAGAATTGATGTTCACAATTCTGATAATTTACTATGTGAGCTATTGGGACTAGTCTCATCTGCACAGTCCAGTGTGGCGAGAATTTAACTCTTTACCAAACGACAAAATTTTGGACTAGTCCGAATTGAAAGCATTTGCAGACGACAAAATAATTGTGAATCAAAAATTGAAATTTGATTTGGAAAGGGTAGAAAACATGGTGGGAAAAGGAGAAAATCCTGGTTACCAGCATTTTCTCCTTTACCCACAATGTTTTCAAAAGCTTTTTTTCGCAGGATCGTCAAAGTCGGGACTGTGTGGTAAAGGGTTTTTCACCATCAAAAGAACTCTAACAATGCAAAAACATTCGTGTCTTTACTATAATTCACTAAAATTATAGAGCACACAAGGGCATAAAGCCTATAACGCACTTTAGGTAAGTGCAGAGAAGAACATCGACATTGCACCATTTGCGCTTAAATTTAACTTTTTTGGCTGAAATACTCACACGATAATAGAAAACACAAAGTAGGAGCGCCCATAACGCACAATAAGTAAATACTTAAAACAACATTGACATTTCAATATTTGTGCTTTTAACTTTACTTGCTTTTTGTGGGAGTTGACTGAATGAATATTAAACGCAAGGGCAGATCGCTCAGAACACAATATCTGCAACTGCGTAATGTAAAAAAAGGACATCATGAAGGGGATGTCATTTTAGAGTAAAATTTCATTCATATTGGTTATTTTTTACCAAATAAACTAATTTTTAGCAACTTTTGGACGGGGACCTTTTGAAAACAATGTCAGAAAAGGAGAAAATGCAGGTGACAAGATTTTTCTCCTTTTTCCACAGCGTTTTTTATGTTTACAAAGACAGATATCATTTTTTATGATACTCTTAATATATTTTCTGCAGATGCTTTCAATATGTAAATGTCTATAATTTTGTAAAGAAGAAGTCTTCATTCGGAGTGCGTAACATTTTTCTTCCGTTTGTTTTAAAACCTGCTCACGCCTCTGGAAACCTAATGGGGTAAAACAGATATCGCTTGTTGCAAGCCGTTTTTTTTTTTTTCAACAACGTTAAGACCAAACATTTTAGCCATGCTCTGGCAAAGTGTGTTAAATAATCCCTCATCTCCGTGATCCATTTTACCAAGCAAGTCATGTATAGGTATGGATGCAGAAAATCTGTTTCGCCTTACAACTGACCAAATAATAAGGTAAGACAGATGAACAGACAGACAGATAGACAGACAGACAAAAAGAGAGACCGAAACACAGACAGACAGTTTTTAATGGGTAAACTATTTATTATGTTTAAGACAAGGTCATAAGGTAGACACGCAGACAATTTACAATTCGCAAAAGGTTTCGACCTATGTCAGCCTGTGCGGAGTGGGAATGTCCTTGGGGCAAGATACTTCAGACCCCTAAAACCCAGAAATACATGTATGGATATGTGAGCTGTTGCTTCGATATGACTAAAATAACAATGGAAGTGGCGTAAAACACCATTTAATCCTTTACCAAACGACAAATTTTAGACTGGTCTACATTGAAAGCTTTTGCAGACGACAAATTGTGACTAAACAACTGAAATATGTTTTTGGAAGGTAGGAAAACCTTGTCACGGGGAAAAGGAGACAATGGTGATTACAAGCATTTTCTCCTTTTCCAACATTTTTGCAAATGAATTTTTCTTTAGGTCGTTAAGACTCGGGAATGTGTGTAAAAATATTCACAAGACGACGGTATAGATCAAGACAAGACGGCACGGAGCATGCAGTTTAACCTTGGATGGATAGCGTCCGCATGTTTATTCGAGCATAAATCTTTCCTTCCAGTACATTTTTCCAGAGCCAAAAGAATTAAATGCAGCACACGTGAAAAACAAAAAACAAGCATGCACGTGTAAAAGTGACTTTATTTATTATTTTTTTCTTTACTATTTTTCTTACTGGTAATGATCATATGCATATTAACCCTTTTTCACACAATCTTTAACGGCCCTAAGGATGAGTCTTTTCGAAAGTATAGGATAGTTGTATGTTTCATTGATTGAAGGGTGCTCTACGCCGTTTTCAATATTATTTCAGTTATATCGTGGCGACCAGTGCACCTATCCATGCTTTCCTGGAGTCTATTTTACCACAATTTTCTTTCAAGCCATTGGCTGCTTTCCCAACTAACCATCTTCGAGACAATGGTCAGCGGTGGGAGAGGAATTAATCCTGTTGCTTTGAATATCATCAATTCTCGGTAAAAAATTGGCCGAGCCAGGGATAACGTGGGGTAAGAAAAAACAAAAAAAAAAAAAAAAAAAAAGGTTGGTAACAAGCATTTTCAACTTTTCCTACTATTTTAACCAACCTTTAAAAAAATTCAGTTTCTGAGAAACCGTTTTTTTTTTTCAATTCGCATTTTGTTGTTTGTTACTGAGTTAAATAAACGTGTTAATACTTAACCATACTGTAACATTTTGGACTTGACCAAATTGAAAGCATTTGCAGACGACAAAACAAATGTAGCTAAAGGATGATTTCTGTCTTTGAAAGGATGGAAAACATTTCCAAAGATGCTAGTTAATGCCGTTTTAAAAATAATTTCTGTAAAATCGAAGCAAGCGATACTACTATCCTAAGTTAGTCTTAACCGTTACCATGCATTCCTAGTCTCATAAGATTCTTTTAAAGACACTAGAGCCTGCATTACATTATAGCCTGGGACAGACAGACAGACAGACAGCTTTAAGGGGCTAAACTATTCTATATATAAAGACAAAATGATAAGACAAAGAAACCGACAAAATAACGGATAAATGGATGAAGGACTTGAAGAAATAGGCTGATGAAGAATATTTTTATACTCGATATGAGGAAAGTTTCGTTCTTTTGTTTTGATAGTTTAAGCAGTTAGTACCCCTGAGCTACGTTTTATGACATACTAATATGGGTTTTCAGGGCTTTGCGTTTGATGCTATTTATAGATGAGGGGATAAAACGCTTATACCTTTCAATTTTAAGACACGATTTCAATGTTTGTATGGTTTCAGAGACAGACGAGCGTATGTATTTTTTTTTTTTTTTTTTTTTCTATATGGTCGTTCAATTCAATCAATATGCTGCAAGGAATATAGACATCCAGAAGGAAAGCGAAAACAAAAATATTCTTAAAACCCTGTAAAGGTATCTATAGGTCTCCTTTTCAAAAGGGTCAAACCCGTGGGGAAGTTTTATAAATTGTTAATGAATCCTGCATTTCTAGAACACATGAAAGCCTTATACTGTGCAAATAAACTGAGCTGCACAATGCACCTTTCTTTTAATCCCCCGCCCCCTCCCCGACAGAGAGATATTCCATGTCTCATTTCTTTCTTCAAAATTCAGCAAAATTCTTCATTTTTCAAAAAGCCATTATTCCTATAACAACAACAGTTTCATAACTGTCCCTTCCAAGACCAAATGATCTTGTAATAGCACATCCAATGCATCGCCAGATAAAATTTAAAACACTTAAAATAGCGAAATAGAGACATAGCAGCTATTTAACACCGTTATAATAGAAGACTAGAATCATAGAAACACTAAAATAGCAGATATGAACAGCAGTTGTTAACCATTGTTAACTCTTTACCACACGACAAAATTACAGACTTGTAAAAATTAAAATATTTGCACACGACAAAATAGATGTGGCTCAAACGAAGCAATTTGTCTTTGATAGGGAAAACAAAATTGTGCCGGGAAATGGAGAAAATACCGGGAACCAGCATTTTTTTCTTCGTTTGTCCATAATGTTTTAAGCAGCGTTTTCTTCTACGCCCACAAGGTATTCCTCTCTTCCAAAGACGTTTAAGTTTTTGAGTCAAGTCAGTTTGTCAAAATTTTGTCATCTGGTAAAAGTTAAATGGGGTTTCGCGACTTTTAATATTACTTCAAGCATATTAAGGCAACAACCTACATATTAATGTATATTCTGGGTTTCACCAGTAACGAAAGGCTCTGAAGTGTCTGAAGTGGTATTCCCTTAAAAAATCCAATGTGTACACTGAGGCTCGAACCCAGAACTTCTTGTTTAAGATCTCTACAGTTTACCACTAAGCCATGTAAACCCTTCACCACAAGAAGAAAGTTTAGATTGGACCATTTCAAAGGCATTTACAGACAGTAGACTCAATTTGGTTAACATTATTAGTTGTATGGTCAGGTGGCAGGGGACTTGGAAACTTGTTCAAGGCTGTGGTGATTCATGTCGCCCCGAGCCGAAGGCGAGGTGACGGTATGATTCACCATAGCCGTGAACAAGTTTCCAAGTCCCCTGCCACCTGACCATACAACGAATTTATTTTACTACAAAGTTTTACCATTCCATCAATTCCCCTGCCACCTGACCGTATTATGAATTTATTATACTGCAAAGTTTTACCATTCCAACGCTTGTTCAGCAAATTTTACCTGCTCTTGGTTTTAAAAAATGAGTACGTTGACGAAGTAGAATTTCCCGTCTGAGTGCCCAAATTCAATGAAAAGTGACGTCACTGGGAACTGACGTCTCTGAAACCTTGGTAATACGTGCTAAAACGTGCAGCTTGGCGCAATATCTTGATGCAAATCTTGATCGACTCCGCCATTTTGGATGTTGTGTTGATAGTGTAGTCATGTATACGGGGCTCCCGAAAGGGAAACTGCTTTTACGTTGGTTTTGCCAGTGTACATGATATAAATGTTCGGGGCATATTATCCAATTAGATCACGAGAAATTTCTTTGGGGTATAATGAAATAAGATTTGCCTTTGAAAAGGTAAAAATTTTCTGGAAAAGGACAAACCGACACCGTCTCCGCACAAAAAAAAAAATTGCAGGTAATACTCCCGAAGTCCCGAATGCAGGATAAAAGATGATACAGGATGAAACCCATCCAAATTTACGCCTGGCTTTATATCGTGCTCAGTGTATAGCACCATCACACGGGATTAAGGTTTAGTGTCTCATCAAAAAAACATTCTTGTAATTATAGGTGGCCAGCCTTGGACATTGAACCGACACCCTTAAGTGGCCCGAGAATTGATGTTTACATGTCTAATGATTAGTAGACCAGCTGAGCTATTGGGACCAGTCTCCTCTGCACGGTCCAGTATGGCGAAAATTTAAATCACAAAAAGAACTTGGACAATGCAAAAACATGTGTGTCTTTACTATAATTGACTAAAATTATAGAGTGAACAGGGGCATATCACCTATAACGCACTTTACGCAAGTGCAGAAAGAACTCTGACATTTCACGATTTGCGCTTTTACCATTTTTGACTGAAATACTCGTAAAAGAAAACACAAAGAAGTAGCACCCATAACGCATAACTGTTTAATGGACTCAAAGTACTGAAAGTACTGTTGGAAGTCGAGTTTAGAATTGTCTTAAAATATCGCGATATTTCCTGTAGTATAATCGCCTCTCCTGATACAGCAAAGTGTATAGGGTTGCGCAATGTATATGTGCAATGTAGACCAGTTTTGAAGGGCATTTTTTAAGTGACGGCAAAGAGTATCGACTTACCAGTATATGTTTTTTCATTGTGCAGAAACTTAGATTTAGCCTTTTAGAACACAAAAACGAGTTTTAAAAGCCTTTAGGAAGAAGGCTTGTAAACTTTTGGTAGGAATAGGAGAATTTTGTGCTGACATTTTCTCCTTTTCCTAAAATACCTTCTATTCTATTTCAGACAGGTTCAATCAATGGAGCCAGACCTAAGTTGTTGTCCGAAAATGCATTCAATTTTGGCAAATCTGAATTTCTCCTTTACGAAAAATATTTTAAATGGACTCTTTCTCAGGCTTGTTAAAACAACATTTGGTAAGGTATGGTAACGGGTTAAAGACAGGGTTCAACATTTGGGCCAAATAAACAGTTCTAGCCTTAAAATGCATTCAATTGTTATAGGTTTAAAACTGTAATTTTGCTATGAGATGATTTATTTCTTGAAATAAAATTACTATTTTGTCCCAAAGACAATTTTATTGAGAGAGCAAAGAGTTTCTAGAAATATGCTTTTCAGTGAAAAACTGAGCCTTATAGATCCAAATATTGACCTTGACAATCTTGAGGAAGAGACTTTTGAAAGCATTGTGGGAAGAGGAGAAAATACTGGTAATCAACGTTTTTTGACTTCTCCACAATGTTTTTGATCTTAACATTGGCAGATGATAATTTAAGAGCAGCTGAAAATGTGTCGTTTGGCTGGGAAAGTACTAAATTTGTACTTAACATACTGGTAAGGGTAGAAGATACTGGTTATTGTGGAGGAGGTCGAAACAGGAGAATATTTAAATATAAAGCACGACTTAATGAGATTTGCCCTTAGAATGGCTGCGGTTTGTAACAGCAACACATACATGTGTACATATACACAAAACATATTCAACTTGAAAAATGAATGTCAGTCATAATAGGTTGCTCAAATGTCAATAGCTAGCCAAAAAGCCCCAAATAAGCTACAAATTATTCGCAAACATAATTCAAATAACAAGTAACAAAAAACGTGTTAAAGTCTCCCCTGGGAAACAGAAGGAGGCTTAAACTTATGTACTTTTTAAGTTGTCTATGATTTTCTGAAGGGTTTCAACCAGTTAGACGACATCAGGTCTCTAAAATGCTGGCCGAACATCAAGTCTCTAAAAGTGTAATTTCACAAAAATCAGCCCACATCTGTAATTTCATGGCCGCGGCGATTGTAGTTAAAGTCTGTGCAGCTTGGGACACGTAAGTACCATTGTAGCTAACATTTACAGGAGAAATTTTCCATAGTGATCTGAAAAAACATTTCTCAAGCAGTATCAGGTGTTAAGCCATTAGTTATTTTGTACCAGGGTGGGTGGGCAATTTGCAAAATTAGTCTCAAATTGCTTACTTGTTCATACGTTGAAACACGTTTTGTAGAGAAAACATATAACCGTGAGAAATACAAAATCCCCCTCACTGCCACAGAATGCAACGAATATCCTTCCCCGCAATAACACGTTACTATCCATATTGGATAGTTGTAGTTATTGTAGAATTAGTCAAGACAAGAGAATCTTTAAAGATAAAACACGATTTAATGAGATTTGTCCTTAGAATGGCTGCGGCTTGTAATCAGCAACACATATATGTTCACATATACACAAAACATATTCAACCAGCAAATGAATGTCAGTCATAATAGGCTGCTCAAATGTCAATAGCTAGCCCCAAAAGCCCCATTCGGGCCACAGATTATTCACAAACATAATTCAAATCACAGGCAACAAAAAATGTAGTAAAGTCTCTCCTGAGAAACAGAAGAAGACTTAAACTTATGTACTTATTTAGTTATTATGATTTTCTGAAGGGTTTCAACCAGTTAAACGACATCAGGTCTCTAAAAAGCTGGCCGCCATACGACAGGTAACCCCGATAACCTGTAAAGCAGGTATAGGGTTAACAAGTCGCCCAATTTTATGATAAGGTTGCTTTGCCGTCTTTAATTTGTCATAAAACCTTCTTTAAAAACCACTACTGCTATGTATGGCTTTGCAAAAGAAACTTCACATTCCTATCAATAACTCAAACACTTTTGCAGTAATTTTATTTCTTTTAACCATAGCCAAGTGGGCCGATAACAACATGTCAATCTTGTTAGGAATTAGAATTGTCCTTTTCAAAGAATCTATTTCAAAGCCCAAAAATATCATTGATGTACATGGCCCTGCTGACTTTTCATCTGCTAACGATCAAGGGTAGCCTGCATTGACCAAACAGTGTAAAAATATTAAAAAAAACATTTCGAACGACCCACAACTGACCTTTAGACCTAGTGTCAAGGCTTTGTCGATAAGAATCTGACCCTCAAATTATAATCAAAGCAAATGGATATCTGCCGGGTGCATGGGAAGAAGACGAAAAGCTGATTTTATGTCTCTCTTTGCCGTAAAAGCCCTTTTTCTAAAGAAAATACCATATCCGCGACCTTATCAAACTTTGAATATTCCATCGAACCTAGCTCATCGGGGATGCCATCATTGATACTGATCCCATGAGGGTAGGATAAATGTGTAATAAGGCGCCATCCACCATCTGATTTGGGTACCACCCCAATCGCAGACACTCATAAATTTGAAATTGGGGGTTATTTAAATGGACCAATCATTCGACCTAACAAAACTTCTTCTGGGGTATCTCACTCTGTCAGAAATTCCAATGGCTGATTTCAAATTATGACAATGCAAACCTATTCTGGAGCCTGTGAAATGTAACCTGAAGACCTCATTTAAACCTTATTTTCAAGCATAGATCAGAGTACCGGTTAGGGTAAAACTGAAGAAAATACTCTAAACGGATTTTTCTAATGGGTGTTGAAGCGAAGGCCCATAGTTATGTCTGATGGTACTTGCTGATCTTGGGCGAAAAAATGCACCTCGACCTGCGTACCCCTCGGAGACAGAGGGTCAACTTTGCCAGGTGCTCACATGGGTTGCAGGGGCAGGTGATTTCATTTGACATGAGACTTGGGGGATAGTCCCCGGAGCACATAAGGCATTTGTGGAAGAGTGCACAAGCATAACGTGCACATATTCCTTTTAAATTGTAGTCATAGCATCTGTCAAAGTTTCTGTTGGGTCCATATTACTCTTATAAGTTTGTTTTCATAGAAGCCTGCATGAAAAGTAGCCGCATCCCAGTGTCTAGTAGTATTACAGGATAACCTGTGTCTACATTGCTCATCATAAAGGCGTCAGCCATTTCCTCCAAAACGGCTTTAACCAGTACAAATTATGTTCATATACTTCAAAATACTTTGGGTCTTTTCTTCATGAGCTGGAAGATAGATGTTTGCATATACATGTATTAGAAACAGGTCTGTCCATGTTTCAAATTGTTAGCATGTTTGATTTTGGTTTTTGCTGCAAAATAAGCTGCCCTGAGGCACTCAAGGAAACAAATGTATTATTGCTGCTCTGCATACTACATACTAATTGAATGTCTAAGATTTAATAAGTCAACATAATCACCATTTGTTATCTTGCTCCTTGTTGCCGAGTTAATGTGATCCCTTATGGCAGCCGAAACTTGGGGAATACGACAATCTGCAGGGATACCTGCACTGATGTCTGGTGCAAACAAGTTATCCTCGGGTTCTTGAGTTGGTTTTGCACCTTGAACGGGCATGGGGGCAACTTGGTCGACTTGTTCGTCCATTTGATCATCAACACCACGGCGCCGTTTGCTTTGACCGTTTGTTGCAGCGGTATTCCGTCTTTTGCTCGTCATTATTCATTGATAAATATTGTCAATGTAGTGGCGATGAAAAGAAAAATAAAGAACAATAGAGACCCTTGCAAAACACAATTAGATAGCAATCGATCACCATATGGTAACCATTAATCACCAAATTGACAGAATACACAGCGGAACTCAAGCGTACCCTACCCACTTTAATATATAAGCAGCAGGAATATTCGACCTTTTCGTAGAATTAAAACGATTATCATGAAAAGGGACACAATAAGACATGGAAGTAACGTGAAAGACTTCCGACAAAGCTAGATTCATGCACAATAAAATCTCAAAGGAAGTAGATTTTGCTAAATTAGACTCAAATTGCTTACTCACCTGTGCATACGTTGAAAAACATTTTGTAGAGAAAATACATTACCGTGAGAAATACACGACCCCCTCACTGACACAGAATGCAACGAATATTTGTCCCTGCTGCAATAACACGCTAGTATCCATATTTGATAGCCGTATTTACTAGCATCTTTTCCTTTTCCAACAGTATTGTGAATTTTTTTCCTTGGTGTTGTCAAAATTTTGTCTTTTGGTGAAAGAGATTTTTTTCTTTAAATCTTTACCATTTTATTTGAATTATTTAAAAAAAAAAATGAAAAGAGTTTCAAAACAAACGCCTGTCTGTGTTCAAAATCAGAGATTTAAACCTTTAGATTGGAATACAAGTGTCGAGTTTTCATGACATTTAAGAACGAATGGAGCTTTCAAAAAAAGGAAAAAAAAATTTTTTTGAAACATTGCAGGAACATGAGAAAATTCTGGCAACGAACATTTTCTGACTTACACAATATTCACCATCCTATTAAAGATAATTTTCATCATTTGAGCTGTTCGTCCCTTTTCCTACTATTATTTTCATATTGAAGAAAAATGGTAATTTATTTGTATCAAATACGTATCTTTTAAGATAACTAGTGGTAGTTCTAGATCTCTTTGTTTAAAACTATCTACAAAAAGCAAGCATGGATCGATTAAATATGAGTTAAATGTCTGTCACATGACGGTTCTCACGCAGATAAATTAGCACTGATGGTTGTTGTTATTCAAGCATTCCAGAATATTATTAAAAAAATTCACATTTAAAAAATGCATTAAATGTGGATGTGATCACAATTTAAGAACCGTCTACATTGAAATACTTACAGAAGCCAAATTAAGTGTGGTGCATACTACGGTAATTGACTGTGAAACGGTAGATCATATTAGCATTATGTCTTTTCCTCAAAGTGTCTTCTACCCAAACACAATCTTCGTCATTTGAGACTCATTTAATGGGTTATTTTGTCATCGTTAACAAATTGATTTATTGAAATAAGTCTATTCCTTGACGCCTGAAATAGTTTTATCCTTTTATCGCCATGGGAAAAAAACAGGGACATTTGCCAAAAGCATAGATCAAGATCAGGGTCTGTATCCACAAACCATTCTTAAGACTATTCTTAATCTCATTCTCCAGAACTTCTTACCTTTCAAAGTATCAAACTTCTGATTGGCTAAACCATTTAGTTTAGCCAATCAAAGGCTGTGTTACTTTGAAATTTAGAAAATATTAGAAACTAAGACTAAGAACTTTTTTTAAAGAAATGGTTGGTAAGTAAGGACCCAGAGGGCAAAGAACGTGCAGTCATGCTGTAGATCTTGACCTTCAACTTGTTGAGCCAATTATGAAAATTTGTCTTCGTGGATTGTGAATTTAGAGATATTTTTCTCCTTTTCCCAAAATGTTCTCCAAAACCTTCTTCATCAGGGTCGTTAAATCTTATAATAAACGACGTTTATGACATTTTTTTCTAAAGGACAGATTTTTTTTATCTCTAGGAGATTACAGTTAAAACAGATGTGAGTCCCCGTGCTCGTTTCTGAGAAATTTGCCATTGGAAAAGGTATATTCAGTTCCAAGATTCATCTTATATTGAATTTAAAGCGCCTTTCTTAAATAGTCAATTAAACAGGAAAATTGCGGCAAAATATACAAATATATATCATTTTAATGAAAATTCACATATCTTTTGCACAAAAATATATATCAAAGCCTGATTTTGAGCATGGCAAATGCACAAATACGTATGTTATATATAGACCATCAAGTTAAAAATGGAAAAGTTTTGATCGAATTAAGGGTAAATCTTAAATAAAATACATACTTTCTAACGGACAGATTTTTCCAACTTATAGTATTTATAATTCTAAACAATAAGGAAAAAATGGCACCTATCTGTGCTTATTTCGTCAGAAAACAAGGTTGAAAGTCACTGTGGAAATTATTTTTTCAGGGAAAAAATTAGGATAATAGCTCAGCAGACATGTTGAAAAAAAAAGGCAAAATTGCTCAATAGTCCTTTTCCAACAATAATTTTTAAAGTGGAAACAACTTTACTTCCACAGCTTTAAATTTACTGCCTTTGTTTGATGTGTAACTCCGTGTCAGCAGCATTTTAATCATTTCACGGTGACAGTTCAAAGATCCATTTTTTTCTCTTCACTAATACTACCCGAAGAAAGTGCTACTTGCTTCAGTACACCAATAGTATTACCATTCTGTGCAAAAATACATAGGTGCACTTTTGATTCAATATCCATCACGAAAATAAGTGCACAGTAGGATGCATGCGAACATTTGTCATATACGTCAATCACGAAATATCACTGATTGGCGTAAATATTCTCTGATTCAGTATCTAGCGGTTCAGGCAGCTGTTCACCGACTTTGTTAAAATCTATTGACACATATTCGGTTTGTCGCTTAGCGGAAGCTATTTTAGGCTTTATAGAAGTCGCCCCTTATGTTGGGAGGTTCAAATCAGCATAAACAAGGTTCGAGGGTCCGGGTTGCCCGACAGCGTTCTGTAGAAATAGAAAGTACTGGCTGTTTGTTATTCTTTACTTACTCACATTTATTTAGTATCATGTAGAATTAAAGCTTTATGTTAATAGATGAAATAATAATTTGCTATCCAAATTTGCAAACGGACATTCATACAGTTTCAAATATCATTTAAATAGAAAAATCTCATTGTATTAGAAAATATATATCCAACATCAGATTGCAGATTCTGTGGAATCCAAATCTTACTTTCGCTATTTTCCAGAACACATGACATGACGCTTTGCAACCTAATAGCAGAGAGTATTTTCGTATTATATCATTCTTTATGAACTACATATTTATTTCGGTACAGAAAATCTCCCACATTTGATAGGATAGGGATACCAGCATCTCACACTGTAGATCAGAAATAGAAACCAGCGTTTTACATTGTTAGTAGGTTATAAAAACCAACATCTTACACTATTGTGTAAACATGGAAACAAGCATTTAACACTGTTGGTAGGTTATATAGACCAACATCTTACACTATTGTGTAAACATGGAAACGAGCACGTTACACTGTTTGTAGGTTATAGAAACCAATATCTTACAGTACTGGGTGAACATGGAAAGGTGCATCTTACTCCATTAATTGAACATGGGAACGAGCATCTTTCATTTTCTTTTATGTTAGAAAAAAGATAATCTTTCACTATAAGTGAACCCACTGAATTGCTTTGAACCTAAGAACTGTTTCAAAACTTAGAGTTTGACTGCCATTAAGAATGATAAATGAATATGATTCGTGAATTTTTCAAACGTACGTATAGTTTGAAGCAGCTGATGGTTTCATTTGATGTCATTTTTACAAGCCAATAAGACGACAATTAAACTTGTTCTTACATTTTCAGTGTCTCTTGGACCAACAGGTTGTTTGTCTGGTGGTGAGGGCACCGGCTTAAAAGTATTTACTTCGGCTTTCAGAGAGCTACATCCCGCAATTTCGCCTGTATTTACATAGGTAGCCTCTATGAATAAAAGTATTTCCCTGTAAAAGTAGCTATGAATAAAAGTATTTCCCTGTAAAAGTAGCTATTCAATACTATGAATTTACTCTAGAATTTTAAATATCGGCTATTACTTTTTTCAAGACTTTTAAAAAACTTTTGTAAAAAGAAAATAGCCGAAAATGTGAACAATAGGCTTACTTAACTTATCATATCTTATTCGTTCCTGTGGAATTTATAGTCATCTAGCTATTCATTATTATTATTATTATTATTATTATTATTATTATTTGTAAGAAACAAAACAAAAAGTTTTATTTTAATGTCTTACTGTTTTTCTTCAATACATCGTCGTGTTGAAAGCTTATTGAACTTGTAAACATGGAAAGAAAGCCATTTTTCTTCTATGTGTACCAAGCTACACCCAAGCTGTTTAGTTTCATTTTAAACAGGGGTATAGATCTTAGATCAGACACCAAGTTCTCTGCAGTCTGAAATTGATCTATGCCATCCGCAAAAGTGTATCAAACGTTGCAGCTTAGTTGAGACTATAATAAAAATATGCCGTTCTTCTATTCTTAAACACAAGGATCAATAACCATTGAAGTACATACCATTTATGGAGTCTTGGGCCCTGAAAAGTAGATGATGAACTTAAAAAAAATCAAGAAACATGACATAGCAACATAGAAAAAACGTAAAACCGTAGCCTTAAACAGCCAACGTCTTTATCATCTATTCATTTACAGTTTTTTGTTCCCCTGATTTCCATTGCACTGCCATTTACATAAATTTAGTACATTTAAAAACGCACATTTTGGTTTCAAATTAATATCTTGGACAAAAATGAATCCATGACAACGAAAATTTACCAATTCACCATGACAAATGGCCATATTTAATGGCTCATTACTCAAATGTTCATAAAGATTAAATGAATAATTCATCTTTTTTTCAAAAGCCTGTATTTGTGTGCTCAAAAATTGAGATTTACAAAGTTAATAGTATTACCATCGAAAACATCAATTGAATACTGACATCGCCGACACATACACAACACCTAGGCTGCTATACACGTCTGTGGAATATTATTCCGCTCTTGAATCAGTGCCTGACGGGAGTTGGATTTCATTTTTGAGGTTGGTAAAGTTACATTAGATGAGTACCATACACACTTAAGGCATCTTATGATCAATGTTTGAGGTGGTCACACTCAATATCAACTTCGTAAACTAAAATTTTTGACCACACAAGCTGAGGCTTTTGATTTGAGTGATTTATTCATTTGGTTTTTGTGAAATTTCGGGCACTGAGCCAATACAAATTGCAATTTTACATGGTGAATTTTCATTGTCGTGGATTCATTTTTGTCCGAGATATTAATTTAAAACCAGGGTGAACGTTTTTAAAAGTACTCAGAATATATAGCTTAGGTAATGGTGGGTGTACAGCATATGTCTCAAAACGGAAAGACGTTGGTTTTGAATTTGTGAATTATATATATATATGTGTGTGTGTGTGTGTGTGTGTGTGTGTGTGTGTGTGTGTGTGTGGCTGCCATTTCAGGAATAAAAGAAACGTGGTTTGTGCCAACTTTGCAGGCTATGATCAGAATAATTTTGGAGATGCCATGCAAAAGTTTTTGTTTCTAGAGTAGAAATGTAAAGATTCACTGTGTTACAAGCATGCTAAGATACTTTTGACATGCAAGAAGATCATCTTTTAGAAAAAAGTTTTTTAATATTTTCTTTTTTATTTCTTATTCTTTTTTTCTTTTCTGTTGTGAAAAAAAAGAAACACAAAGAAGAGATCACTGATAAAAATTGTAAATACGTGTACATGTACACATCGTATGTGAATAACGATCTTAATATCACTTTGAATAATTGGTAACTTAAATAATTCTGTACTATTGCCTTTAATGCCGCTATAGAAGTTTCCTTTCTAAAATCATTAAATAAATGGAAAATGCTGTTTTTTGAATGCTCAATTTCTCCCATTTTCAAATTTCGAGTAGAAATTTAAAAATTCCGATGCTTTTACGTGTTTCCCCCCCCCCCCCAATAAACATCACTTTATAATAATAATATAATAACAAGATTATTTAAGATTCCTCTCTAAACTTCTTTTTTTTTTTTTTTTTTAAGAATTAGAATATATGTACATATTATTTTCTGTTTCTTTTTTCCTTGCATTTTAGTACCGTTTGTCATGATTTTCCGCTGGTGGGGGGTGGGGGTAAAAACAGATACAAAAAATGTAATCACAATTTCTCAAGAGAGTCAATATTTCTGAAATTGTCCACCAAAACATTGCGGCTTCTATGATGCTATGCATCATAAATTTGTCTTGTTTACAATTTACAAAACTTCCCTACGGTTTCTCTGTTTGGAAAATGAGACAGGGATTCATGTATATATGGTATCACACCACTGGTTTTTTGCCATGTTGAAAATAGAGAGGAATCAATCATCTTTGAAGCTTCACAGATAGATTAATGGCAAACCTTTGCCTTATCCGTGTCTTGCTTTCAAAAGTACGTCCATAGTCATTCCAAAATACATTAAAAACAGCATTTTCTATTGTTTCAGTCAATCACGATAAAGCACAAAAATGCGCAATGTCAAAGTTCTGTTTCGCACTTGCATATTGCGCATTTTGGGCGCCGCACCTTTGTGTGTTCTATTATTTAAGTCAAAAATGGTAAAGAGCAAATGGTGCAATGTCAAAGTTCTTTTCTACACTTGCGTGTAGTGAGTTATGGGTGGAATGCGCTTGTGTGCTCTACCAAATCAAATCATGTTTTTTAAATGGTCAATTACAAAAATTGTCAAATGGATATGTAAGTTGTTGCTTCGATATAACAGAAATAACAATGAAAGTGGCATAGAACACTAATCAACTCTTTACCGAGCAAAAGTTTTTAGAAATGGTCCACATTGAAAGATTTTGCAGACGTTACATTAAACGTGACTCAAAATCGGAATGTGTCTTTGGAAGGCAGGAAAACTGTGTGGGGAAACGTAGTAAATGTTGGTTAGCATTTTCTCCTTTTCCCACCTTCTTTTTTCCAAATACCTTTTTTCTTTAAGTCGTTCAAACTGGGGATTGTGTGGTAAAGGTTAACAAGTGTTTTTGTGGACGGTATAGATCAAGACAAGACAGCACAGAACTTGTAGTTTAAACTTGAATAGATAGCGTTTGCATGTTTATTCGGGCATATTTTTTTTCGCTCAGTTGCATTTTTCCAGAGCTAGATAGATTACACGCAGCACACTCGGAAATCAAGAAACATAGGTGTGAGAGTGATTTTTCTTTTGTTCCTCTTTTACTCTGTTTGTTACTGGTAATGATCTTATGCATATTAACCATTTTCACCTAGTCCAGAGTTTTAACAACCCTGAAGAAGAGTCTTTTTGAAAATCTGGTAAAAACGAAGAAAATGCTGGTAACCAGCATTTCTTCCTTTTCATACAATGTTTACCGCCCTTTGGAAATCTTTTTATTCCTTTTTATAAGACAGTTTTTTTTTTGTTTTTTTTCTGCAAATACTTTCAATTTGAACAACGATTTTTATCGTAACACTTTGTCGTTTGGTAAGGAGTGAAAAAGACGTGTTACATGATTCTTTATAAAAAGGTAGCATTTAGGATTCGACCAAATTGAAAGCATGTGCAGACGACAACATGAATGTAGCTCAAAGGATGATTTCTGTCTTTGATAGGGTGGAAAACATTGTTGAAAAAAGGAGAAAATACTGGTAAATGTCGTTTTAAATATGATTTCTGTAACATCGAGGCGACTAATGCACCTATAGTGTAGTTTCTCTTCACTGATATTTTGCATAAGATCCTTCCAAAGTCACTGGACCTTGTCTGATATAAGAGACTGATGAAGGGGGAGAGAGAGACGGACAGAGAGTTAAACAGACAGATGGACAAACAAACAGACAAATGGACGGACGGACGGACGGTTTGACAGACAGACAAACAGACAGATAGACAAAGAAAAAAAGAGCTTTTAAGAGGTAAATAGTTGATCATATTTAAAGACAAAATGATAAGATAGCGGAACGGATAAAAGAATGGATAAATGGATGATTGATTTGAAGAAATAGATGCTAGTAGAAGGTGTTGTATATTCTGTATCAGTTAAGCATAACGTCCATTCCTTTGTCGTAATAGTTTAAACTGTTAGTACCCCCGGGCTGCGTTTATTAACATACCAATGCAGGTTTCCAGGGCTGAGCGTTTTGATTCTATATATAGATGAGGGGATAAAATACTTTTACATTTTATTTTCAAAACGGAATGTATATGTTTGTTTGGTTTCAGAGACAGACAAACGTATATAAGTCTATCTAACTGGTAATTCAATTCAATCAATTTGCTACAACAAATAAAGACAGCCCTAAGTGAAGTGAAAAATTTATTATATTTAAAACACTGCTGACATATTGCTAAACCTCGGTCTCCTTTTCAAAACGGACAGCCCGTAGCGTAGTTTTGTAAATTGTGAATAAAAGCGGTGGAATTGTAGCATGTATGCAATCCTTACAATTGACAGAGAGTTGAGCTCCACAAAATGTGTGTGCTCCTTTCCTCTTTGACGAAAGGCCTCGTTCCACCTGCAGCCCTCCCCACCCCCAGAGAGAGAGAGGAGAAAAGAGAGAGAGAGATGCACAATAAAAGGGAAACGTTAATTAATACTCGAGATCAGTATGTCTTTATATACGTGACTAAAGAAATTCTAAACCATTCAAATGAGCTGGAAATCTTTGTGTGCCCTTTCTGCGTGAGATAGTCCCGATATACTTCAAGATTGTTTGACAGAATTGTGTCCCTCGTTTAGGAAGTCGCCATTTTACCAGAACAAAATAATGCCGGGCAGTGATGCATAATTGACACAAATATTTATGCGTATCGTCTTTAATAAGATAAATGAGAACTAACGCTTTGGGACAAGTAGCCAAATTGCATATTAAGTATGCTGACAGTAAAATCTCTTCGTATATTTGTTTCAAGTTTAACATCGCCAAACTGAAAAGTTAATATCTGTCCAAATTCAAAGCATGATCTGCAGACACCAAATTTAGTGTGGCTCAAAGGATGGGTTTTGTTATAGAAGTGTAGAAAACATTGTAGAGAAAAAAATGCTGATAACTAGCATTTTTTTCTTTTGCCACAATGTGTTCCAAAAAAGATTTTCTCCTCGGATTTGATCAAAGTCAATATTATCTTCAGTCTGACGGGATGCTCCGATGTTATTTTTGTGATTGGGTCTCTGCACAGTGTTCCCACTGGCTTTTTATTTGAAGGGTACACTTACCCCCTGAGCTGTAAATCAGGGGGTAAGATTTCATATTAGAGGTTATGACAATAATGATTCCAAACTAGAAGTAAAGTAATCAATAATGATGATTTGCACCACAAAAGTATGTTATATTAAGATATCTGTGGAAATTTACTGTTTAAAGTCATTAAAAAGCTGAAAATACGGTCTGAAGTGACTCTGATCGGACAAGGTCAAAAGGAACATTGTGTTTTGTCATGCGTTTCCGTGTTTTTTTGCATCGAGCATTTTTTCATGTGTGTTAATTTATGGATAGGTTTTTCCGCGTGATTTGACAATAATTTATCAATGAGGGCAGCAAGTAACTTCAAATCCCGTCATTTTACACAATTTAAGCGGGTAATGGATTTTTTTATGTTTTTTTTTTTTCTTACGTGAGGTCTCCCTTGTAACAAAAATTTGTTACGTGAATTTCAATTCTATAACGTGATTTACGCAACAATTTGTGTAAGTGGGAACACTGCTGCAGAGACCCTTTAGCATTATGTACAGCATGCATGAGCGTCTACAGACCTTGAGGTGATAACAAGTGTAAATAAAACATTTCTCTTTTTGTTGTCATTAGAAAATGGACAAGTTTCTCAAATTTATTCAATTAATAAAATCTGTGCCCTGATAGCTTATTTGTCGGAAATATTTACAAATGAATTGCAGGTCATAAAAATGTGCACGTTAGAATTTATACTCTGTGAGAAATGCACCCTCTCCTGTTTTATGAACATGTAGTTCAAACCCATCCCTGAACGAATATATGTTGTTGTTGTTTTTTTTTTCAAATACAAATACACGGTAATGACCATTTCTTCATCCATTTAAATTCATCTCGTAAGTAGAAGGATACTATCTTATCAAATATGACACATACTGAAATTAACTCTTGAGATATAGCGGGTTTTTTATTTCTTAAAAATTAGTAAATTGTAAGCACAACGGTCAATGGCTTTGTAGAGTTTAGAACAAAATAAAATACTTTTACAGTCATCAAAATTTATGGCAGTGGAGATAGAATTCGAATGAGGTCAATCATAATCGTATTTTTTAAAGTACATATTGTTTATCAAATCTGCTTGACACTTTTACATGCTTGTAGACACTTGTAGACGCTTGTGGACGCTTGTAGACACTGTTTAGGGAGACCCCTGAAGGGATGCTCTGATGTTATTTTTGTGATTTGGTCTCCGCACCCCAATCACAAGAAACAATCACTAAAATAACATCGGAGCTAGTTCCTGAATAGGGGTAAGTCAATATCAGATTTGTTTGGTGTTCTTTTTACCAACAGTTATAGACCTCTGTCAATTTCATTTACTGTAATTTGCACTATAAGGGCTTACAAAAAGTCAATGCTTTGTTTTCTCCTTTTTGGATTGTCATAAAAAAAAAAGACAAGCTTTTTCCTCCTGAAATTTCCAGTCACAACTTAAAATTGCTTTCAGAAATTATACATCAAAATCAGACAACACCTGCTATTTGCAAATATTCTGGTTATAACAAATCTTTTTTTTTTTTTCATCTTTTTTTCAAAACCAATTTTTTTTTCTTATAACTTATATCAGAATAGGGATCGCATATACTCAATGTGTATGACCCCTGATCTGAATATTACCCCAAAAGTTTTCCTTCCACACATAAGCTGTTTTGCAGATTATATAGACTAAGATCAGACAGCCCGTTGCAGAGAATGACAGTCATTTCGACACCGGGTCATTTCGACACCCGGTCATTTTGACGCTTTTTGGTCGTTTCGACCCCCGTTGAAAATGTTTTTGCAAAATTTGGTCGTTTCGACACCCGATTTTTTCCGAGCGTTATTTATATATGAGATATATGAGATCATAAAATAAAACTCTAAATGTTTGCTTTGTCGTATTTCAGTAATTCTTTTTTAAGTGCGTGATTAAAATACGTGTTTTTGTATTGTTTTACATGTTGATTCAAATAATGGGCAAAAGTAATCGGCAATGTCGAATTCGACAGCGGGGATCGAAATGACCAATGTTTAGCTGTTATATCCCATTACATAGACATTATAACTTATTTGTTTTTCAATGCTGTGTTTTTGGTATTGATTGATTTATTGATTGATTACCTTTTTCCACCACTTCAACAGTATTTCAGTTAGTTTGTGGCGACCAATGCAACAATCCATGCTTTCCTAGACAGTTTAACTGCCGTGTTTATCAATGTTCTGCTTTTTGTATCCATTTTATGCTGCAACCAGTGCACCTATCCATGCCTTTCTAGTGATTATTTTACCAGTGCTCGGCACAACTTTTTATTTCAAAAATTGCAATGGTCAGAGTCCCGCAAATATCTGATACAGCCGTACCTGACTTTAACTTCTTTTTCATCATAATTTCAGTTTTTTCGTGGCGAACCTTACACAAATATGAGTTTTCCTTAACCCTTTTACCAGACGACAAAATTTCAACCTTGTCAAATTTAAAGCGCTTGCAGACGACAATATCAATGTGACTCAAATGTACCTTGTTCTCTGAAAAGGTAGAAAACATTGTGAGATGCCGGTTACCAGCATCTTCTCCCTTTCCCATAATGATTTCAAAAGGTTTCTTTTCCGGAGGTGTTAAAAGTCGCTATTGTGTGGTAAAGGGTTAAGCCTTTACGTCGCACATACATTCTAGGCCACAAGCCGAGTTTCCACGTAATCACCATCGAAATAAAAGTCAGCCGTGACAGAGGAATCATTCCCGTTGCAATGACTATCAACATTCGTGCGTAAGAAATAGGTCGACCCGGTGTTCTATCCAGCTAACCACTGTCTTTTAAGTCCTGTACGCAAGCGACTGAGCTAATGGTGGTCGGCCCTGATTTGCTTTAATTAACGATTGAATATTGCCTCAATGTTTTCCAAAAAGTAGTGTCAACCACTGAACATCCCATAAGCCTATTCAAGGCCAGTTATTACAAGGACACAACGAAACATCTTTTTTTTTTCTTTTTTTTTCTTTTATTCTGATTTTAAGAAACGACAGTGCCATCAAAATCTCAGAGCGAGCTATGGTTGCATAATCTTTTTCAAAACTTTGTCATGTTTTGTTACAACGCTTGATTTAGTTTTTCTTCTGTCTGTCCGACGGACATAACAATGAAATATGAAATTCATTTACAGTTTCATAAATTACATAATTTACATAACCTATATTCCGGTGTAATACCATTGTATCTTCCAGTTTCACAATAATACCATTTCCTATTTTTAAATTGAGATATTTTAAATATTTACGACGTTCTAAATGCAAAGTACTGATTCGAACATACAACACGTGTTTTTTGGTCATGTGACCTTCTAATATCTGTTTGCGAAGTTTTGCGCGAATTGTAAAAATATATCTACAGACTTTAACTCGTGCTGTGATGTGGGGGCAACACACCCTTACGCTGCTCAGCGCGAGTTACTGACCTTTTGCGAGCAGTGTAAATGAAGGTCAGACTGCACAAAACATGCGTTCTGATACTAAATCTACACTGACCGATAAGGAAATATCCTTCCCCCTCCCCAAAATACCTTTGAAATATCAAACTTTGGGATTTTACTTTTGGTTTAAAATTTGCTCATCAATTAATAACAGGATAAGGGGTAAACTCGATTTAAATAATGGTAAGCCAAGCTTTCCCATTGAAACCATGATAACGGTTGATTGTCTACGTGAACACTTCAACAAACGACAAAAATTTTGACTCGATCACAACAACGACTTGTGCGTGTGCTACTTAAAAGCATTTGCAGACAACGAATTCAATGTAATGGAGTTTTTCTTTGATATGGTTGAAAACATTGTGTGAAGAGGATAAAACAACGCTGGTTATTTGTACAATGTTTCCAAAAGGTGTACCTGAAGGTCATTACAACTTGGGATTGTATGGTAAAGGGTTAGGGAGATAAAGTGTGCAGTAGATGAAAGACCGGACAGTATGGTTCGTATGGTCAGATATTGATTTCTGTACTTTGGTTTCAGTAGAGGGAAAAAAGTAAAAGTTCTACGAAGTAATTTGACTAACCTGTGTCACATGTTCGATGCTGCCATCTGTTACATGTATCGCACGAAACCGCCTGTTGTCTTCTCCCGACCACACTCCTACATTTAACACAATTATCTGCCATTGCAGAACAAGGAAATAATGAAACACTTCCTTTAAAAACTCCTGTTTATTCATAAAACTCCAACGACATACACACACAAATCAACTATTAACAAATTCTTGTCATTTCAAATTTAAGTAAACTAGTTATTTCCAACTGCACATATAGTAGATGTAGCTTAATTGCAATTTCATCTCCTTTAAATACTTTTTGGGATACCCCAATCTAAATAACTCTTTAAATACTCAAATTAATTACCGATACTTTTTATCTTTTTTTTAGCTCACCTGAGCACGAAGTGCTCAAGGTGAGCTTTTGTGATCGCCCAATGTCCGTCGTCCGTCGTCCATTTTAAGCTCAATTGACCTCACAATTGGTCAGAAATTGAATTTTGTACATGGAGTGAAATTTCGCCTATTGACTCAGGTGAGCGATCCAGGGCCATCATGGCCCTCTTGTTTTAAAGAAATTACATTAAAGACATTTTCTAGAAGTACTATTGACTACATTATACAAATTTAAGCAAACAATCAATCAGTGGGTATAATTTGCGAAAAACAATTAGCAAATTAAAACAAATCAAAAGAGACAATTAATTCCAATTAACAAACAGTTTGTTTCATAATTAGCATTTATTCAATCAACATGAAAAAACATAAAAGTACATAAAGAGATTCTATTATTACTAACAAATAACACATTTCTATCTTCTTCAATTACCAATCTCCGCAAATACAATTCCACCGTTGTATCAAGCAAGATGATTGTCTAGCTGCAATAGTAGAACAAAAAAAGTAAACATAAACATCGGCAAAGGGGTTATTTTCACTATATACTGCAAAAAAAATTATATTGAAATATTTTACAACATACTGCGCACAAAAAATGCATGTTTTTTCTCAACATTCGGGAAGGGCGAAAATGAACGGGTGTCGAAACGACCATTTTTTGCAAAAAAAATTTTTGGGGTGTCGAAATGACCAAAATAGGGGTCGAAACGACCAAAAAGTGTCGAACTGACCGGGTGTCGAAATGACCGGGTGTCGAAACTACTGGATACCGTTGCAGAAGTCAAAATTATGACATATTTGCACAGAGTGTGTAGTCTTATTTTGAATCTAGAGTGAGCTTTTTTTTTTTTGCAAATAGACCTTGTGAAATATTTTAACTCAAATGACCCCCCCCCCCAAAAAAAAAAAAAACAGTGCGTCATCAGTGACGCAACTTTCCAAAATCTAAATCACTAGAAAATTGAATAAAGCGTCATAAATCCAAGTCTGTTTTTGCTTCAATATCAGACGAACACCGTTCCTTTTTTTTTTTTAATACAGGGTTTATTTTAGATAAAAGTGGTTTTCCGGTAAATTAGATTGGACGTGTCGTAAATACGGGCCCAGTCAAAGTCTTGGTTTGGTTGTCTGTATTTCAAAGCTTATTTCAAGCGACTTCCGGTACATAAAAGTACATATTACCAATCTGTTCTGTTCGAGGAATGTAATGTCACGACGACGTAAACTGTAGCATTCTTTTTTATCGTCTGCTTCCTACAGCTGCCGATCAAGTCACATCAAGCAGCGATTCGGACGAGAATGTTTCGTGTGTCAAAAATTGCAATCGAGCTTTCCGTCAGAAATGACTTACAGACTTTAACTTTCCTGGAGTTTAAAGGGGAAGTGCGTTGTAATCCGTGCTTGAGGAAAAAGAGTCCCATTTATTTTGACCCCCTAAGTTAAAAAAATGACCCTCAACTAATGAGGCAAGGGGTCACAATTTTTAAAGCTGAGGGAAAACCCTGTTGTAAGTTGGTCTTAAAGGCCTTTTAGCAGCCACAAGCAAACAGTGCTGGTATTAATATACTCTCTTCCAAAAGAAAGTGTGCACTTTGTTTTCGGTGATTTTTCATTAACATTTTTTCTTAATGCCTATGTATTTGGTACCAAAATCGAGATCAGATTATGTACAATATAGCCATTATTTTCGATTTTGAGTTCCGGTCGCGTTAAGAGTATTTTTGATCACGAGAAAAGACTCGGTGTTAAAATCAGAACTTGTGCAGTTTAGAATTTCATGATGCTCAAATTGGGATATTAATGTTTATTTTAGTTAGTATCGTGTGTGGCCACCTAGGCTATTGATGCAAGCGACAATGCGACCTCGTATGAACCTAACGTTATGTCTGATAACGACGTCAGGAATGTTATTCCATTCCTGAATTAAGGCGTTTTCGAGGTCCCTAAGATTGTGGATGTTGCCTCTGGATCGCACACTTCTACCAAGATAATCCCAGAGGTGCTCTATCGGTTTCATATCCGGTGAGACAGCAGGCTAGAGTAGCACTTTAACGTGATTTCTGTCAAGAAACTGTCGACTTCTCTGTTCCGCATGAGGCCTTGCATTGCCATGCATCAAAATTGCCCATGTCTCTGGAATAACATCTAAACTGCACAAGTTATAGGGAAAACTCTTCTGGTACCTAGCCATAGGGCCTAGGGCTAACAAATTTGGCTTGTAGCTTTATCTACTCGACCTCTACCAAGACTGATCAAATTGTAGCCCTGGGCTCAAATTTGGCCTGGCCCCGGGGTCGGAAGTCTTATATGGGCTTATATAGGGAAAACTTTAAAAATCTTCAGGTACCTAGCCATAAGGCCTAGGACTACCAAACATGGCATGTAGCTTTATCTAACGGATGTCTATCAAGCGTGCCCAAAGTATAACCCTCGGGTCAAATTTGGCCCGGCCCCGGGGGTCAGAAGTTTTACATGGGCTTATATAGGGAAAACTTTAAAAGTTTACTTGTACCTAGCCATTAGGCCTAGGGATACCAAATTTTGCATGTTGCTTGATCTAGTGGACCTCTACCAAGAGGGCCCAAATTATAGCCCTTGAGGTAAAGTTTGTGCCCACACCAGGGGTCACACGTTCTAGATGGGCTTTTATGGTGAAAACTTTACAAATCTTCTTGTTACTAACCTTAAGACCTAGGGCTACTAAATTTAGCCCTGTTTCAGGGGTCTCATGTTTTACAGGGCCTTTTATTGAGGAAACTTAGAAAATCTTGTTTATAAGTACACATTCTACACCTGTATTATTTGGTATAGGGCTTTATCTTGCGGACGTCCAAAAGTAATAATAGCTTTGTTGTCAAAAATGGCATTGCCCTGGGGTCATTATTTTCTTGCGGATTTTATAGAAAAAATTCTGTATGTCTTCTAGTTTGAAATCTATTGGCCAAGTATTGTAATGTTTGGCTTGTAGTGTTTTTAGTTATTAGCCAGTGGAGCGATACAGGGCCATCATGGCCCTCTTGTTTGTAGACTGCATAGATCAAGACAAGGCAGCACAGAACTTGTAGTCTAAACTTGGACAGATAGCGTCTACATGTTTATTCGAGCATTTTTTCGTTCAGTTGCATTTTTCCAGAGCTAGATAATTAAAATGCAGCACACTTGGAAATCAAGAAACATACGTGTAAAAGTGATTGTCTTTTGTTCCTCTTTTACTCTGTTTCTTACTAGTAATGATCTTATGCATATAAACCCTTTTCATCTAGTCCAGAGTTTTAACAGCCCTGAAGAAGAGTCTTTTAGAAAATCTGGTAAAAACGAAGAAAATGCTGGTAACCAGCATTTCCTCCTTTTCCTACTATGTTTACCGCCGTTTTATTTTTCTTTTCTTTTTTTATTTTTTTCCAGACACAGTTTTTTTTCGTCTGCAAATACTTTCAATTTGAACAACAATTTTTATCGTAACACTTTGTCGTTTGGTAAAGAATAAAAGAGACGTGTTAATTATTTATAAAAATGGTAACATTTAGGATTCGACCAAATTGAAAGCATTGTAGTCGACAGTATGAATGTAGCTCAAAGGATGATTTCTGTCTGTGATAGGATGGAAATCATTGTTGAAAAAGGAGAAAATGCTGGTTAATGCCGTTTCAAACATGATTTCTGTAACATCGAGGCGACCGATGCACCTATACCGTAGTTTCTCTTCACTGATATTTTGCTTAAGATCCTTTCAAAGTCAATGGACCTAGTCCGACATGAGAGGCTGATGAAGAGGGAGAGAGAGACGGACAGAGAGTCAGACAAACAGACGGACAAACAAACACACAGATGGACGGACAGACAGACACACAGACACACAAAGAAAAAGAGAGCTTTAAAGAGGTAAACTACTGATCATATTTAAAGACAAAATGATAAGATAGCGGAACGGGTAAAAGAATGCATAAATGGATGGTTGATTTGAAGAAATAAATGCTAGAAGGTTTTGTATATTCGATATCAGTTAAACATAACGTCCATTCCTTTGTCTTGATAGTTTAAACTGTTAGTACCCCCGGGCTACGTTTATCAACATACCAAGGCAGGTTTCCAAGACTGAGCGTTTTGATTCTATATATAGATGAGGGAATAAAATACTTTTACATTTTATTTTTAAAACAGAATTTATGTGTTTGTTTGGTTTCAGAGACAGACAAACGTGTGTAAGTCTACCTAAATGGTCATTCAATTCAATCAATTTGCTACAACAAATAAAGACAGCCTTAAGTGAAGTGAGGAATTTATTATATTTAAAAACATTGCTGAATTATCAGGAACCTCTGTCTCTTTTCAAAAAGCACAGCCCGTGGCGTAGTTTTTTTAATCAAGAATGAAAACGCTGGAATTGTAGCATGTATGCAATCCTTACAATTGACACAAAGTTGAGCTGTGTGTGCTCCTTTCCTGTTTGACAAATCCCCCCACCCCCGAGAGAGAGAGAGAGAGAGAGAGAGAGAGAGAGTCAGTCCCCTTGGTCGATGATCGACCACTTGTAGCACATTGGTGCATCGGTTGTGCATTTTATTTTACACCCAAATTCTCATTAACACCGTTTCTATAAATAGTACATTGTCGACCTCCCTCTATATTGTATATATAGGAAGAAAAAAACGTGCAATGAAATCGAAAACAAAATACCCCCGACCAATTTCAGAGATAATATTTAACAGAAAATGGAAAAATAAACCTAATTACCGATACAGATGGGTTCTCAAATGTGTTTTTCTTTTGTGCTCTGACTCTCGAAAGTTCCAAACGCCTCTTGCCATCAAGCAATAGCTCTCATCTCAAAGAAAAAAGCTTCCACATTTTCCGCGGCTTTTTGTGTATGTAATAAAGGGAAAATGTACATAATATTCGAGAACAGCATGTCTTGATATACGTGACTAAAGAAATCCAAAACCATCCAAAGAGGCAGTAGGCCCGCAGATGATTTTCGATTAGCGCAAAGGAGCGTGAAATCTTTGTGTGTCCTTTCTGCGTGAGATAGTACAGATATACTTCAAGATTGTTTGACAGAGTTGCGTCCCTTGTGTAGAAAGTCGCCATTTCTTTCAAACCACTTATCAGAACAAAATAACGCCGAGCAGTGATGCATAATTGACACAAATATTTATGTGTGTATTATTAGATAAATGAGAAGTAGCGCTCTGGGACAAGTAGCCAAAGAGCATTTGAAGTATGCTGACAGTAAAATCCCTTCGTATTGGCCGATATCGATTTTTCCGTGTCCGCGACAGTTGACTAAGACTCCAGAAAAGCATGGATAGTACACCGGTCGCCGCGATACAACTGAAACTATGTCGAAAACGGCGTTAATCTCTCTCTCTCTCTCTCTCTCTCGTAGGAATGGGTTGGTGGGAAGCGAAGGAATGGGGACGGGAAGGAAGGAGAGGGGAGAGAAGGGTAGGTAAGGTACCATTGGTCAAAAAGGGAAAGGAGCACACACTTTGTGGAGCTCAACTTTCTGCCAACTGTAAGGCTTGCATGTATGCTAGAAATGCAGGATTTATTTGCAATTTACATAACTTCCATACGGGTTTCTCTGTTTTGAAAATGAGACAGGGGTTCATCGATACTTCTGCAGTGTTTTAAATATAATAATTTTTTCCACTGCAGTTAAGGCTGTCTTCATTCGTTGTTGCAAATTTATTTAATTAAACGACCATTTAGAAAAAGTTACACACCCTTTTCTGTCTCTGAACCAAAGAAATGCTTAAATTCTAATTTAAAAATGAAACAAACAAATTTTTTTTTTCCTGTTGCCTGTATTTAGAATCGAAACGCTAAGCCCTAAAAGCCTTTTGGGTTGTTGATAAACATAGCCCAAGGGTACTAACTGTTTAAGCTAACAAAAAAAAAAGAATGACCATTGTACTTACCTGATATCGAACATAAAAATCTTCTTCAGACAGCTTTTTTCTTCAAATCATTCATCTATTTTTCTATTCTCCTATCCGCTGCGCTATCTAAGCATTCTGTCTTTATTCAATAGTTTACCCCTTAAAGCACTCTCTCTCTCCAGCAATCTCTTATATCGGACAGGGTGTAGTGACTTTGAAAGGACCTTTTGCGACCCAGGCTCTAATGTCAGACATTGTGTCGTGCCTTTGAAAGGAACTTATGCAAAATATTGGTGAAGAGAAACTACAGGATAAGTACATTGATCGCCTCGCTGTTACAGGAATTAAAACGGCATTAACCAGCATTTTCTCCTTTTTTCACGATGTTTTCCATCCTATGAAAGACAGAAAGTATCCTCTAAGCTACATCATTTTGTCGTCTGTACATGCTTTCAATTTGGTCGAGTTTAAAATGTTACCGTTTGGTAAAGAGTTAACACGTCCATTTGACTCTTTACCAAACGACAAAGTGTTATGAAAAAATCATTGTCCAAATTCAAAGTATTTGCAATCGAAGAAAAATGTTTCTCTTAAAATTGAAATTTGTTTTTAAAAAGGTGGTAAACATTTTAAGAAAAGGAGAAAATGCTGCTTTTCAGCATTTTCTTCGTTTTTTACCATATTTTCAAAAGTACTTCTTTCCACAGGCGTGACAGGATCGCTAAAACTTGGGACTGTGTGAAAAGGGTTAATATGCATAAGATCATTACCAGTAAGAAACAAAGTAAAAGAGGGAGAAAAAATCACTTTTACGCGTATGTTTCTTTGTTATCGAAGTGTGCTGCATTTAATTCTCTTAGCTATCGAAAAAATGCAATTGAACGACAAATTTGTACTCGAATAAACTGTGGATGTTATCTATCCAAGTTTCGACTGCACGTTCTGTGCTGTCTTTTCCTGAGCTATGTTGTCCACAAAAGGAGAAAAGGAGAAAATGCTGGTGACAAGCGGTGTTTTTTACCACAATGTTTTCTGCCTTCCAAAGACATATTTCAGTTTTTGAGTCACCGGTCTTGAATTTGCCGCATTGGCAAAGGGTTAAAAGGTGTTTTACGATACTTTCATCACTAATTCAGTCAGTTTTAGGGCAAAATATGTTATGGATTCATACTCGCTCAGTAAAATGGATCACGGGGATGAATGATTTTTTAACCTCCATTGGCCAAAACATGGCTCATAAGTTTGTTCTAAACATAGTGGAAATAAAAAGAGTAAACGACTCGCAACAATAAGTATTTACCTTTCCACATTAGGTTTTCAGGGGCCTGAGCAGCTTTGAAAAATCTTGACGCACTCCGAATTAAGGCTTCTATTTAACAAAATTATAGACATGTCATATTGAAAGCATCTAAACAGGATGACTACGAGTCAGTTTATTTCTTTGGCTTATGCAACAGGTGCCTGTTATTTTTGAAAGAGTTGTCTGCCTGCTATATTCAATAATGACATTATTCTTTTTGGATTTTACATTGTCAATTGATCATCTCAACATACTCGAAGTATCAAGGTGCAGCACGGAAGCATCTAGAAAGGAAAATCGTGTCAAAGGAAGTCACCTAGGTCGTGGTTTCGAAAACAAGTTCACAATATTAGCCTTCTGTCAATCTTTTCTCTCAAATTTTGCAAATTGTCGGTAAATTTTGCATGGGGGACGCATGCTGGTTAGCCAAGGATTATATATCGCCCTTTAAAGTAGACCTTAATTCACTTTTCACCTTTATGTAACAATTTTTTTATCGTATTTTATTTAGGCACCATTTTTCTTTGCATGAGCAATTGGGGGTATATACATGTACTATCATATGGTATCATACCACTGTTTTTTGCCTTATTGAAAATAGAGAGGAATCAATCATTTTTGAAGCTTCACAGATCGCTTAATGGCAAACCTTTGGCTTATCCGTCTCTTGTTTTCAAATGTACGTCCATAGTCATTAGAAAAAAAACATTAAAAACAGCATGTCAAGTGATTGCGTTTTTCGCTAAATCCCAACAAATGCAGGCACCCTAGAATTTGTCCTCTGAAAAAGAAACTGTTCACGGCCATGACCCAAATGTTTTCTTCCTCCAGTGACACAAATAAGGGAAGTGCGCCCTTGCATTTTCTATAGTTTCAGTCAATCACGATAAAGCACAAAGAGCGCAATGTCAAAGTACTGTTACGCACTTGCATATTGGGCATTATGGGCGCCACACCTTTGTTTGTTTTATTATTTCAGTCCAAAATGGTAAAAGAGCAAATGGTGCAATGTCAAAGTTCTTTTCTACACTTGCGTGTAGTGAGTTATGGGTGATATGCCCTTGTGTGCTCTACCAATTCAGTCAATCATGCTTTTTAAATGGTCCATTAAAAAAGAATGTTAAATGGATATGTAGGTTGTTGCTTTGATATGACAGAAATAACCATGAAAGTGGCATAGAACTCTTATCAACTCTCTTACCAAGCAATAGTTTTAGAAATGGTCCACAGTGAAAGATATTGCAGACTTTAAATTAAACGTGGCTCAAAATCGGAATGTGTCTTTGGAAGGCAGGAAAACTGTGGGGGGAAACGCAGAAATGTAGGTTAGCATTTTCTCCTTTTCCCACCTTTTTTTCAAAATACCTTTTTTCTTTAGGTCGTTCAAACTGGGGATTGTGTGATAAAGGTTAACAAGTGTTTTTGTGGACGGCATAGATCAAGACAAGACAGCACAGATCTTGTAGTCTAAACTCGGATGGATAGCATCTCCATGTTTATTCGAGTATATTTTTTTTCGTTCAGTTGCATTTTTCCAGAGCTAGATAAATTACATGCTGCACACTTGGAAATCAAGAAACATACGTGTGAGAGTGATTTTTCTTTTGTTTCTCTTTTACTCTGTTTGTTACTGGTAATGATCTTATGCATATTAACCATTTTCACCTAGTCCCGAGTTTTAATAACCCTGAAGAAGAGTCTTTTTGAAAATCTGGTTAAAACCAAGAAAATGCTGGTAACCAGTATTTCTCCCTTTTCCTACTATGTTTACCGCCCTTTTAAAATCAGTTTTTCCCCCTATTTTTGGGATGCAGGTGTTTTTTTTTCGTCTGCAAATACTTTCAATTTGAACAACGCTCTTTATCGTAGCACTTCGTCGTTTGGTAAAGAGTAAAAGAGACGTGTTAATTCTTTATAAAAACGGTAGCATTTAGGATTCAAGCAAATTGAACGCATGTGCAGACGACAACATGAATGTAGCTCAAAGGATGATTTCTGTCTTTGATAGAATGGAAAATATTGTTGAAAAAGGACCAAATGCTGGTTAATGCCGTTTTAAACATGATTTCTGTAACATCGAGGCATCCGATGCACCTATAGTGTAGTTTCTTTTAACTAATATTTTGCATAAGATCCTTCCAAAGTCACTGTAACTTGTCTGATATGAGAGACTGATGAAGAGGGAGAGAGAGACGGACAGAGAGTCAGACGGACAGATGGTCAAACAAACAGATAGATGGACGGGCGGACGGACAGACAGACAGACAAAGAAAAAAAGAGCTGTTAAGAGGTAAACTATTGATCATATCTAAAGTCAAAATGATAAGATAGCGGAACGGATAAAAGTATGGATAAATGGATGATTTGAAGAAACAGATGCTAGAAGGTTTTGTATATTCGATATCAGTTAAACATAACGTCCATTCCTTTGTCTTGATAGTTTAAACTGTTAGTACCCCCGGGCTACGTTTATCAACATACCAAGGCAGGTTTCCAGGGCTGAGCGTTTTGTTTCTATATATAGATGAGGGGATGAAATACTTTAACATTTTATTTTTAAAACAGAATTTATGTGTTTGTTTGGTTTCAGAGACAGACAAGCGTATATAAGTCTATCTAAATGGTAATTCATTTCAATCAATCTGCTACAACGAATAAAGACAGCCTTAAGTGAAGTGAGAAATTTATTATATTTAAAACACTGCTGAATTATCAGAAACCTCCGTCCTCTTTTCAAAACGAACAGCCCGTAGCGTAGTTTTGTAACTTGTGTATAAAAACGCTGGATTTGTAGCATACATGCAATCCTTACAACTGACAGAAAGTTGAGCTCCACAAGTGTGTGCTCCTTTCCTCTTTGATAAATGGCCCCCGCCCCGTCCCCCCTCCAGCCACCCCCCCCCCCAGAGAGAAGAGGGTTGAGAGAGAGAGAGAGAGAGAGAGAGAGAGAGAGAGAGAGAGAGAGAGAGAGAGAGAGAGAGAGAGAGAGAGAGAGAGAGAGAGAGAGAGAGAGAGAGAGAGAGAGAGAGAGAGAGAGGTGTTTAACGCCGTTTTCAACATTATTTCTGTCATATCGCGGCGGCCAGTGCACCTATCCATGCTTTACTGGAGTCTCTTTTACCAGTACCCCGCACAATATTCTTTCCAAAGTATAACTATCGTCGAAATAATGGTCAGCGGTGAGAGAGGAATGAATCCTGTCGCAATGACTATCATTAATCCTCTGAAAGAAATTGGCCGAGCCAGGGATCGAACTCACGTCCCCCTGTTCTCAAGTCCTCCATGCTGCCCACTGAGCACCGGGGGGCGGGGAGAGAGAGGGGGGAGAGAGAGATCTTTCTGTGTACAATAAAAGGAAAATGTGAATTAATAATCGAGATCAGCATGTCTTGATATACGTGACTAAAGTAAACCTAAACCATCCAAAGAGGCAGTGCGCACCCACATGTTTTTCGTGTAGCGCAAAGGAACTGGAAATCTTGGTGTGCCCTTTCTGCGTGAGATAGTCCAGATATACTTTAAGATTGTTTAACAGAGTTGTGTCCCTTGTGTAGGAAGTCGCCATTTCTTTCAACCACTTGCCAGAACAAAATAACGCCGAGCAGTGATGCATAATTGACACAAATATTTATGCGTATCATCTTTAATAAGATAAATGAGAAGTAGCGCTTTGGGACAAGTAGCCAAATTGCATTTTAAGTATGCTGACAGTAAAATCTCTTCGTATATTCGTTTCAAGTTTAACATCACCAAACGTCCAAAGTGAAAAAGTTAATATTTGTCCAGATTCAAAGCATGATCTGCAGACACCAAATTTCGTGTGGCTCAAAGGATGGGATTTGTTGTAGAAGTGTAAAAAACATTTTAGAAAAAGAAATGTTGATAACCAGCATTTTGTGCCACAAAAGATTTCCCCTCGGGTTAGATCAAGTCAGTATTACCTTCAGTCTAAAGGGATGCTCCGATGTCATTTTTGTGATTGGGTGGTCGCCACACCCCAAAACAAGAAACAATCACTAAAATAACATGATTTTTTAACCTCCATTGGCCAAAACATGGCTCATAAGTTTGTTCTAAACATAGTGGAAATAAAAAGAGTAAACGACTCGCAACAATAAGTATTTACCTTTCCACATTAGGTTTTCAGGGGCCTGAGCAGCTTTGAAAAATCTTGACGCACTCCGAATTAAGGCTTCTATTTAACAAAATTATAGACATGTCATATTGAAAGCATCTAAACAGGATGACCACGAGTCAGTTCATTTCTTTGGCTTATGCAACAGGTGCCTGTTATTTTTGAAAGAGTTGTCTGCCTGCTATATTCAATAATGACATTATTCTTTTTGGATTTTACATTGTCAATTGATCATCTCAACATACTCGAAGTATCAAGGTGCAGCACGGAAGCATCTAGAAAGGAAAATCATGTCAAAGGAAGTCACCTAGGTCGTGGTTTCGAAAACAAGTTCACAATATTAGCCTTCTGTCAATCTTTTCTCTCAAATTTTGCAAATTGTCGGTAAATTTTGCATGGGGGACGCATGCTGGTTAGCCAAGGATTATATATCACCCTTTAAAGTAGACCTTAATTCACTTTTCACCTTTATGTAACAATTTTTTTATCGTATTTTATTTAGGCACCATTTTTCTTTGCATGAGCAATTGGGGGTATATACATGTACTATTATATGGTATCATACCACTGTTTTTTGCCTTATTGAAAATAGAGAGGAATCAATCATTTTTGAAGCTTCACAGATCGCTTAATGGCAAACCTTTGGCTTATCCGTCTCTTGTTTTCAAATGTACGTCCATAGTCATTAAAAAAAAAACATTAAAAACAGCATGTCAAGTGATTGCGTTTTTCGCTAAATCCCAACAAATGCAGGCACCCTAGAATTTGTCCTCTGAAAAAGAAACTGTTCACGGCCATGACCCAAATGTTTTCTTCCTCCAGTGACACAAATAAGGGAAGTGCGCCCTTGCATTTTCTATAGTTTCAGTCAATCACGATAAAGCACAAAGAGCGCAATGTCAAAGTACTGTTACGCACTTGCATATTGGGCATTATGGGCGCCACACCTTTGTTTGTTTTATTATTTCAGTCCAAAATGGTAAAAGAGCAAATGGTGCAATGTCAAAGTTCTTTTCTACACTTGCGTGTAGTGAGTTATGGGTGATATGCCCTTGTGTGCTCTACCAATTCAGTCAATCATGCTTTTTAAATGGTCCATTAAAAAAGAATGTTAAATGGATATGTAGGTTGTTGCTTTGATATGACAGAAATAACCATGAAAGTGGCATAGAACTCTTATCAACTCTCTTACCAAGCAATAGTTTTAGAAATGGTCCACAGTGAAAGATATTGCAGACTTTAAATTAAACGTGGCTCAAAATCGGAATGTGTCTTTGGAAGGCAGGAAAACTGTGGGGGGAAACGCAGAAATGTAGGTTAGCATTTTCTCCTTTTCCCACCTTTTTTTCAAAATACCTTTTTTCTTTAGGTCGTTCAAACTGGGGATTGTGTGGTAAATGTTAACAAGTGTTTTTGTGGACGGCATAGATCAAGACAAGACAGCACAGATCTTGTAGTCTAAACTCGGATGGATAGCATCTCCATGTTTATTCGAGTATATTTTTTTTCGTTCAGTTGCATTTTTCCAGAGCTAGATAAATTACATGCTGCACACTTGGAAATCAAGAAACATACGTGTGAGAGTGATTTTTCTTTTGTTTCTCTTTTACTCTGTTTGTTACTGGTAATGATCTTATGCATATTAACCATTTTCACCTAGTCCCGAGTTTTAACAACCCTGAAGAAGAGTCTTTTTGAAAATCTGGTTAAAACCAAGAAAATGCTGGTAACCAGTATTTCTTCCTTTTCCTACTATGTTTACCGCCCTTTTAAAATCAGTTTTTCCCCCTATTTTTGGGATGCAGGTGTTTTTTTTCGTCTGCAAATACTTTCAATTTGAACAACGCTCTTTATCGTAGCACTTCGTCGTTTGGTAAAGAGTAAAAGAGACGTGTTAATTCTTTATAAAAACGGTAGCATTTAGGATTCAAGCAAATTGAACGCATGTGCAGACGACAACATGAATGTAGCTCAAAGGATGATTTCTGTCTTTGATAGAATGGAAAATATTGTTGAAAAAGGACCAAATGCTGGTTAATGCCGTTTTAAACATGATTTCTGTAACATCGAGGCATCCGATGCACCTATAGTGTAGTTTCTTTTAACTAATATTTTGCATAAGATCCTTCCAAAGTCACTGTAACTTGTCTGATATGAGAGACTGATGAAGAGGGAGAGAGAGACGGACAGAGAGTCAGACGGACAGATGGTCAAACAAACAGATAGATGGACGGGCGGACGGACAGACAGACAGACAAAGAAAAAAAGAGCTGTTAAGAGGTAAACTATTGATCATATCTAAAGTCAAAATGATAAGATAGCGGAACGGATAAAAGTATGGATAAATGGATGATTTGAAGAAACAGATGCTAGAAGGTTTTGTATATTCGATATCAGTTAAACATAACGTCCATTCCTTTGTCTTGATAGTTTAAACTGTTAGTACCCCCGGGCTACGTTTATCAACATACCAAGGCAGGTTTCCAGGGCTGAGCGTTTTGTTTCTATATATAGATGAGGGGATGAAATACTTTAACATTTTATTTTTAAAACAGAATTTATGTGTTTGTTTGGTTTCAGAGACAGACAAGCGTATATAAGTCTATCTAAATGGTAATTCATTTCAATCAATTTGCTACAACGAATAAAGACAGCCTTAAGTGAAGTGAGAAATTTATTATATTTAAAACACTGCTGAATTATCAGAAACCTCCGTCCTCTTTTCAAAACGAACAGCCCGTAGCGTAGTTTTGTAACTTGTGTATAAAAACGCTGGATTTGTAGCATACATGCAATCCTTACAACTGACAGAAAGTTGAGCTCCACAAGTGTGTGCTCCTTTCCTCTTTGATAAATGGCCCCCGCCCCGTCCCCCCTCCAGCCACCCCCCCTCCCCCCGAGAGAGAGAAGAGGGTTGAGAGAAAGAGAAGAAGGGGGAGAGAGAGAAGAAGGGGGAGAGAGAGAGAGAGAAGAGGGGGAAGGAGAGAGGTGTTTAACGCCGTTTTCAACATTATTTCTGTCATATCGCGGCGGCCAGTGCACCTATCCATGCTTTACTGGAGTCTCTTTTACCAGTACCCCGCACAATATTCTTTCCAAAGTATAACTATCGTCGAAATAATGGTCAGCGGTGAGAGAGGAATGAATCCTGTCGCAATGACTATCATTAATCCTCTGAAAGAAATTGGCCGAGCCAGGGATCGAACTCACGTCCCCCTGTTCTCAAGTCCTCCATGCTGCCCACTGAGCTACTGGGGGGCGGGGAGAGAGAGGGGGGAGAGAGAGATCTTTCTGTGTACAATAAAAGGAAAATGTGAATTAATAATCGAGATCAGCATGTCTTGATATACGTGACTAAAGTAAACCTAAACCATCCAAAGAGGCAGTGCGCACCCACATGTTTTTCGTGTAGCGCAAAGGAACTGGAAATCTTGGTGTGCCCTTTCTGCGTGAGATAGTCCAGATATACTTTAAGATTGTTTAACAGAGTTGTGTCCCTTGTGTAGGAAGTCGCCATTTCTTTCAACCACTTGCCAGAACAAAATAACGCCGAGCAGTGATGCATAATTGACACAAATATTTATGCGTATCATCTTTAATAAGATAAATGAGAAGTAGCGCTTTGGGACAAGTAGCCAAATTGCATTTAAGTATGCTGACAGTAAAATCTCTTCGTATATTCGTTTCAAGTTTAACATCACCAAACGTCCAAAGTGAAAAAGTTAATATTTGTCCAGATTCAAAGCATGATCTGCAGACACCAAATTTCGTGTGGCTCAAAGGATGGGATTTGTTGTAGAAGTGTAAAAAACATTTTAGAAAAAGAAATGTTGATAACCAGCATTTTGTGCCACAAAAGATTTCCCCTCGGGTTAGATCAAGTCAGTATTACCTTCAGTCTAAAGGGATGCTCCGATGTCATTTTTGTGATTGGGTGGTCGCCACACCCCAAAACAAGAAACAATCACTAAAATAACATGATTTTTTAACCTCCATTGGCCAAAACATGGCTCATAAGTTTGTTCTAAACATAGTGGAAATAAAAAGAGTAAACGACTCGCAACAATAAGTATTTACCTTTCCGCATTAGGTTTTCAGGGGCCTGAGCAGCTTTGAAAAGTCTTGACGCACTCCGAATTAAGGCTTCTATTTAACAAAATTATAGACATGTCATATTGAAAGCATCTAAACAGGATGACCACGAGTCAGTTCATTTCTTTGGCTTATGCAACAGGTGCCTGTTATTTTTGAAAGAGTTGTCTGCCTGCTATATTCAATAATGACATTATTCTTTTTGGATTTTACATTGTCAATTGATCATCTCAACATACTCGAAGTATCAAGGTGCAGCACGGAAGCATCTAGAAAGGAAAATCGTGTCAAAGGAAGTCACCTAGGTCGTGGTTTCGAAAACAAGTTCACAATATTAGCCTTCTGTCAATCTTTTCTCTCAAATTTTGCAAATTGTCGGTAAATTTTGCATGGGGGACGCATGCTGGTTAGCCAAGGATTATATATCGCCCTTTAAAGTAGACCTTAATTCACTTTTCACCTTTATGTAACAATTTTTTTATCGTATTTTATTTAGGCACCATTTTTCTTTGCATGAGCAATTGGGGGTATATACATGTACTATTATATGGTATCATACCACTGTTTTTTGCCTTATTGAAAATAGAGAGGAATCAATCATTTTTGAAGCTTCACAGATCGCTTAATGGCAAACCTTTGGCTTATCCGTCTCTTGTTTTCAAATGTACGTCCATAGTCATTAAAAAAAAAACATTAAAAACAGCATGTCAAGTGATTGCGTTTTTCGCTAAATCCCAACAAATGCAGGCACCCTAGAATTTGTCCTCTGAAAAAGAAACTGTTCACGGCCATGACCCAAATGTTTTCTTCCTCCAGTGACACAAATAAGGGAAGTGCGCCCTTGCATTTTCTATAGTTTCAGTCAATCACGATAAAGCACAAAGAGCGCAATGTCAAAGTACTGTTACGCACTTGCATATTGGGCATTATGGGCGCCACACCTTTGTTTGTTTTATTATTTCAGTCCAAAATGGTAAAAGAGCAAATGGTGCAATGTCAAAGTTCTTTTCTACACTTGCGTGTAGTGAGTTATGGGTGATATGCCCTTGTGTGCTCTACCAATTCAGTCAATCATGCTTTTTAAATGGTCCATTAAAAAAGAATGTTAAATGGATATGTAGGTTGTTGCTTTGATATGACAGAAATAACCATGAAAGTGGCATAGAACTCTTATCAACTCTCTTACCAAGCAATAGTTTTAGAAATGGTCCACATTGAAAGATATTGCAGACGTTACATTAAACGTGGCTCAAAATCGGAATGTGTCTTTGGAAGGCAGGAAAACTGTGGGGGGAAACGCAGAAATGTAGGTTAGCAGTTTCTCCTTTTCCCACCTTTTTTTCAAAATACCTTTTTTCTTTAGGTCGTTCAAACTGGGGATTGTGTGGTAAAGGTTAACAAGTGTTTTTGTGGACGGCATAGATCAAGACAAGACAGCACAGATCTTGTAGTCTAAACTCGGATGGATAGCATCTCCATGTTTATTCGAGTATATTTTTTTTCGTTCAGTTGCATTTTTCCAGAGCTAGATAAATTACATGCTGCACACTTGGAAATCAAGAAACATACGTGTGAGAGTGATTTTTCTTTTGTTTCTCTTTTACTCTGTTTGTTACTGGTAATGATCTTATGCATATTAACCATTTTCACCTAGTCCCGAGTTTTAACAACCCTGAAGAAGAGTCTTTTTGAAAATCTGGTTAAAACCAAGAAAATGCTGGTAACCAGTATTTCTCCCTTTTCCTACTATGTTTACCGCCCTTTTAAAATCAGTTTTTCCCCCTATTTTTGGGATGCAGGTGTTTTTTTTCGTCTGCAAATACTTTCAATTTGAACAACGCTCTTTATCGTAGCACTTCGTCGTTTGGTAAAGAGTAAAAGAGACGTGTTAATTCTTTATAAAAACGGTAGCATTTAGGATTCAAGCAAATTGAACGCATGTGCAGACGACAACATGAATGTAGCTCAAAGGATGATTTCTGTCTTTGATAGAATGGAAAATATTGTTGAAAAAGGACCAAATGCTGGTTAATGCCGTTTTAAACATGATTTCTGTAACATCGAGGCATCCGATGCACCTATAGTGTAGTTTCTTTTAACTAATATTTTGCATAAGATCCTTCCAAAGTCACTGTAACTTGTCTGATATGAGAGACTGATGAAGAGGGAGAGAGAGACGGACAGAGAGTCAGACGGACAGATGGTCAAACAAACAGATAGATGGACGGGCGGACAGACAGACAGACAGACAAAGAAAAAAAGAGCTGTTAAGAGGTAAACTATTGATCATATCTAAAGTCAAAATGATAAGATAGCGGAACGGATAAAAGTATGGATAAATGGATGATTTGAAGAAACAGATGCTAGAAGGTTTTGTATATTCGATATCAGTTAAACATAACGTCCATTCCTTCGTCTTGATAGTTTAAACTGTTAGTACCCCCGGGCTACGTTTATCAACATACCAAGGCAGGTTTCCAGGGCTGAGCGTTTTGTTTCTATATATAGATGAGGGGATGAAATACTTTAACATTTTATTTTTAAAACAGAATTTATGTGTTTGTTTGGTTTCAGAGACAGACAAACGTATATAAGTCTATCTAAATGGTAATTCATTTCAATCAATTTGCTACAACGAATAAAGACAGGCTTAAGTGAAGTGAGAAATTTATTATATTTAAAACACTGCTGAATTATCAGAAACCTCCGTCTTCTTTTCAAAACGAACAGCCCGTAGCGTAGTTTTGTAACTTGTGTATAAAAGCGCTGGATTTGTAGCATACATGCAATCCTTACAACTGACAGAAAGTTGAGCTCCACAAGTGTGTGCTCCTTTCCTCTTTGATAAATGGCCCCCGCCCCGTCCCCCCTCCAGCCACCCCCCCCCCCCCGAGAGAGAGAAGAGGGTTGAGAGAGAGAGAAGAAGGGGGGAGAGAGAGAAGAAGGGGGGAAAGAGAGAAGAGGGGGAGAGAGAGAGAAGAGGGGGAGAGAGAGAGAAGAGGGGGAAGGAGAGAGGTGTTTAACGCCGTTTTCAACATTATTTCTGTCATATCGCGACGGCCAGTGCACCTATCCATGCTTTACTGGAGTCTCTTTTACCAGTACCCCGCACAATATTCTTTCCAAAGTATAACTATCGTCGAAATAATGGTCAGCGGTGAGAGAGGAATGAATCCTGTCGCAATGACTATCATTAATCCTCTGAAAGAAATTGGCCGAGCCAGGGATCGAACTCACGTCCCCCTGTTCTCAAGTCCTCCATGCTGCCCACTGAGCTACTGGGGGGCGGGGAGAGAGAGGGGGGAGAGAGAGATCTTTCTGTGTACAATAAAAGGAAAATGTGAATTAATAATCGAGATCAGCATGTCTTGATATACGTGACTAAAGTAAACCTAAACCATCCAAAGAGGCAGTGCGCACCCACATGTTTTTCGTGTAGCGCAAAGGAACTGGAAATCTTGGTGTGCCCTTTCTGCGTGAGATAGTCCAGATATACTTTAAGATTGTTTAACAGAGTTGTGTCCCTTGTGTAGGAAGTCGCCATTTCTTTCAACCACTTGCCAGAACAAAATAACGCCGAGCAGTGATGCATAATTGACACAAATATTTATGCGTATCATCTTTAATAAGATAAATGAGAAGTAGCGCTTTGGGACAAGTAGCCAAATTGCATTTTAAGTATGCTGACAGTAAAATCTCTTCGTATATTCGTTTCAAGTTTAACATCACCAAACGTCCAAAGTGAAAAAGTTAATATTTGTCCAGATTCAAAGCATGATCTGCAGACACCAAATTTCGTGTGGCTCAAAGGATGGGATTTGTTGTAGAAGTGTAAAAAACATTTTAGAAAAAGAAATGTTGATAACCAGCATTTTGTGCCACAAAAGATTTCCCCTCGGGTTAGATCAAGTCAGTATTACCTTCAGTCTAAAGGGATGCTCCGATGTCATTTTTGTGATTGGGTGGTCGCCACACCCCAAAACAAGAAACAATCACTAAAATAACATGATTTTTTAACCTCCATTGGCCAAAACATGGCTCATAAGTTTGTTCTAAACATAGTGGAAATAAAAAGAGTAAACGACTCGCAACAATAAGTATTTACCTTTCCACATTAGGTTTTCAGGGGCCTGAGCAGCTTTGAAAAATCTTGACGCACTCCGAATTAAGGCTTCTATTTAACAAAATTATAGACATGTCATATTGAAAGCATCTAAACAGGATGACCACGAGTCAGTTCATTTCTTTGGCTTATGCAACAGGTGCCTGTTATTTTTGAAAGAGTTGTCTGCCTGCTATATTCAATAATGACATTATTCTTTTTGGATTTTACATTGTCAATTGATCATCTCAACATACTCGAAGTATCAAGGTGCAGCACGGAAGCATCTAGAAAGGAAAATCGTGTCAAAGGAAGTCACCTAGGTCGTGGTTTCGAAAACAAGTTCACAATATTAGCCTTCTGTCAATCTTTTCTCTCAAATTTTGCAAATTGTCGGTAAATTTTGCATGGGGGACGCATGCTGGTTAGCCAAGGATTATATATCGCCCTTTAAAGTAGACCTTAATTCACTTTTCACCTTTATGTAACAATTTTTTTATCGTATTTTATTTAGGCACCATTTTTCTTTGCATGAGCAATTGGGGGTATATACATGTACTATTATATGGTATCATACCACTGTTTTTTGCCTTATTGAAAATAGAGAGGAATCAATCATTTTTGAAGCTTCACAGATCGCTTAATGGCAAACCTTTGGCTTATCCGTCTCTTGTTTTCAAATGTACGTCCATAGTCATTAAAAAAAAAACATTAAAAACAGCATGTCAAGTGATTGCGTTTTTCGCTAAATCCCAACAAATGCAGGCACCCTAGAATTTGTCCTCTGAAAAAGAAACTGTTCACGGCCATGACCCAAATGTTTTCTTCCTCCAGTGACACAAATAAGGGAAGTGCGCCCTTGCATTTTCTATAGTTTCAGTCAATCACGATAAAGCACAAAGAGCGCAATGTCAAAGTACTGTTACGCACTTGCATATTGGGCATTATGGGCGCCACACATTTGTTTGTTTTATTATTTCAGTCCAAAATGGTAAAAGAGCAAATGGTGCAATGTCAAAGTTCTTTTCTACACTTGCGTGTAGTGAGTTATGGGTGATATGCCCTTGTGTGCTCTACCAATTCAGTCAATCATGCTTTTTAAATGGTCCATTAAAAAAGAATGTTAAATGGATATGTAGGTTGTTGCTTTGATATGACAGAAATAACCATGAAAGTGGCATAGAACTCTTATCAACTCTCTTACCAAGCAATAGTTTTAGAAATGGTCCACATTGAAAGATATTGCAGACGTTACATTAAACGTGGCTCAAAATCGGAATGTGTCTTTGGAAGGCAGGAAAACTGTGGGGGGAAACGCAGAAATGTAGGTTAGCAGTTTCTCCTTTTCCCACCTTTTTTTCAAAATACCTTTTTTCTTTAGGTCGTTCAAACTGGGGATTGTGTGGTAAAGGTTAACAAGTGTTTTTGTGGACGGCATAGATCAAGACAAGACAGCACAGATCTTGTAGTCTAAACTCGGATAGATAGCATCTCCATGTTTATTCGAGTATAATTTTTTTCGTTCAGTTGCATTTTTCCAGAGCTAGATAAATTACATGCTGCACACTTGGAAATCAAGAAACATACGTGTGAGAGTGATTTTTCTTTTGTTCCTCTTTTACTCTGTTTGTTACTGGTAATGATCTTATGCATATTAACCATTTTCACCTAGTCCCGAGTTTTAACAACCCTGAAGAAGAGTCTTTTTGAAAATCTGGTTAAAACCAAGAAAATGCTGGTAACCAGTATTTCTTCTTTTTCCTACTATGTTTACCGCCCTTTTAAAATCAGTTTTTCCCCCTATTTTTGGGATGCAGGTGGTTTTTTTTCGTCTGCAAATACTTTCAATTTGAACAACGCTCTTTATCGTAGCACTTCGTCGTTTGGTATTTTAAAGAGCAAAAGAGACGTGTTAATTCTTTATAAAAACGGTAGCATTTAGGATTCGAGCAAATTGAACGCATGTGCAGACGACAACATGAATGTAGCTCAAAGGATGATTTCTGTCTTTGATAGAATGGAAAATATTGTTGAAAAAGGACCAAATGCTGGTTAATGCCGTTTTAAACATGATTTCTGTAACATCGAGGCATCCGATGCATCTATAGTGTAGTTTCTTTTAACTAATATTTTGCATAAGATCCTTCCAAAGCAGGGATCGTATATACGATCCCTGTTCCAAAGTCACTGTAACTTGTCTGATATGAGAGACTGATGAAGAGGGAGAGAGAGACGGACAGAGAGTCAGACGGACAGATGGTCAAACAAACAGATAGATGGACGGGCGGACGGACAGACAGACAGACAAAGAAAAAAAGAGCTGTTAAGAGGTAAACTATTGATCATATCTAAAGTCAAAATGATAAGATAGCGGAACGGATAAAAGTATGGATAAATAGATGATTTGAAGAAATAGATGCTAGAAGAAGGTTTTGTATATTCGATATCAGTTAAGCATAACGTCCATTCCTTTGTCTTGATAGTTTAAACTGTTAGTACCCCCGGGCTACGTTTATCAACATATCAAGGCAGGTTTCCAGGGCTGAGCGTTTTGTTTCTATATATAGATGAGGGGATGAAATACTTTTAACATTTTATTTTTAAAACAGAATTTATGTGTTTGTTTGGTTTCAGAGACAGACAAACGTATATAAGTCTATCTAAATGGTAATTCATTTCAATCAATTTGCGGGGAGAGGGAGTGGGGAGGGAGAGATCTTTCTGTGTACAATAAAAGGAAAATGTGAATTAATAATCGAGATCAGCATGTCTTGATATACGTGACTAAAGTAAATCTAAACCATCCAAAGAGGCAGTGCGCACCCACATGTTTTTCGTGTAGCGCAAAGGAACTGGAAATCTTGGTGTGCCCTTTCTGCGGGAGATAGTCCAGATATACTTTAAGATTGTTTAACGGAGTTGTGTCCCTTGTATAGGAAGTCGCCATTTCTTTCAGCCACTTACCGGAACAAAATAACGCCGAGCAGTGATGCATAATTGACACAAATATTTATGCGTATCATCTTTAATAAGATAAATGAGAAGTAGCGCTTTGGGGCAAGTAGCCAAATTGCATTTTAAGTATGCTGACAGTAAAATCTCTTCGTATATTCGTTTCATGTTTAACATCACCAAACGTCCAAAGTGAAAAAGTTAATATTTGTCCAAATTCAAAGCATGATCTGCAGACACCAAATTTCGTGTGGCTCAAAGGATGGGATTTGTTGTAGAAGTGTAAAAAACATTTTAGAGAAAGAAATGTTGATAACCAGCATTTTGTGCCACAAGATTTCCCCTCGGGTTAGATCAAGTCAATATTACCTTCGGATGCTCCGATGTTATTTTTGTGATTGGGTGGTCTCCACACCCCAAAACAAGAAACAATCACTAAAATAACATCGAAGCTAGTGCCCGAATTGGGGTAAGTCAATATCAGATCTATGTGGTGTTCTTTTTACCAACAGTTCTAGACCTCTGTCAATTTCACTTACTGTATTTTGCACTGTAAGGACTTACATTACAAAAAGTCAGTGCTTTGTTTTCTCCTTTTTGGATTGTTATAAAAAAAAAGATAAGCTTTTTCCTCCTGAAATTACCAGTCACAACTTAAAATTGCTTCCAGCAATTATACATCAAAATCATCAAAATCAGACAACACCTTCTTCTATTTGCAAATATTCTGGTTAGAACAAATCTATACCTTTTTTTTTAAACCATTTTTTTTTGTATAACTTATATCAGAATAGGGATCCCATATACTCAGTGTGTATGACCCCTGATCTGAATATCACCCCAAAAGTTTTCCTACCACACCAAAAGCTGTGTTGTAGGTTACGTAGACTATGATAAGACTGCTCGTTGCAGCAGTCAAAATTATGTCATATTTGCACACAGTCTGCAGTCTTATTATGAATCTGTAGTTAGCTTTTTTTGTTGGAAATAGACTCTGTGAAATTGTTTGAAATGTTTTGGTCTTTTTGTGAAGAAGAGTGCAACTGATTCATTTTGTGCTCCTGTAAGGATTCTGTTGGAATATGATGAAGCTTGTTGTAAGTTAGTCGTAAAGGCCTTTCAGCATCCACAAGCAAACAGTGCTCGTATTGAAACGCATCTAGACTCAAAACATATCATTAGAGCTATGGATATTACTTTGTAAATAATATTCTGTTTTTGAACAGTCAGTTCAATATTTAGTCACTGGCAAAGCAATGAATTCTAAAATTAATGTAGGTAAAAAGTTGCCAAGTTGCTCTACCTGTTGTTTAACTTTTTACCTGATTATAGAATTCATCTTTTCTGCCAGGGATGAACTCTTGGGATGACTGTACAATGAAACATTGTCATCTTCAAAAAGTTTTCAGACTTTTAACTCTTTATAAAACAACCCTGAGTTTTAACAACCCTGGGAAAGAAGCCTTTTGAAAACATTGTGGGAAAAGGAGAAAATGCTGGTAACCAGCATTTTCTCCTTTTTCCATAATGTTTTCTATCATATCAAAGACAAGTTCCATCATTTAAGCTACATCTAAATTGTCATCAACAGATACTATCAGTTTGGACAAGCCTGTATTTTTGTTTTTTGGTAAAGAGCTAAATGGTATGAATTTGTTCAGCTTGGAAAAGCAATACTCTTACTTTTATCTTTATCTGGTATGACTTTTATGCATGTTTATAGCCGTGAATTAGCAGAGTTCTTAAATGTTTCCAAAGACAGCAGAACAAAGAAATATAAATTAATTGTTTCCGTAGAAGGTGGTACATAACCCTAGGGTCTTAAATAACCTTTAATCCTTTACCACACAATCACGACTTCTAACGACCCCTAGAAAGAAGCCTTTTGAAAAGATTGTGGGAAAAGGAGAAAATGCTGGTAACCAGCATTTTCTCCTTTTCCCGCAATCTTTTCTACCCTTCCCAAACAAATTTCAAAATCTGATTCACATTTACTTTGTCATCGGCAAATCCTTTCAATTTGGACAAGTCTAAAATTTTGCCGTTTGGGAAAGGGTTAAAGACAAAGGAACTAGAAGTGAAAACTATTCACCTTCTGTCTGTATTCATAGGTCATTTACTCCTTTGGTCTATCACAGAATACGGAAATTTTCATTAGTCAATCATTGATTTAAAGACTGTAACTAAAAACAGCTAATTGGCTGATACCTCTATATCATAGAGTGTTTCATCCAGGATTTAGAAAAAAAGAAAAGGGGGGGGGTAAGGGGTGCCTGCATGCTTTTAAAAAATTTTGGGGGTTTTCAGAAAAAGTGGGGTGCATGAGGCAATGTACATTTTTCTGAAAATCCAAATCAATAATGCAGAGTAAGTAATATAATCAAAGTACTATTGGTAACCTATGATTATTGATGTGAAGAGTGGGGGCCTTGTCCAGCACAGTGTCAGAAAATGAGGGGGATTATTTACAAAAGTGTGGGATTCCTACAACACCATGGCTTAGATGAAGCACTGATCATATATGGCTTGCAACATGTGAAAAGGCGCATTCAGACAGTGCGCAGTGCGCGCAGGCTAATCCAAGACAGCACTTTACGACTACATCAGATTTTGTGCTACAGTAGACTTGCACAAAACAGATAATTACATAAAAACAGAAAGTGTTGTTTCGGATTAGCCTGCTCGCACTGTGCAGGCTGATCCGAGACGACACTTTACGCAAATGTCCGAATGCCCCTTTTCAGGTGTTGCAGGCTATATAAGACAGAGTGTATAAACATCACCAAAGTTTCATTTCAAATAATGAAATTGATTTCTGAGAAGTGATGCAAGACGTTCAAGGTCCTCTCATATTATTATCTCCTGCCGAAGGTGGAGGTACGTATTTTTGTGTTGTCTGTCTGCCTGTTTGTCTGTCCATCCTTCCAAACAGATATCTTCTAAAGTCTTTGATGAAAACAAATGAAACTTTTTTTTTTTTAATTTAATGCCGTGATGTCATGGAAAATGGGGGCTTGATTTATATTTCCATTATGGACCAATATCTCTTTAAATACTGGACAAAATTTCATGAAACTTGGTGTATATATTGTTATCATATGCCACAGACAATCAAAATTTGTTTTTTATTTAATGAAAAGGCATGTCATGGGAAAAGGGGGCTTAATGTTTTATGTCATTGTGGACTAATAACCATATACATGTCTGTCCCTCCATCCGTCTGTCTGCACATATATGTTCTAAAATCCCCTTACGAAAATTGATGAAACTTCACACATGTGATCTTTATGAAAGTCTCCTGATATTTAATGCCATGTCATGGAAAAGAGGGACTTAATGTATATTTCCAGTACGTACCTATATCTCTTTAACTGCTGGACAGAATTTTATGAAACTTCATATTTATACATGTTAGTTTATTACAAGCAACAGACAATCATTATTTGTTTCACTGATATGCCATGTTTTGGAAAAATGGGGCTTAATGTATAATTTCATTATGTACCAATAACGGAAAGGCCACATGTACATGCAAAACACAATACCTCCTATTATGTTTCTATCAAAAAAGGTCTTTTTCGACAGAGATATCATTTCAATGAAATAACTTGTTTTAAATTTTTATAGGTCACTGAAAATGTTTTCCAACATAAGGGTGGTATTGGTAGATCTGAGTGGAACTATCCACATTGATGACACAGAAGTACCTGGATCTATAGATGCAGTAAACAGGTAGCTATTTAACCCTTTCCCACACAATGACGACTTTTGACGACCCTGAGGTAGAAGCCTTTTGAAAACATTGTGGGAAAAGGAGAAAATGCTGGTAACCAGCATTTTCTCCTTTTCCCACAATGTTTTTTACCCTTCCCAAATCAAATTTCAATTTTTCGGTCACTTTTATTTTGTCGTCTACAAGTGCTTTCAATTTGGACCAGTCTAAAAATTTGTCGTGTGGTAAAGAGTTAAGAAATAATCTTCTATCATGGTTTATCATTCAATATACTACGGTTGTGAGTTATGAGGCGCAGTGAATAAACCACTCACCTGAGTGGTTTATTCATTGTGCCTCGTAACTCACAATCGTGGTTTATTGAATGATAAACCATAGGCAAATGGTTTATTCATTGCACCTCATAACTCAAAGTGTTGAACTATAAACCATGATAGAAAGAAGATTATTTGGATTCTAACATGACCAACTCTTGACCAAATGAAAACAAGTTCATACTTAGTGTACAAGAGCAGAATGCGTATAATATTTCCTTGAATAAACCAAGGCAGTTCCAGTTACAAATCAAAACAAAACCCCACTGCCCAGTCAGTAAATATAGAAAGAATGAAATTTCAATAAAACCTTAGGCATCAAACACAGCATAAAAACCCACACCATTTTACTATTATATTTTCTCCCTTTCAAATGACAAAGAAAATTGAATGTATCATCAAGCATTAGAGTCGCATTTGCTTCGAATGCTCTGAATATAACTCGACACACTTTCAATTCCATTTCCAATGCAGCGACGACAATTTCAAACTAACCTTCAAAATGAAACGATTCTTGATTTATATATGTTTACTGGTAACATTTCAAATAATTCCATCATTGTCAATATTTATCAAAATCAGTTAATATCGATAATTATTTCATGCTTTCCGGTAGGATATCAAGAAATAGCAGTGAAAATATTTTTCGATATTACACGGATACGACCAGTGAAAATACCGATTTTCATGTTCTTGTTGCCTAGGTAAATTGCGCGTGCCTCGCAACCAGATGGAAATATGATGTCATTTACCTTACATTTCTCGCGCTTGACGTAATATTGTAATGCATTGCTATGTGGGAGGGGTACGCCACGGGGAATAACGGAAAAGAACTGTACTGGATTTTGATAAAGCTCCTCCCAGAAAGGGTTAAAAGCATGAAATAAATAGAATATTTGCTTTTTTCGGTGAAAGATCGAAATTTATTTCATCGAGTGAACACCATCGGTAATATTTTCACTCATGGCTGCGCCACTCGTGAAAATATTACCGATGGTGTTCACTCAATGAAATAAATTTCGATCTTTCACCGAAAAAAACAAATATCCTCTATATCTTTGAGTATTTTTTTCCTCCTTTGTGAAGTACTGGAAAGTGATGATTTGTTTACGTCAAGTGACTTTCATTGATGAAATATCAGAGGATCGAGACAGGGAACAGCCATAAGCAACATACTTTTCATAGAATGACCTCAATTCATAATAGAATGACGTCTATTTTACCACGCTTTCTTTGCACTATGTTTATAAAGGCAAATTCACATGTCCATGTTAGAATGAACTTAAACTGTACCACTGAACTTTGTCTTCTTCATGTTGAAAGCATTTGCAAACTACAAATTTGCTCTAATGATGGAATTTGATTCTAAAAGATTAGAAAACATTGTGGAATGAGGAGAATATGCAGTTTACCAGTTGAGCAGTACAGAGCCATCATGGCTATCTTGTGTTATATTTGATGCAAAATTCTTGAACATATTTCAGTTTTTTTTTATTTCAGATTTTCATTCCATTTACTTGTATTTCAGATTGAAGCAAGATTTCAATTTAAAAGTAAAATTTGTTACCAACACAACTAAAGAATCAAAGAGAATTTTAACAGAAAGGTTGCACAAAATTGGTTTTAACATTGCATCAAATGAAATATTCACTTCCCTAACAGCAGCACGACAGCTGCTTGATCGAGACAAATTGTCCCCTATGTTGATGATAGATGACAGAGCACTGGAAGAATTTGAAGGTAAAAAGATGTATTAGCCTTTTTATAGATTTGTTAAGATTTCATTGTTTGGCTCTTTACAAAAGAACAAATTTTACACTTGTCCAAATTGAAAGCATTTGCAGACCACAGACTATGACCCAAATGATGAGTTTAATCTTTGAAAGGGTAGAAAATGCTGTGGGAAAAGGAGAAAATGCTGGTTATCAGCATTTCCTTCTTTTCCCACCATGTTTTCAAAAGGTGTCTTTGTTGGGATCATTAAAAAACCGGGACTGTGAGGTAAATGGTTAACTAGTTTAGCACTACAGGTGAAAAAGATGGCTTTTGAGGATGGATTATGTCAAAATAAGACTGCACAGATTGTATCACGGATTATATCAAAATAAGACTGTACAGATTGTGCAGTCTGAATGGAGAGATATCCTGCTTAACTCTGTCCCCCATGAATAAGATGTAGACTCGTCCAAATTGAAAGCATTTGTAGACAACAACTTGGATATTACTTGTATGAAGAAATTTGTCATTGGTAGAGTACAAAATATTGTGGGAAATAGAGAAAATGCTGGTTACCAGCATTTTCTCCTTTGCCCACAAGTTTTTCAAAAGGCTTCTTTCTCAGAGTGTTTAAAAGGCAGGATTGTATGGTAAAGGGTTAGAACAGCCTTGAAATTTCTACAAGAGAGGTGAAGTCTGGATGATTGAAGATGATGGATGGATGGATGGATAGATTCATTCATTCATTCATTTTCATTCATTCATTCATTCATTTGCTCATTCGCTCATCCATTGAATGATCTGAAGGGTTTTATTTGTGTTTTAGTACATGGATGAATAGAAGAAATAAGATAAGTTGGGGTTAATGAAGTTGCCGGAGCAGATATTCCAAAGGTATGCGTGTTCCCTCGAGCTAAAATTCCTATCCCTGTGTCTCAGTCTGTAAAGTACAGTTCTAATAATCCAGCGATGTTGACTTCAAAAGCAGATTGGCCAAGCTTTTTTCCAGAATTGATGATTGCCATTGTGACAGTATTCATCCCTCTGTCATTATCAAAGGGAACAGGGCAAGGCTCTTTAGACATTCGCTGGCTTACTCAGCTTGGACTGATTACAAAGTCTATAACAGTCATTATTTCATGCTTTCCGGTAGGATATCGAGAAATAGCAGTGAAAATATTTTTCGATATTACACGGATACGACCAGTGAAAATACCGATTTTCATGTTCTTGTTGCCTAGGTAAATTGCGCGTGCCTCACAACCAGATGGAAATATGACGTCATTTACCTTACATCTCTCGCGTTTGACGTTATATTGTAATGCGTTGCTATGCAGGAGGGGTACGCCACGGGGAATAACGGAAAAGAACTGTACTGGATTTTAATAAATCTCCTCCCAGAAAGGGTTAAAAGCATGAAATAAATAAAATATTTGTTTTTTTCGGTGAAAGATCGAAATTTATTTCATCGAGTGAACACCATCGGTAATATTTTCACGAGTGGCGCAGCCGCCACTCGTGAAAATATTACCAATGTGCTGCGCCACTCGTGAAAATATTACCGATGGTGTTCACTCGAAGAAATAAATTTCGATCTTTCACCGAAAAAAACAGATATCCTCTATTTCTTATTGTAGGTGTTGGCAGAGATTCAAAGGATGCTGTACTTATTGGATTAGCGCCGGATAAGTTCAACTATGACAGCATGAATGAAGCCTTTAGGTAGATATTTTAGTTATTCAAAAAGTTTTCAGGTTGTATGAGTACAGTGAACAAGAGATGTCATAACATTATCACAGTTATGTCATGACATGGTGTCTGTCATCGATCCATCTAATAATTTTTAGCTTTACTGGTTGAAGGACAGCAAAGCTTGTCATTACATGGTTTCCATTGTCCATCTATCCATATGGCAGTCTTTTTCTTGTTTACACCATAATATCTGCATTTGTGGTTAGATTTTTGTAAAGCTGGCACAGTCTCTTTTTATCAAAAGCTTGAACCCTATTGATTTAAAAAAAAAAAAAAAAAAAAAAAGGGACAATAACAAAGGGAAAATTAGCCATTTGAAGTTGAAAATTTTCATTTCTTGTTTACATGATAAAGTATGTATTTTTGATTCCATTCTTTTGAAACTTGCACAGATTACGTGTATATGTATTATTGAGGGATTAAATCCTCTAGGAAATGAGGAAAATCCAGCAATCAGTTTAGGGAAAAAAAGCTGTTAGATGACTTAGTCATGAGTACTCAACAAAGTAGATATTATTGGTCCCATAATAATGGGACTTATATAGTCAAAACTTTAATATCTTTTGAAGTGCATGAAGTCAATATGACTGAAGTTTATACATTCTGATCAAGGGCAATAACTCCTGTCCACTCGCAACAGACTTACATGATTTGTTTCTGTTTACCTGCCTTGACAATCAAAATGCACTATTACATGATTGATGTTGGATATTCAAGTTTTTTGGTATAGAAAATGTTGAGTGTTCAGTGAGAGGGATTTATTTTGATGTAAGTAGTTTTTTTTTAGATCAGGGGTTGAATATTTTATATGCAGTAAGGTTTCTATTATTCACCTTTATGTTCCAGAACTTTACTATTCATCCCATTGAAAATGTTTTTTGCTAATAAAGTTTTTGAAATCTTTTTTAGAAAGGACTCTTGAGTAGAATTCATTGATATTTGATGTGAATGATACTCGAGTAGTCCTACTGACATCACTGACATCATCTTTGCTTTTGAAAAAGGTACAACTTTTTTTTTTCTTGGGGGTTGGGGCTAGGCTATTTTCCCTATGAAAGTTTATTGCCATACAGACTTCTTATGATTTAGTGTTTCTCTCAGTGCTAATTAAGAGCATGATACATTTATTTAGAAGGAAATGGAGGGCCATCACGACCCTTTAGTCTTTTTTTGTTGCTGTTGTTGTTGTTGGTTTCTTGACATCTTTACTAGCATTTGGGTAATGTTTGTTTTTCATCTATATACACCTGCTTTTAAAAGTCAGGTGCATTTCTTAACTCTTTACCAAACGTAAAAATTTTAGACTTGTCCAAATTGAAAGCTTTAGCAGACGACAACAAAGACGTGACTCAAAAATTGAAACTTGACTTTAGAAGAGCAGGAAACATTGTGGGAAAAGGAGAAAATGCTGGTTACCAGCATTTTCTCCTTTTACCACAATGTTTTCAGAAGGTTTCTTCCTCTGGGTCGTAAAAACCAGGGATTGTTTGGTAAAGGGTTAATATAGATTATCCTGTTTGTCCAAGGGTGGAAAAAATGAAGGAAATCATATAAAAAGATCAATTCTTTTTTTCTTAGTTTTATTCTCTCAGACTCATCTTCTCTCCCTCATCAAAACAAAAATTTACCTCTTAAATATGTATTTCCACTTTTGGAAAATATAAGTGAATGCTCCTATATAGTCAAACCTATTGATAATTATTAGATTGACATCAAATGTTATGTACGAACAGTCACCTTTATATTGATTGTAATTCAAAGGGTACTTCTGAATGGTGCACGTCTCATTGCAATACACAAGGCAAGATATTTCAAAAAGAAGGATAACCTTGCTTTGGGTCCAGGTTTGTAAGTTCTTAATTTTGCTTTTTTTGTTGAACTCTTTACCATCCTGTGTTTTAATGACCATCCTGTGTTTTAATGACCCGTAGGAAAGAGGCTTTTGAAAATATTGTGGGTAAAGGAGAAAATGCTGGTAACCAGCATTTTCTCCTTTTCCCACAATGTTATCTATCCTTTCAAAAACGAATCCCATCATTTGAAGTACTTTGAATGTGTCTTTTGTTAACTTTTAATCAGTTATTAAAAAAAAAAAAGTATCAGACCAGTCTATACTGAAAAAAAAATTCTTTAGGAAACATAAAGTTTGGCTCAGATGATGGAAATATTGTGGAAAAAGGAGAAAATGATGGTATCAGCATTTTCTCCTTTTACCACAATGATTTCAAAAGCTTTCTTCCTCTGGATTGTTTCGTAAAGGGTTAACATATCACATACTTGTTGCAGATGACTTTTTGTCCTGCAGCAGAGCACTTTTGAAAATATTGGGGTAAAGGGAAAATTGGCCATTAACAGTAGTTGCTCATTTTGCAACAATGTTGTCATATTTTCATGTACATGTATTAACACATTTCTTACCAAACAATCTTGAGTTGAAAATGGCCCACAGAAGATTTTTGGACACCTTGGAGAAGGAGAAAATGCTGGTACCCAATATTTTCTCCTTTCTAACAATGTTGTCCACCATTTCAGAGATAAATCTCTTCATTTGAAACACTTTAAAGCTGTCATCTGCAACTGCTCTAAGTTTGGACAAGTCTTAAATTATGTCGTTTTGGTAAAGAGTTAAACTAGCCATTGGCAAAAAATAAGGGCTTTTGAAGACAACATGGATTAACTTTTCACCAAACGAAAAGTTTTTGACTCTTCCAAATTAAAAGCCTCTGCAGACAATAAATTTGAAAATGGCACAGTTAAACTGAAATTCTTTGACAGGATAGAAAACATCATGGGCATAGTAGAAAATGCTGGTTACTAGCATTTTCTTCCTTTTTTTCATGATGTTTTCAAAAGCCTCCTCCATCAGGGTCATAAAATCTTGGGATCGTGTTGTAATGGGATAAGATCAGACTGCTTAGAATATGTAAATTGAGTGACAAAAATTTTAAAATGAATTGATTAGTACCCAGAACAAAGGTTGTTCAAATGAAATAATGTCTTTAAGAAATAAAATCTTCAGCTGTGGACCGCTGATGCTGTGAACGTTTCACCAGAGAACATAACTGTTGACTTGGCCAAATTAATAGCATTTGTAGATGACACCAAATGAAAAAATATTCGAGCCATGCTCTGTGAAAAGAGGGTTTAACGCATCTGCGAAAAGTATCAATTCGGGTCAGCCTACGCACACTGCGCAGGCTGACCTGGGCCGAAACTTTTCGCTACTGGTCGATTTTCTGTATGTCCAAGGACTATTCTTTCCCATGAATTGGTTGTTTGAAAAAGTGGCTATTTCGGATCCATAATTATGTGATGGTTTGATTAGTACAATGCATCACGTAGATGTATTAAGCCCCCTTTTGTCAGAGTATTGCTCATTTTGATTGGTCCAAGTTGAAAGAAATTGCACCTGACAAATTAAATGTGACTAAAATGATAAGATTTATTTCTGAAAGGGTAGCCTAGAAAACATTGTAACTGGTAACCAACATTTTTTTTACCTTAATGTTCCAAAAGCCTCTTTCTATCTGGGTCATTTTGCCAAGCCCCGGTAGCTCAGTCGGTAGCGTGCAGGACTTGAGAACAGGGGGTCGTGGGTTCGATCCCTGGCTCAGCCAATTTCCTTCTGAGGATTGATGATAGTCATTGTGACAGGATTCATTCCTCTCCCACCGCTGATCTTTGTTTCAACAATGATTATGTCGGAAAGCAGCCAGTGGCTTGGAAGGAAAATTGTGCGGAGTACTGGTTAAAGAGACTCCAGGAAAGCATGGATAGGTGCACTGGCCGCCGCGATATAACTGAAATAATGTTGAAAACGGCGTTAAACACCAAACAATCAATCAATCAATCTGGGTCATTTTACACATGAAATTACTTGGTAAAGAGTGTAAATGGTAGAAAACCTTTTGAGAAAAGGAGACACTGCTGGTAGTCAGCATTTTGTCCTTTTCTCGCAATGTTTTTCATAGCCTCCTTCCTGATCATTGTAAAATTACAAGACTGTTAACTTTGGAGATATGTTTGTGAACCATTTTATCCCTCCCTTTGAAGGTCCCTTTGTCTCAGCTTTGGAATTTGCTACGGATTCACAGGCTGAAGTTGTGGGCAAGCCAGAGAAATCATTTTTTCTCTCCGCTGTTTCGGAATTCAATGAGACACCAGATAAATGTGTGATGATAGGGGATGTAAGTATTTGTACTTGGAGAAAATAAAATTACAGACAGACCTCCTGTCTTAACTATGCATTAACTCTTTAACAAACTACAGAATTTTAAATTGGTCCAAATTGAAAGCATTTGCAGATGACAAAATTTGTCATCTGCAAATGCTTACAATTTGGACCAGTGTAAAATTTTCAATTTAATTTGGACCAGTCTAAACTTTCAATTTAATTGAATGTAGCTCAGATAATGATGTCTGTCTTAGGGTAGATAACAAAGTTGGAAAAGGAGAAAATGCTGGTTACCAGCATTTTCTCCTTTTCCCACAATGTTTTCAAAAGGCCTCTTTCTCAGGGTCGATAAAACTTAGCATTGTTTTGAAAAAAGAGTTAAACAATATTTTAAAACCATATTTTTTTTATCCTGAAGAATGCTTTTGAAAACATTGTTGGAAAGGAGAAAATGCTTGTAAGCATTTTTCTCTTTTTCCCCATGATGTTTTTGACTATTTTGTTATTTAATCTGCATTTTATTTGTCATCTGCAAATACTTATAATATTTACAGGCATGTGTCTAATGTTTGATTGATGGAATTTTTTTTATGCAACTTTCAACATTATTTCCGTCATATCACAACAACAGCTCACATATGTGTTTCCATAGTTTCAGCTGTGCTAGGCTTGGGCTCTGAAGTGTCTTGCCAAAGGACACTCCCACGAAAAACAGAGTGGGTTCAGTGAGGCTTGAACCTGGGGGCCTCCAGGTCACGAGTCCTACACTTTAACCATGCAGAACCTTATGTGTCTAAAGAATCTTTGTTTAAAAAAGAACGAAACAGACACCAGTTGAAACCATAGGCCTCTGAAAGTCCATTGGTCTATCAAGGGATTATCGGAAACAGTTACTATAAATAACACATTGGGATTCCCTCTGTATTGTATATAGTAAGACAAGGTGTGCAACGAAATCGAAGAAAGTTTGACCCCCCCCCCCAGTCCCCTTTCAGAGATAATATTTAAACGAAAACAGATAAATGAACCTCCGGTGCAGATGGGTTCATAAATGATTTTTCTTCTGTACCCTGACCTTCGAAAGTTCCAAACGGCTCTTGCCATCAAGCAATAGCTCTCATCTAAAAAGATTTCAAAAGCTTCCACATTTTCCAGATTGCCATGCGCTGACGTCACATGATTTATAATCCTGCAGCAAATAATAATTAGATTTTTATTTTCAAACATAGATCAAAAATTCTTTTGTCGGTGTAGTGATGAAATTATTAAATTAACATTTCATCTGATATAATTTATCTTTTCATCTAATCCAGTTTCACGATTTTCATCTCCCATTTTGCATATTTTCAAATGTGTTTTTACCATTTGTTGGTCAAAAACTTTGGTGCGTCTTTTGATACCAAATTTATGTGAGTTATAATTGGCTGCATCGTAATGAATTGTGTGACGTCAGTGCATGGTGATCCGGAAAATGTGGAAGCTTTTTAATTTTTTTTGAGATAAGAACTATTGCTTGATGGCAGTATATTCTGTGATAAAACAGGCGATGCACCAATGTGCTATTTAAGCATTCGATGATCCACCAAGGAAAATTTTAGTGTTCTGTGATAGACCAATACAGCTTCAAAGGCCTGTGGTTGAAACAAACAAACCCAGTCTCTTCACGCAAGTAGCTGTTAAGCTGTTAAACACAGACACTTTCATACTGAAAAATTTAAAATGGTGGTTGCTAAATGTAGTATACAACCGAACACTAACAATAGACTCTGATGATTCTCTCAATATTGATGTCATTTCTTGACTTATGGCATTTTCATCATTGATCTATAATAAATGTTGCTGCATTCTTGTCTAGTTTTTATTAAGTCTTTACCAAATGACAAAATTTTAGATTAGTCCAGTTTTAAAACATCTGCAGATGACAGGAAAAAATGTGACTCAAAATTTGAAATTTATTTTTTGAGGGATAGAAAACGTTATGAGAAAAGGAGAAAATGCTGGTTACCAGCATTTTCAGCTTTTCGCACAACGTTTTCAAAAAGCCTTTACTTCATCAAAATTCAAGATTATTTGGTAAAGGGGGTGAAAGAAAGAGAGTTTGGGCTTCGTGTCTCAAAAATACTTACAGCAGAGAACTGTGGTTTTACCCTTTACTGCCCAATGTTGTATTTTAAAGACCAATGGGAATAAAGCTTTTAAAAGCATTGTGGAAAAATGAGAAAATTCCAATAACCACAGGCAGTGATTTATATTTTTCAACCCTATTCCGCACAATCCGGAGTTATGACAACCCTGAGAAAGACAGATTTTAAAAACTTTGCGGAAAAAGGAGAAAATGCTGGTAACCACTATTTCCACCTTTTTGTCACAATGCTTTCAACAGTTTTCTACAGGCAAGTTTCATCATTTTAGCCAGTTTTGATTTGTCATCTGCAAATGCTTTGAATTTTGGACAATTCTGAATTTTTTGTGTATGGTAAAGAGTTCAAGGACAATTGTAATAATTTAAATGGTATCTTATTTGTCATCTGCAAGTGTGTGGTAAAGAGTTAGTGTATGGAGGCATTGGAGAGGAAAGAAGAAATTGCTGTTTAACTCTTTACCAAACAACAAATTTTTGGGACTCAACCAAGTTCAAAGCATTTGAAGACGACAAAAAAAGTTTTGCTTAAATGATGAATTCTGTCTTTGACATGATAGAAAACATTATGTGAAAAGGAGAAAAAGCTGGTTACCAGCATTTTCTCCTTTTCCCACAATGTTTTCAAAGTCGTCTTCTTCAGGGTCTTGAAAACTCGGGATTGTGTGGTAAAGGGTTAAAAATATACCAGTAATAATTATTTGATTTCATGTTGCAGGATGCTAGAGATGATGTTTATGGTGCAATACAGGCTGGTATGAAAGGAATCTTGGTTAAAACGGGTATGTGTATCGTTTTGTTTGCCTGAATGGTGTTTCATGATGTTTTTAAAAAGGTTTCAGTCAGATCACAGCAACAGCTCTTCTATTCAGGTTTTTCCTTGATTTCACCTATGCAAGACAGGGGCTCTGGATTGTCTTGTCTCGCAAGGATTCTCAGAAAGCCCAGTAGTGCAGTCAGTTGCATATAGGACTTGAGACCAGAGGAGTGCTGATTCAAATCCCAAGCTCTGTCAGTTTCTTTCTCAGGTCTGGTGATAGTCATTGCAAAAGGGTCACCCCTCAGGGTTTTCCCTCAGCTTTAAAATTGGGGGTCATTGTGACCCCTTACCTCATTAGTTGAGGGTCATTTCTTTAACTTAAGGAGTCAAAATAAATGGGTCACTTCATCGTCAAGCACGGATTACAATGCATTTCACCTTTAAACTCCAAGAAAGTAAAAGTCTGTAAGTCATTTCTGACAGAAAGCTCAATTTAAGTTTTTGGCAGATGAAACATTCTAGTCGCTTCTTGACGTGGCTTGATCGGCAGCTGTAGGAAGCAGACGATAAAAAGAATGCTACAGTTTACTTCGTCGTAACATTATTTTCTGCAAACAGAACAGACTGGTAATGTGTACTTTTATCTATCAGAAGTCGCATGAAATAAACTTTGATATACAGAGAACCCAACAAAGACTTTGACAGGGCCTGTATTTACGACACATGTCCGATGTACTTTTCGGCAATAATGCGTAAACCAGTCTTATTATATATATAAATAAATTACCGGAAAACTACTTTTATCTAAAATAAACCTTGTAGTTAAAAAAAGAATGGTGTTTATCTGATATCGAAGCAAGAACAGACATGGATTTATGACACTTTATTCAATTTCCTAGATGATTTAGATTTTGGAAAGTTGCGTCACTGATGACGCACTGTAATTTATTTTGGGGGTCATTTGCGTTAAAATCACATCAATGACACAGGATTTGTGCGTCATGGAAAACCCTGCCCCTGATCATTTTTTCAACAATGGTTATTCGGGAAAGCAGCATGTGGCTTGGGAAGAATATTGTGTGAAGAAATGGTAAAAGAAATTCCAGGAAAGTATGGATAGGCCGCTGCATTGTACCTTAAATAATGTTGATACCGTCATTTAGCACCAAACAAACACACCAAACAGACTCCAATGTGCCACTTTGCCTACAAACAACACAAATAGTTGAATAAGTTGTCCATCACAAACAAGTTTCATACAAGAGATGGGACAATTTTCACATGAAAATTTTGATGATACAATGATATGCATATAAACCAGACAGCAAAGTTTTAGACTCGTCCAAACTGAAGGCATCAACAGATGACAAATTTGGAAGTAATGAAAGACGAGCTAAAGTTCTTTGATAGCTTAGAAGATATTGTGAGAAATGGAGAAATTGCTGGTTACCAGTATTTTCTCCTTTTTCCACAATGTTTCCAAAAGGCTTCTTGCTCAGTCATTAAACACAGGATTGTTTGGTAAAGGGTTAAATGATAGGTGATGACCTTTTTTTCTTTGAAATATTAAGAACCTTCTCCCAGACCAAGATTTTAAACTCATCCAAGTTGAAATTATTCATAGATGAATAGGAAATTAGAACAAATGAGCTGAAAGACGCTGACAAGGTAGAAAACACTGTGGGAAAAGCATTACCAGCATTTTCTCCTTTTCCACAGTGTTTTCAAAAGCTTTCTTCTTTCAGGGTCTTTGAAACACAGGATCATGTGATAAAGGTATAACAAAATGTTAATTACAGGTAAATTTCGACCAGGTGATGAAAAACATTTACCAGCAGAAGGCAAAATTGCTGAAAGCTTCAGTGATGCAGTAGAAATGATTTTAAAAGATGTACAGGATTCAAACAGCAGCTGATTGACTGTTATATGTCCTAGACTGTTTACAAAGCAAATTTTCCGTTCAGTTTGGTTCAGCTAAGATCTATAATAATATCATGCAGGAAACACATTCAAGCCATGTTGTGTGAAAAGGGGATTAATGCATCTGCAACAAGAGTGCTGACGTCACAATATACGCCGCCACATAGCTGCTACTTCAGGCAGCTAGCTATAGAGACTAAAAGTGATGGAATTTCTAGCACCTGCCTGGGTAGCTCAATGGATATATTGTGTTACTTGTGATCTAAAAGGTTAACCCACAAACTGATGGATGGACAAATGGACGTTCAACGGACTCATTGGTATTTGGCTTTGATCAACCAATAAAAATATGAAGTTTCATGAAATTATGTCCATTAGTTCGAGATACATTAATGAAAAATTAAATTTGACATGAAGCCTCCTTTTTCCGTGACACAGAAATAAATTCCAAAACCCTGACCATATGTGCTAGGTCACATGATCTGTGAAAATCTCATCCAAATCCGTTGAGATATGTCCAGTAATAAAAGAGATATTGGTGAAAAATAAAATATGACATGAAGACCCCTTTTTCCATGACGCAGCTACAAATCACAAAACTTTGACAATATGCGCCAAGTCACATGATGAGAAACATTCTGTGAAAATATCATCCAAATCTGTAACAAAATGTGGGAGGAGTTGCATTCACAAGAAATGTAATGAAATATGACATGAAGCCCCCTTTTTCCATGACGCAGCTACAAATCGCAAAACCTTGAAAATGTGCGATAGGTCACCTGATGAGAAATTCTGTGAAAATTTTATCCAAATCCGTCAAGAAATGTGGGAGGAGTTGCGTTCAGAAGAAAAGAAATGAAATATAACATGAAGCCCCCTTTTTCCACGACACAGCTACAAATCGCAAAACCCGTACAATATGCGATAGGTCACGTGATGAGAAACATACTATAAAAATTTTATTCAGATCCGTCAAGAAATGTGGGAGGAGTTGCGTTCACAAGAAAAGGAATGAAATATAAAATGAAGCCCCCTTTTTCCATGATGCAATTACAAATCGCAAAACCCTGACAATATGTGATAGGTCACATGATGAGAAACATTCTGTGAAAATTTCATCCAAATCCGTCAAGAAATGTGGGAGGAGTTGCGTTCACAAGAAATAAATGTACGTACAGACGGTCGAAGGGACGGACGGACGGATGGACAGACGGAGAAGATGATGCCAATATACGTCGCCTCCAGCAGCGTATAAAAAGTATCGACCCAGGTCAGCCTGCACAGTTACATTTGGCCGCAAGTGCTCCTCTCAGGGTCAACATGTGTGAAACTATGCAGCAAAAGGAGAAACTTGATCCCGGCAAGCCATTTCCCCTTTTGCTTTTGTGTTTTCAGAAGCCATTTCCCAAAAAGCAGAAAAAACTTGCCAGCAGCTGTAAACGGTGTCAATCTTTCAACATATTTCACTTTATACTTGAATTTTTCATTAAATGTCATGAATGAAAAGAGAAAATGCTATTTGTTCAACTCTTTTCCAAATGACGAAACTTTGGACTGGTCCAAATTGAAAGCACTTGCAGACGACAAATTCAGTGTAGCTTAGTTACTGAGATTTGTGTGTGACGGTTTAGAAAACATTGTGGGAAAAGGAGAAAATGCTGGTTATCAGCATTTTCTCCTTTTCCTACATTGTTTTCAAAAGTCTCTCAATGTCATTAAAACTGAAGATTATGTGGCAAAAGGTTAAACAATTTATTTTAGCTTGTACACTTCAAATTTTCAACAAATGCTTTGTAACTTAAGTAATAGTCTAAGGGCTTTGAAAATTGAGGTCTGAAAGGTATTTGAACATTGCTTGGTTTACCCATGTAACAATGTTCAGCATGAGTTTCACACACATCTCCACTTATGTTTTCACAGGCATGACATGCATGTTTTAACTTGTGTGTACTTGTAGTATCACAGTGCATGTCACAGTGCACATCTTCAGCAGTAATGATCCCATTGACAGCTGAACCACTATCTTCCTGTTTGTGACAAACAATGTCAGTCTCTACCTTTTTGGATGCTCTGTTGTCAGTTAAACTATGATCTACTTCTGGGTGAGTAACAACACCAATCTGTGCCACTTTGGATTTACACTGTGTGTATTGGACCTCTCTTGCTGTAAGACCATTTCTGAAGTCAATACACACATCACTAATGTTAACATTCCGGTGGACAGTTGAACGCTGATCTTCCTCCAAATGAGCAAGAATGTGGGCCCGTGTGTCTTCACATCTAGTCTGCATGTGATTATCAATCCTAGTTTTGTTTCCAACACAGTTATTAACACAGTTTGAGTTGCGGCAATGAGACGTTTTGTCTTCATGAAGTTTGTTGTCTGTCACTGGCTCCTTGGCATGACATTGTCTGTTTCCTTTCAGAGTCTACAATAAAGAGAAACAACATTTTTACCCAAGCTGGCACAAACTTCATATAATTTTTATTGGCTTTTCTCTATTTTATTTGCAGGTTTTATCAAAATTAGTAATCTCAGTTCCTCCTTAAAATCAAAATTTCTCCTTTGGTTATAGTGCTTTCTTACGTTGATTTTCCAGTTTTACTGTAGTCTGCTGCAAATTTGTGCAGTAATGACCCTGAAAAAGAAGGTATCCAAAAAACGGTTCAGGAAAAGAGAAAATTTCTGGTCAAAGAAAGAATAATTAAAACTTGCCAATGGTAAAACTTGAGCACCACATGGAGATTTCAATGTTTAGCTGCAGTTACTTTTTCAGAGAAAGTTCTTAATTAAACAAGAGTACTGCATGCGATGAGCCAAAGCTCGGCTACAAGCGCTTGATTTTCCATGAAAATTCGAAGTCAAAATAGGGGCATCACTGTGTAAAAAATACTTTGATGGTTACCTGCCCCACTTGTATGAGCTCCCCTTTTGATAGTTAACAACTTGCCCAATTTTGAAGTAAATATCTTCAGTAATAACTGAGATATTACAAAGTGTAAGAGTTTTGTCACAAATACCATGATGCAGACGATGCCAGGGCTACGACAATAGCTCATCATTTTCTTCGAAACAGCTAAGCTAAACAAGAGGGCCAAGATGGCCCTGGATCGCTCACCTGAATTTTTGAGAGGACCATAACCAACTTTTTTTAAATTATTGAAATTTTGGAAACAAAATCAGTATTTTGCCAAGCATTTATAAAAAGGTCACCTGTAAAAATCATTTCAAAATCTGTCACCACCCCTACAATCATCACCACAGCCATGTTTTTGACGAATCAGAATTTTGCACATAAATTTTAGGATAGGTCACGCAAAGACCTTATCTTGAACAAGAGCACATGCCCAATAGTGGCTAAAAATATTAAGTTGAACAAGAGCACCTCATGAGAGTGCCAATGATCAGGGTTGCATCTAGAGCGTGGGATTGCAGAAATCCCGCATTAAAATCCAAAATCCCGCGAAAACGAAAATTGTTTGCGCACCAAATCCCGCACTAAGACAAAATAGCCCGCAAAATTTGCATGATCATGCGCACCATAATTGGGGAAAAAGAGAGAAAAAACGTGTTCGGGGGAATAAAATGTAACAAATTTTTGCATGAGTCACCACAATAACCATTCAAAACTGTTAAACCGTAGACTGTCGGGTTATTTTGATCGTATCAATAGACGCTTGTCATCGTGTTATGCAGACAAATACCCTTACTGCAGGGATCACGCTGTCGAGCAGCAGTGATGCCACTCAATGCGACAATTTAGGAAAAATGTCGCCAAAAATTAGGCACTGGCGACAAGGCTACAAAATTCTTGAAAGATCATAATTCCGATATAAACAGTATCAAGTATGACATACTACGGCTACGCGTCACCGTTTATCTCAACTTAACAAGTTGACGTGTAATGAAAAGCGTGATAATAATGTCAATCAACTTTTCTAGAGTAAAATGACATTTTTTGAAGTGACCTGCTACCCTTATTGACAAATTCTTGCAATATTGTGCGGAAATACCTGTTAAAAAATTAACTGACATGAAAAAAAGATCGTTGCAAAAACCGCGAAAACCCATGACGCAACTAAATGTCAATTTAATATCGTCTGATCAGAGGCACTTCAGACTATCTTTTCAGCTTTGATAGTGAATTTAAGCAGTAAATTTACATAAATATCTGTATGAAACAATACATGGAAGCTAAAATCTCTGTCTAATACATATGTAAAAACTTCGTTGAATTTATGAAATGAAAATACTGAACAACGTAGGATACGGTAGGGTGGGGGTTAGGTCTTCTTGTCTTACAGTGACACCACTAACAAGTGTTAAAGAAGAAGGTACAAGACATTCATAAAAACAAAGAAGACTAGAATATGATAACCCTGTAATGGATGTGATCTTTATTATTTTCCCTAAGACATAAACAAATAATATATTAACCCTTTACCACATTATGGGAACTGCCATGAAATTTGTCTCTCCCCCCCTTTTACTCGGGGGGGGGGGGGGGGCATGCCCCCCTTTTCCCTTTTTCTGAAAGTGATGGGGGACAGCCCCCCTATTTGAAATTTTCTAGATGCAACCCTGAATGATTGGCTGTTGGAACCTTGCTGGATAGTAAAATAAAATTCCAAATCGCAAAAGGGGCATAATTTGGACAAAACAATTTTGGAGTTAACTGCCCTTGTTGTATGGGTTGCTTTTTACTAGTAAACAATCATTCCGAGTTTTAAGTACATGTGTTGAGTGGAAGCCGAGATATAACAAAATGTCAAAGTTTTTGCACAACAACAACAACGCAGATGACGCCAACAGGGCTATGTCAATACCTCGATGTTTTCTTTGAAAACAGCTAAGCTAAATAAGGGGTATAATATAAGGATCATTTCTGTGAAATAACTTCAAAATCTGAATAGTGGTTTCAGAGAAGACAAAATTTTTAAGAATTTCTGAATGTCCTCAGACAGCAAATAGCTTCCACCCACAACAGCCATGTTTCTTGACAGATCAAAATTTCACGAATAAATTTTCAAAAGGGGTACCTAAGGAACATTTCTGTGAAATTGTTTCAAAATCTGACAAGTGGTTTAGGAGAAGAAGAATTTCAAAGAATTTCTTTAAGTCCATACAGTGCAAAGATGCCCATCCCCACCCAGGCCATGTTTTTCGACAGATCAAAATTACACAAACAAACTTTAAAAAGGGTTACCCAAGGAACATATCCGTGAAATTATTTCAAAATCTGACCAGTGGTTTCAGAGAATTATTGACACCGCTGGATGCCAAGAGCCTGCCCCCTCCACAATGGCCATGTTTTTTAACGGATCAAAATTTTGCAAATAATTTTTAAAAAGGGTCACCCAAGGAACATTTCTGTGAAATTATTTCAAAGTCTGACCAGCGGTTTCAGAGGAGAAGATTTTTATAGAATTGTTGACACCGATGGACGCTAAGAGCCACCCCCCCACCCCACCCCACCCCCACGGCCATGTTTTTCGACGAATCAGAATTTCGCGAACAATTTTTGAAAAGGGTCACCCAAGGAACATATCTGTGAAATTATTTCAAAATCTGACCAGCGGTTTCAGAGAAGAAGATTTTTAAAGAATTTCTTGGTTAATTCAATTTGGTTAATGGCAACCAGAGTTTTTGATGAAATCAAATTCTGTGAAGAACTTTTAAAGAGGATCTCCCAAGGAACATTCCAGCCGAGTTCGGTCCAAATTGGCCAAGCGGTGTAGGAGGAGGAGATGTTTAAAGAATTGTTGACACTGCTGGACGCCAAGAGCCCCCCCCCCCCACCACTGCCATGTTTTTCGACGGATCAAAATTTCGCGAACAATTTTTGGAAAGGGTCACCCAAGGAACATTTCTGTGAAATAATTTCAAAATCTGACCACCAGTTTCAGAGGAGAAGATTTTTATAGAATTGTTGACACCGCTGGACGCCAAGAGCCCCCCCCCCCCCTTCTACAACGGCCATGTTTTTCGACAAATCAAAATTTTGTGAACACATTTTGAAAAGGGTCACCCAAGGAACATATCTGTGAAATTATTTCAAAATCTGACCAGCGGTTTCAGAGGAGGAGATTTTTAAAGAATTTCTTGGAAAATTCCATTTGGTTGCCATGGCAACGAGAGTTTTTGATGAAATCAAATTCAGTGAAGATTCTTTAAAGAGGATCTCCCAAGGAACATTCCAGCCAAGTTTGGTCCAAATTGGCCAAGCGGTGTAGGAGGAGAAGATGTTTCCAGAATTGTTGACACCGCTGGACACCAAGAGCCCCTCCTCCACCATGGCCATGTTTTTCGGCTGATCAAAATTTCGCGAACATTTTTTGAAAAGGGTCACCCAAGGAACATATCTTTGAAATTATTTCAAAATCTGACCACCAGTTTCAGAGGAGAAGATTTTTATAGAATTGTTGACACCGATAGACGCCAAGAGCCCCCCCTCCTTCCACCACGGCCATATTTTTCGATGGATCAAAATTTTGCGAACAATTTTTGAAAAGGGTCACCCAAGGAACATATCTGTGAAATTATTTCAAAATCTGAACTGTGGTTTCAGAGGAGAAGATTTTTAAAGAATTTCTTGAAAAATTCCATTTGGTTGCCATGGCAACCAGAGTTTTTGATGAAATCAAATTCTGTGAACACTTTTTAAAGAGGACCTCCTAAGGAACATTTCAGCCAAGATTGGGCCAAATCGGCCAAGCGGTTTAGGAGGCGAAGATGTTTAAAGAATTGTTGACGCCGCACGACGCACGACGGACACAGCGTGCCCCTAAAAGCTCCCCTTGAGCACGTTGTGCTCAGGTGAGCTAAAAGGGGCATACTTGAATCAGAATATTTTGAAGGCTACCTGCCCAACTGGATGGTTTACCTTTTTATAGTGAATAATCATCCCAAGTTTTAGGCAACTATCTACACTAATGACTGAGATACGAGAAAATGTCTAAGAATTTTTAGCACATCAACAACATCGCAGACACAGCCATTTCAATACCTTGATGATTTCTACAAAAAAAAGCCGAGCTAAAATGTTTGTGAGTGAAAAAAATACCTCCATCTTTTTATTCAGAAATTTCGAACAAGCCAAGGTATAACAACCGTCAGCTGCAAGTTCAATGATTTTCTCGTAGTTTCCACCACAATCTGCATTTTCTAGTATTTTCGTCAAATTATCTCGATCAGAGTGACTGAAAGGGCATCCACCTTCTTCCATGTGGCCTTTGAACTCATCCTGGAAAGTAAAACACAATGAAATTAACAGCTGTTTGATTTGAAAGTTTTCATCAAACATTCCTGTGTAGAAGAGTTACAAAAACACTGGAGAAAGGAATGTTTTCTATCCTATCAAAGACAAAAATTATCATTTGAGCTACCCTTATTAAATTGTCGTCCGCATATGCTTTCAGTTTGGACCAGACTAAAATTTTGTCGTTTGGTAAAGAGTTAAACACGAAAGAAACAGAAAAAATGTATGCTTAGTCAATGTGTCAAGACATGATAGTACCTGTAGATACTTGCAGGAATGACTCCTGTAATTTATCCGAGATCCTTCCAGCCCATAAAGATGTCTAATATTATAGGTATAACGTTGTTCGTGATGTATCCAATCATGTGAACATCCGTCACCATGGTTACCAGCAGGTTGTGAGTATTCATTTTTCCAAAATGCGAGTGCCTCGTGGATTGGTTGACCAAGTTCTTTCAGAAACAATGTTAACTGTATCTGAAATTTTATCAGAGAAACTAGAATTAATTTTGTTGTATAAATGTTACTGATCACATAATAATATTATTTATGATTTGTTTAGTTTAAATGGTAGTTTATGCCACTTTCTACTTTTTTTCATCCATATCATGGCAATAGCTCACTTATGCATGAACTGATAGACTGACTTCTTTCAGAATAGATCACACTGTACAGATTATAGTTAGCATTTTTTGTCTGCATAGGGCGAGTGATACTGTATACATGTACATGGATATACGAGGGTTGTTTGATATGTAATGTGTATTGTACGATATCTCAAAAGCATTCGACTCAAATAGTGAAATGAACATTACATCCCTTCAAAGTATTCTCCGCGGTTTGAAATACATAATTTCAATCTCTGAATCCATTTCTGAAATGCGTCATGGTACGCTGATTTAGGTAGACCTCAGAGGCACTGACTGATGGCTGAGCCAAGGGCTTGTCTGGACTTGTAACGACGACCAGATAAGAACTTTTTAAGTTTTGGAAAAAGGAAAAAGTCGCAAGGGGCTAGATCTGGAGAGTATGGTGGGTGTGGCAAGACGGTAACCTTCTCCGACTTCAAAAATTGCTTCACAAGCTCAGATGTATGTGATGGAGCATTAGCATGAAGTAGACGAACATGCCTAAATCCTGACACAGGGCGTCGTTTAAGATAATATTTCTTGACCTTTTTAGCTCACCTGAGCACGAAGTGCTCTGGGTGAGCTATTGTGATTGGTCATCGTCTGTCCGTCCATTCATCTGTCCGTCCGTCCGTTAACAATTTCTTTAAAAATCTTCTCCTCCAAAACCAGATGGCCAATCTTGATAAAACTTGGCAGGAATGTTCCTTGGATGAAGCTCTACAAAAATTGTTAAAAGAATTTAATTCCATCAAAAACTCTGGTTGCCATGGCAACAAAATGGCTGAAAATGGAAAAAATCTTTAAAAATCTTCTTGTGACAAACCATAAGGCCGAGAGCATTCATATTTTGTATGAAGCATCATCGGGTGACCCTTTACCAAAATTGTTAAAATTATTCCCCTAGGGTCATATTTGGGCTTTGCCCGGGCGCACCCTATTTTACATTATAACAAAGAAGGAAATCTTTAAAAAATCTTCTTCTGACAAACCATAATGGCTAGAGCATTCAGATTTGGTTTGTAGCACTATCTGATGATCCTCTACCAAAATTGTGAAAATTATATTTCTGTGGTCATATTTGGGCTGTGCCAGGGCGCACCCTATTTTACATGGAAACAAAGAAGGAAATCTTTTAAAATCTTCTTGTGACAAACCATAAGGGCTAGAGCATTCATATTTTGCATGTAGCATCATCTAGTGACCCTTCATAAAAATTGTAAAATTATCCCCTTGGGGTCATATTTGGGCTCTGCCCGGGCGCACACTATTTTACATAGAATTAAAGAAGGAAATCTTTTAAAATCTTCTTGTGACAAACCATAAGGGCTAAAGCATTCATATTTTGCATGTAGCATCATCTGGTGACTCTTTATAAAAATTGTTAAAATTATCTCTTTGGGGTCATATTTGGGCTCTGCTCGGGTGCACCCAATTTTACATAGAAACAAAGAAGGAAATCTTTTAAAACTCTCGTTCTGACAAATCATAAGGGCTAGAGCATTCTTAATTTGTATGTAACATCATCTTGAGACTTTCTACCAAAACTTTAAAAACTGACCCCTTGGGTGGAGTTTGGGCTCTGCTTTAACATTGAAAAGGAAGAAAATTACATGTGACAAGTGAGAGACTAAAACTTTCATGTTTTGTTTGTAGCAAAGTTCTGGTGACCCTCTGCCAAAAATTGTTAAAGTAATTCTTATTGGGGTCACATTATGGCTTTCCTCCCCTCCCCTGGGTATGCCTTATCAAAAAAGAATGGCTTCTGGCTTTGATATACTATTATTTGTATGTGGCATATAGCATCATTGTCTTGAGCCTATACCAAAGCCGCCTGTTCACAATTTCCTTAAAAATCTTCTCGTCATAAATCATAAGTCAAACAGGCTGAAACCATTTTACAAAAAGGAAAAAAAAGAAAGAGAGAAGAATAAACAAATAAACAGGGAAATATGTGAAGATCTTGTTGTGACAAACCATGAGGCCTAAAGCTTTATCATTTGCAATGTAGCATTAAAGGTAGTCTTCAGCAGATTTTGAAAAAAAGTTTTTTTTCTTCAATTCACAAATTTTAAACTTGTTTGACTAGAGGTGCACAAAAATGAAAGAATGGCATGAATTGGAATTGAAAATAATTTTTTTGATAATGAAAAATTGGCTTCAATAGGACTGAAATCTGATGGGTAGTGTCACCCGATAGCTTCTTATTTCATATACGTGGGGTGATCAGAAAGATCGTGGACCACCTCGTTATTTTGAAAACTACTACACTTAGGATTACACAAATTTGCATAGATGAGCATTAATTATATGGTAACTGACTCACACTTTCAAATATTGTCATATTAAAGTAGGTAAAGTATGACGTCATTTTAATGACGTCATATACTGCATTAGTGGTCCAAAATATCGGACGACGTTTTATTTGAGCCGAGAGTAATCATACAGTTTTGCGTCAAACTCGGAAAGTATTTATCGGAAATCTAAACCGATTTAGAAACAGTTTAAGGGGACTCTGCACTCAAGGATTCTGATATTCGTACATGGATCGGACCGGTTTAGACAAGGGTGCGATACTGTTAAAGATGACCCTAAATCTGGCCGCCCATCAACATCAGTCACAGACAAAATCATAACGGATGTAGAGCAGCATGTAAAACAAGATCGCCGAGATGCTGTTAGGAAAATAGTTGACACATTTGACATTTCATATATAAGTACTCAGGAGATTTTGACTGAGAGTCTTGGAATGTCGCGTGTTTGCACAATGTGGGTACCTCGGCAACTGACGCCCGAGAAAATGGGGGTTAGGGTCGAAATCTGTTTAGAAATTCCAGAACGCATTAGGGTAGAGGGGTCAAACTTTACTGATCGTATTGTAACATGCGATGAAACATAGGTACTCTTTACCGACACTGAATCTAAACGACAAAGCAGCGTATTGAAACATCCAACATCGCCTTCCGCTAGTAAAGCCAACCTTTCTAAGTCACTTGGTAAAGTTATCTACATCAAGTATTTCTGTTCTCCTGTTTTTCTTCTAAATCATGTTGTATCTTTACGTACTACAGTCAATTCTGAGTTTTATGCCCACATTATTCAAATAAATTTCACGAACACCATACGAAAAACACAGCCAGAAGTCCTGCGAAGTGACGTCAATTTACTCCAAGATAACGCCCTAGCTCACAAAGCCACTCTTGTACTGGAAACTTTAAAAAAACTAAACAAAGAAACACTTGCCAACGCTCCTTATAATTTAGTCCTGACTCCATGTGACCTCTGACTAGTTCCTGTTTTGAAAGATTTTCTATGTGGCATACACTACGACAGCAGAGAGGAGCTAACCCTCGCTACGACCGGGTCCTTCATAGTAACGTCACGTGACGCGCTCCCACACGTGCATCGCGCGTCGAAATCAAGAATGAATACATGCATAGAACTCAAAGGAGGTTACTTTCAAAAATAGTGAACACTCCAAGTTGTTTTTTATAACAATATTCAGATACCGGCACTGGTCCACGTTCTTTCTGATCACCCCTCATAAATTCAAAACTTTGGTTGCAAATTAAGAATATTTCTTGCTCACAAAATGGAAAATGCATGATTTTCTAGTGAAAGGTCAAACATATACTGCTTAAAAAGATGATTATTACATTTTCTAAAAATTTTAAGAAATTCTTCTGAAGACTACCTTTAAACTGAAACAGTCTACAAAATTTATTAAAGTAATGCCCCTTGGGTTTGATTTGTGTTCTGCATGGGCACTCCATATTGTAACTTCGATTTGATAAATATAATGACTTATTATTACTGCCAGAGCTATCAGTTGATTAAATATATATAAACTTCAGTGGCTTATGTTGCTTTTTAATGCCATGGTCAGAGACTTGTTGACTAAAAGTAGGACTGTTAGGCTAACGTCAACCTGTACCGGGTGAGTGCCATATGGTGATATATTAGGTATATCATGGTCCTCTGAGGTACAGAGGACTCACATATTTTGATTTATTATATACCTGTGATTTTTCTGACTCAAATACAAACGTTTCACACCGTTGAAATACAACACGATGGAAAAAAAATTCGTATCTACACACAGTGAAATACGGTTTCAAATATGGTATGATGATGTATTCCACGAGCAAACTACTTTCCAAATTTTATTTTTACGCAACATAGTAAGAATCATGAAGGAGGAGGCGATTGCGTGATCAGTCTATTTTTAGAAATGCATATTTATTTCCAATGAGCGTAGATCAGCTATATACATGTACCTGTACCTGTAAATTATAATCCTTGTGTAGATCGCCTTACGAAGATTTTTATGGCAATATTCTTTTTCCTAAACAAACTATATGAATAATATTTATTTTTCGTTTGCCCATCATTGAGAAAGAGTACAATTATAACACACTGCATAATATTCATGCGCCATTCATAAAAAGATATTAATGCCCACTGAACCAGGTTTTCTTACAATTTATTTGTGTTTTTCAATACATTTGGCACTAATTGTATTCTTTCTGTTTTTATTTAGCATTAGATCTATTAGGTATATAATGAATGGAATATTATGCCAGTATGTGTTTCCTGTCGGCTGTATTTACTTCACGATGCGTTGGAAAATTTTGACATCTTGCTCGACCTTCGGTCTCGCGAGATATCAAATTTTCCAAAGCATGTGGAAGTGAAATACAGTTGACAGGAAACACACGCTGTCATAATGTTCTATATGTATTTAGAGTAAAAGATTTGATTTTGGCATGAACCACTGGCCATGTTGGTAAAAGAGTTCTCTTGAATTTGAGTAAAACGTTGTACAAAACTATGAAATTCGATTGGAAAATTTAAGGATTATGAAGTAATTTCAGATTTTCATCTTATATTAGTACATCAATATATCACCAATATATGGAAGTGCCTTTTTCTGGGATTTGTCAATTGCATTACTGGTCACTAATGATTCCTTTCATTTCAGGTCTATATAATGTATTAAGGAAATTTAAAATACATGAACATGTTAATGAGAAGAGGATTTGTTATTGTTTTCACTTAAACCATCATATTTTTAAAATTTGAAACAGTTGAAACCTTCAGCTTGTAATCACTATTGGTGAAACATGTACTTCAAAATGAAATATCACCAAAGCAATCAAAACAAATATGAAAATTTAAACTGTTATTTTGAAAAGCATATTTTAAACACAAACTCTAACAAATATACTCAGGTGAGCGATATAGGACCATCATGGTCCTCTCATTTAGTATAACATCTCGGTAATACCGTTTAGTTAGCCATATTTTGTTTCCAATTTTTCTTACTGGTTCGAAATAGTGAACCCATGTTTCGTTACCAGTAACAATGTTTGCAAATTGTCTTTGAATGAATTTGGGAAACATTTTGAGCAGTTGCTTAGCGGTTTGTACTCATACCCGTTTTTGGTCATCTGTCAATATATGTGGTATCCATCTGGCAGAAATCTTTCGTACTTTCAAAATACGCTTCAAAATGAAATGCACCCGCGATAGCGATATGCCAACAGTGTTGGCAATATCACAAATTGTGTATCTGCCATCACTTTCAATTATTTCCCTGACTTTTGAGACATTTGCCTTGCCTGTTACAGTCACAGGTCAGCCAGATTTTGCTGCATCTTTGACGGACTCTGTGCCAGTCAGAAATTTCTTTCTCCACCTACAAACTGTCTCATAAGATACCTTATCAGACCCATAAACTTCCCCCAATTCAGTAAAAATCTGCATTACCGAATGACCGAGTTTTGTGCGAACTTTTATATAAGCTCTAATTTCTTTAATATTCTTAATCCGTTTCCCAACCATTTTTACAACAGTAGTCAACGACTAGCTCTACTGAAATGACTATAAGTTTAAAACTATGTGGAGCTGAAGGCTCGTGTTTATACAGTTGGAAAGGTATTGAATAGAGCTATTCAAGCGTATCATCATCCACGAAATCGTGCAAAGCGTTATCTCGCTGTGGTACAATACACATTACATATCGAACAGCCCTCGTATATATGTTTTAAAAAATTTGGGAATTACTGATTAGACATTTTGCATACGGAAATGTTTGCAGACTCGTTATTTTTTGGTATACTTGTGGTAAAATACGCAAATAGAAAAGTTTGCACATTTTTCAAATCACAAAATCACAAAAATTTCCACATTGCAAAAATTTCCACCTGTAAAGTAGTCTGACAAAAATTTCCTCTTAGAAAATGTATTTACCACAATTAATCTAACATTTAACTCTTTACTAGATGAAAAAATTTCAGAGTAGTCAAATGAAAGAAAAGTGCAGAAGATAAATTTAATCTTTCCTAAACAAAGAGATATATCTGTAAAACGATAGAAAACATTGTGGGAAAAGGAGAAAATGCTGGTTACTAGCATTTTCTCCTTTTCCCACAATGTTTTCCAAAAACTATTTCTTCAGACACATCAAAGCACAGAATCATTTGGTCAAGGTTGAAAAAAATACAAACATTACCCTTGTATGGTGACGTAAGCGATGTTTTTTCCTCAACAACCAGAAAGCATGTGACATACAGGGCGGGAAATACTCGACAAGGCCGTCAATATCCCTGTTTGTTATTGGATGAGGCCTGGAAATTTGACAAGTTATTTTCTGTTTGAACTGTTGTCTGAATATCACCTATAAAGAAATGATTTTCACAGTGAAAACGAGGAATTCAAAGCATAATTAAATGGGGCATGCATTGTGCATGTGAAAAAGGGGTTTAATGCATCTGCAAAAAGCTTCAAACTACTAAAGGGCTATGACAGTGTTTTCTCCACGAGGCCGCGCAAAATTATTTTCATTTGAGAAGTTATCCTATTTGGTAGATTCACGGTCTTTAACCCTTTACCAAACAACAAAATTTTGGACTCGACCAATTAATAAGAATTTGCAGGCATCAAAATAAATGTAGCTCTAACCATGATTTCTTTCTTTGATCATATTGAAAACATAATGGGAAAAGGAGAAAATGCTAGTTAGCATCATTTTCTCCTTTTCCCTCAATGTTTTCAAAAGCCCTTTTCTTTAGCTTCATTAAAACTAAGGATTATGGGCTAAAAGGTTAAACCAAGCATAGCAGGACACCAACCACCTAGATAAGGTTAGTCTGCCTATCTGAAGCAATAAATGCATACAACAGATGCAGGCGTGCAACATTTATTCTACCTCAGGTTATATCTACATAAAATACTGAAACACTTAGAATGGTTAATCTAATTTGCATATTATAAAGCTTTGTATTTCATGTGGAAAGTAGTATGAACTAAAAAGAAATGTCACTTAAACAGTTTGATGTTGTATTACCCTAACAGTTTTCATTAACTTCAGAATCCTTTCATCATCTGTCTGTTGATTTCTTCTTGCATCTTCCATTCCACAATGAAGTAATCTGTCAAATAAATCACAAACAACTGTTCTTAACTGACAAAATGGAACGCTGGCAATGCCATCCTTTAGGTGAACTTCTCTCTGTTGAACAAGTTTTAGGACATTCTGGAATGGCACACAGAAACAGCAAGACAATTCGCCATTTAAGTATTTCCTTACAACAGTCCGCCATTTTCCTCCAGCCTCTTTAATACTAGAGAAAGTCTTCAGAACATTAAAGATGTCATCTTGTAAACTTTTTCCACTTTTGTTACCATGGCAACAGTTTCCAATGTGAAGATAGGGATCTAATGACTTGAAGAGTTTACAAAGTTCTTGCTCTGTCATGCACGAGAATCTCCAGTCAAAAAGTGCTGACTCTGCGTTTTGGAAGAACACCGACATTTCTTGATTTTGACAACAAGCTAACCTGAAATGTACAATACAAATGAGCCGTGCTCTGTGAAATGGGGGTTTAATGCATCTGCGAAAAGTATCAACCCAGATCAGCCTGCGCAGGCTAACCTGGGCCGAAACTTTTCGCTACTGATCAATTTTCTGTTTGTCAAAGGACCAGTTTACCTCATGATTAAGTCGATTATTTAAAAAAGTGGCTCCCATAGATCCATAATTATGTGATGACTTGGGCTGGTATCATGTATCACGGAGATGCATTAAGCCCCATTTTGCCAGAGCGTGGCTCAAATGTTGACCTCTTACAAACTTTACAAGTAGTTTGAAGACAAAAATATGGATTTAACACTTCACCCTTTACCACACAATGCAGAGTTATATGGTGGTGGACAGTGCATCTATCCATGCTTTCCTGGAATTTCTTTTACCAGTACTCCGCACAATATTCTTTCCCACATAACCATCGTGGAAACCACGGTCAACTGTGAGAGAGGAATGAATCCTGTCGCAATGACTATCATCAATCCTTGGAAAGAAATTGGCCCAGCCTGGGATCGACCCCCTGTTCTCAAGTCCTGTACGCTACCGACTGAGCTATCGGGGCTCGGCCGACCCAATAGAAGAAGACATCCTTAAACTTTGTGGACAAAGGAGAAATGCTGGCAACCAGTATTTTCTCCTTTTCCCACAATGTTTTGTACCTTTCCGCAAACATATTTCAATGTTTCAGACACAATTTACTGTGTCCTCTGCAAATGGTTTCCATTTAGGAAAAGTCTTTATTCTTTTCATTTGGCAAAGTGTTAATTCATCTTATTTCTACTTTTCAAAGACATTTTCCAACTTGTCTGCTGCAAAATGCTCTATGAGGTATTTATAGTTAACCCTTTACCAAACAACGAGAATGCAGAGTTGTCAATATTGTAGTCATTTGCAGAACACAAATAAAATGTGGCTCAAATGATGTGATATTTCTTTGAAAGGATAGAAAACATTGAGGGAAAAGGAGAAAATGCTGGTTACCATCATTTTCTCCTTTGTCCACAATGTTTTCAAGTGACCTCCTTACGGTTGTTAAAACTTGGAATTGTGTGGTAAAAGGTTAATACTAATAATTATGATCCTTATGATTTTTCCTTACAAGAATATGGACTTTCTTCCCCCTTTTCGACCCCCAAAAAATCTGGTCACAATCTCATTTAGTACCTACCCCTTTAAGTAACTTTTTACATCTTTTTTTTTAGATATATAAGTAAGCCTTACAGTGAAAAATACTTGGTAATCTTAGATGTCAAGAAAATTACTTGCTTTTACACTTATGTGACAGCGGGGAAAAAATGTGGCTACTTCACCTGGACTTGAATCATGGACCTCTTGCTTACCATGAAAGTGCTCTACTGACTGAGGTACCAGGCCATGTTGTATCGAATACAGGCTCTAAACATATTTGAGGAATTGATAATCTATTCAGTAACGCCCTGCATTTCAATACATGTGTGTATTCCCCCTACATACTGATTTTTACGTTAGTCAAAACCACACTTGTATCATTAGGATTAGGGTTGGGGTCCTGTGTGGCTCAGTGGTTAGGTGTAGGACTCGTGACCTGGAGGCCCCGGGTTCGAGCCTCACTGGCTCCACTGGGTTTTTCACAGGAGTGTCCTTGGGCAAGACACTTCAGAGCCCCAGCCTAGTACTGGTTCAACCCAGGAAAAACATGAATATGTGAGCTGTCGCCATGATATAACTGAAATAATGTCAAAAGCGGCGTAAAACACCATTCAAAAAAAGGATTAGGATTATTCCAGCTGACTATACTATTCATAATTGTAAACAAGAAAAATGTAGCAACCCCAATGGGACTCAAAATCCCAACCCCTCACTCACTGTCTTAACCATTTACCGCACAATGCCAACTTTTAACGACCCTGGGAGAGAAGCCTTTTGAAAACAGTGGGAAAAGGAGAAAATGCTGCAGTGCAGCATTTTCTCCTTTTGCCACAATGTTTTCTACCCAATAACAGAAAAATTGCACCATTTGAACCACACTGAAACTGTCACGTGCAAATGCTTTCCATTTAGACAAGGCTAAAATTTTGTCGTCTGGTAAAGGGTTAAACAAGTTTGAGGAATAGGTAACTACAGTTTATAGTAAGATACATGTACCTCAACATAAAATGGGAGATTTTGTCCTTCATGCTACCTTCAATCAGGCATTCTGATTCTTCTACTGTAACAAGCTCTTGGAAAATATCTTGTAACAGCATTCTGTCACCTCCTGCATCTAAAATCTACAGTTAAAAAAGATAAAAAAAAGTATTTTTATATATCTAAGGCAGAAGCGCTGTTAAATGTTCATTTACCCCAAGTCTGATGGATAGCTCTGATTTCATTTTCGTGATTGTGTCTCCGCTACACAATCAAGAAAATGACACCAGAGCTACCCAGCAGATTAGGGGTAATGTTCACCAAGATTAAAAAAATATTATTATACTGCAAAGAAATTTCTCGTGATCTGATTGGATAATCTGCCCCGAACATATATATCATGTACACTGGCAAAACCAACATAAAAGCAGTTTCCCTTTCGGAAACCCCGTATACATGACTACACTTTCAACACAACATCCAAAATGGCGGCGTCGATCAAGATTAACATCAAGATTAAGCACCAAACTGCACGTTTTACCAAGGTTTCAGTGACGTCAGTGCCCAGTGACGTCAGTATTCATTGAATTGGGGCACTCAGAAGGGAAATTCTACTTCATCAGCGCACTCAATTTTTAAAACCAAAACACACGTAAATTTCGCTTAATACACGTTGGAATGGTAAAACTTTGCAGTATAATAAATTCGTTGTACGGTCAGGTAGCAGGGGACTTGGAAACTTGTTCACGGCTGTGGTGAATAATGTCGGCACCTCGCCTTCGGCTCGGGGCGACATGATTCACCACAGCCGTCGGCGAGGTGGCGACATTATTCACCACAGCCGTGAACAAGTTTCCAAGTCCCCTGCCACCTGACAAGACAACTAATAATGTCACCTTAGTTCTTCATTGTCTAATATAATTGACAGTCACACTAAACCATTTACCACACAATTTCCAGTTTCAACCATCCTGATGAAAGAGGCGTTTGAAAACATCCTGGGAAAAGGAGAAAATGCTGGTAACCAGCATTTTCTCCTTTTCCCACAATGTTTTCTACTTTGTCATAGGGATTTCACTCTTTATTTAATAACCTGAAGTGATTGAGACCCTGATTAAAGAGGGCTTTAGGAAATAATCGTTGGCTAACAAGATTTTCTTTTTTTAACAATGTGTTCTACTCTGTCAAAGACAAATGCTGTCATTTGATCTAGTACAGATAACTGTCCCTAAAGGCAATGTTACTTTTTGACTGGTCACCTCTGGGTACAGAGACAATCAAGACAAAATCAGTTTAAAGCTCCGCACAGATTTTGTGCACAAGTTTGAAATCTTTATAATTTCGCAAGTAGAGCACAAAACTAGGATTTAAACATACCTTTTGCTTATTCAATAATCCTTCCTTTGAAATACATTTTCAATTTAAATGCTGAACATAAAAAACAGTTCATTTCATTTGTAACTCGAGTTGTTTACGATCCCCCCCAAAAAATGGCCGCCACACGATAAATTTTGTCAGCGATTTTTCCAAGATTTACATGTTATAAACGACTTCTACAAGCTCTTTATGTAATGAAGGGTTTAATAATTTGTCTTCGGTCATGTTTGTTACTAAAAGTTAATTGCATTTCGCTGCAATACAGATTAAACTGACGAAACAGAAAGTCAGTAGGCCTATAGCGCTCTATCTTTGCTACCTGAACTTACGATGGACTTGAGATGGTACGGTGTACAATAAATGTCCAAATATAAAAAAAAAAATCATCGTAGCGTCTCATTATTGAGACTATCATTTGATCCCATTTGTCGCTTTCTAATGCCTTTAAAATAGTTATGTCCACAATGTCTCAAACCATTGATCATATTTTGATCTTGGATCCATGCTTCGTCTTTTGTAGATATGGTTAAACAAGATCCTCTTCAAATCGCTACAGTACCGTTTTCTGTATAATTCTGATTTTCAATTTGGTTTCTCAAAGTCAAACAAACACACAAAATTTGACAGGTGGCCCGGAAAGTAATTTTGATCATTAAATGGAGCGTGCCCACTCTCTGACGATGTATCAATTATTAAATATACCTTAAACAAAAGCCTGAGGCGTGTAAGAACATGCTGCGCGAGTTTTTTCAGGGAGATATTTCCTTTTGGAGTGTTTAAGTAAAATGACATCTTCTGCGTTGCTGTTGTTATGTATTTCCCGCACATTTTTTATTAAAGAGAACAGTCAGGGGAAGTAACTGGTTGGGATGTGCTTCGCAGCGTAATGATTTCGTCAAACTTGAAGTTCGTCTGTCTTCATTCTCTGCACACGACTGCGGGAAGAGAGAAGGTGTCCGATTCGGTAATGGTCTTATATTCACTTTTATTTATCACATTTAGTTTTAGTAGTAGAGTAGTAGCAGTAATAGTAGTATGCAGTATTAGTTGTAGAACTAGTAATAGTATAAGTGATGTCACTAAAATAACTAAATTCCATAAAACTGGACCTTTTTAGGATTTCCATTGAGTTATATTAGATCTATTGTAATGATTTAAAAAAAAAAAAGTCTAACGACGATTAGACTATATTTATTGAAAATAGTGGAGCCCAGGAAAAAAGTGTCAAGAAAGATGACTTCTGCCCTTCAATTTACGTGGTAAGGTATTATGTTGTCTCCCTTGTCAAGCATTTTTTTTAAGGCTACAATTAAACCCCAAATGCCACTGAAATGTTTTGCTTTTGGCTTGAATTAGGAAGCCCTTTCAATGATGGGATCACCCTTGTATAATGATTATTTAATTTTTATTGTTGAAAAAATACAAAAAGAAACATCACTCAACCTATGTTTCATGTTTTATACTTCCCCTAGCAATTCTGTGTTCAACGACCCTGAGGAAGATGCCTTTTGAAAACAACGTGGGAAAGCGAGAAAATGGTGGTTACCACCATTTTCTCCTTTTCCCTGCAATGTTTTCTACCATTTTAATGAAAAGAGTCATCGTTTGAGACACCTTTAAGTTCTCGTCTGCAAATGCTTTGAAATCAGACAAGTCTAAAATTTTGTCGTCTGTTAATGAGTTGACGGTTTTCATCACAGCCGAGATTTCATCTGTGAGGTTTTGCCCTACAATGATTTAAAGGGGAAGGACTTTTGTGACCGTGAATGAAGACGTTTTTTGCCCATATAGATATGAGCCATGCTGTTTGAAAAGGGGGATTAATGCATCTGCGAAAAGTATCGATCCAGGTCAGCCTGCGCAGTCCGCGCAGGCTGACTTTGGTCGATACTTTTCGCTGTCAGTCAATTTCCTGTATGTCAAGGGACCATTCTTCCTCCAGATTCAGTCATTCATTCAACTAAGTGGATTCTATGGGTCCATCATCATGTAATGTCTTACTTGGTATAGTGGATCACGGAGATGCATTAAGCCCCTTTATGCCAGGGCATGGCATATATATATGTGTGTGTGTGTGTGTGTGTGTGTGTGTGTGTATATATATATATATGTGTGTGTGTGTGTGTGTGATCTGACATGAATGGATGTTTAAAGATAAAATTTTGTTAAATGAGTCTAGAGGAAATGTTATTCAGCGAGCCTTTAGCGAGCTTAATAACGTTTTTTCTGGACGAGTTTAATAAAATTTATCTCAAACGCCAACGAATGTCATATTCTTTTTTATCACATAAAGATATTTCACAAATTATTAATCAGAAGATGCAAAACCATCCATAGATACACCCGCGGTAATATCCATAAGATCCCATTCACTTCTATGAAATACGTACAAAATGACGTCAAAAATGACGTCACACAATTGCGATATCAAACGTGTAAGATAAGAAAATTCGTGATGGGTATAATACACTGAAAACAGGGGAGGTTATGTGATAAAGCTATTTTCGAAGGTCTTATTTAAAGTGGATTCCAAGCTAGCAAACTTGTTAGAAAGCTCTTTTTATCTCCATCCAGCATAGTAGTAGCTGTAGAATTTGTAGTAGTAGAAGTAGTAGTAAAAGTAGTAGTGGTAGTAATAGTAGTAGCTGCTGTTATTGTTGTTTTTATTGTTGTTGTTGTTGTTGTTGTTGTTGTTTAGTTATTAAAGGGATGCATAACACATGATAAATGCTCGTCACGAATAAACGAACTCCATGGCATAATTATGAAGTAATGTATAAATGATCGGCGTTGTGTCAAAAAGGGACAAGATATGAGTCATGCTCTCTGAAAAGGGTTTTGATGTATTTGCAAAAGTATTGACCCATGTCAGCCTGGTCAGACTATGCAGGCTGATGATGAGTCGAAACTTTTTGCTATTTGTAAATCTCCTGCATGTCCAATGATCATTCTGCCTCATGAATTTGTTGGTTGTAAGAGAAAATCGATTTTTTTGGTCCATATTTATGTGGTTACTTGCTTGGTATAATGTGTCAAACCCCTTTTGCCAAATTGTGACTCATATTTCAGTTTAGAACTTAACGAGAAAAAAGAAGTATTGAAGAAGTCATCATTGTAAATAAATATAGAGGCAAAGGTTTATGGCTGGAAAGAAAGTCAAAATATAACTTATACGAAGCCTCCAATGGGATCAACATATCTCCTTGACTGACAACTTCTAATATACCGATTTATTCAATCTACTACTCGTCTACACAAAGGTGATCTCGCTCGAAATGCAACTGAAATTTATTTGAACCTTTAATGGCGTGGAAAAAGTTGGCGACAGGCAAGGTCAAAGATTTGTGAATGTCTTAAAACATGAAACACTATTAACAGTTAATTCATTGTATAAACAGTGTATCATTTAAAGGTTTCATAGACCGACTGGAGACTTTGGGTAAATAGGCGCGCACTACTTAGATGCATTTTAACAATAAAACAAAAAAGGGAGGATGAATGCGCATTAATTTCTTACCATCTTACCCAGCGATATTCCTATGTCCATAAGGGGGGAGGGGATTTTGGAGGGAGGGATTTTGAAAACATTGTGGGAAAAGGATATTGACTTGTAACCGTTTATAATTTTCTCCTTTTGTCACAGTGTTTTCAATAATACAAATCAGTCATTTGAGTCAGTTGTAATGAACTGCTAACACTTTCAGAAGGGACTAGGCTAACACTTTGTCAGCTGACAAAGAGTAAACCCAGGACGTTCTAAATTAGAATTTGCAATCGACTTAAACACTGTCAGTGTAAGATATGGATACTAAATGTGAAATATGGACTGGTACACGAGAACATGTGAAAACATTGTGAGAAAAATGGAAACTGCTCGTCGCGAGCAATTTTCATTTTGGTCACAATGATTTCAATTGTCATTTGCTTCAAGACTATAAAAGCTATGTACCGGAAGTGATGTGTTACGTGGTACGTTTGATTCCACATGAACTTGCGAGCTATCTACGCTAAACTGTTTAAACAGCAATTTGATTGTTTCCTTAAAACTGTATTGGCCGGACTTTCCGCCTGCTCTATCAATGCGATATTCAACCGGAAGTGTGGGAGGTATTACCGCCAACAAAATGTAATGCTGCTATCAAACGTAATTTCCCCATCGCAGTTCACGGGATTCAATGATTGTAAAGTCTCTGTTGGTTTGTTTTTACAGTCATTCGTACCACTGTTTTGGGTTTACTTCACCGACAGTATCATTTCAAGCTCTTTTGCCAAAAATCATTGTATGCGTAAATTAACATAAGATTGTGCAGAACGCGCAGTCCACTGGCCAGTACTTCGCGAGTCAAAGACCTTTTGATGACGGTACTTTTGAAAGTCTGAAAATGACTGTAACATTATTTTACTAATTTCATAACAGTATCAAACGGCAGCAAAGCACATTAGTTCGATTCTTTTTTCTAGATTTATTTTTGTTTTCTAACTCTGATATTATCAGCCCAGGTTCTATTTAATTATATTTACAGAAACACACTTAAACTTTTACGTCAAGTGTATGACAGGCGCATAAACATAGCTGATTGTTCTATAGACAACCTTAATAACTAAACCTAGATATCCCGAATCCTTAATCGGTTAAGCGCGACTTAGTACCGTTTTGCCGATGGTGCAGTCTCAAGATTAGACTGCACAGGTCGTGCAGTCTGATTTAGATCCACACAGTCAAATATGGTGAGATTCGTGTGGCTAAACGAAATCTGAAACGGCAATAATAGGACATTTTTTTTTTTATATTTGCTGGAAATTTTCTTTTGGATTATTTAGCAATTTAAGAGTTAATAACAAGCGCTTTTGATGTAGCGCGGACCTTAGAGAAAGCACCCAGCTTCAAGGTACAAACAAGTCAATCGGGGATCATTTGATGTGCGATAGTATGGACACAACAGATTCATTTACGGCTATATATCTGTTAGTTTCTAAAACAAACACTCTCGCCCAAACACTGTCCCTCTCTTTTGACATTGAATACACAGCCCTGACCAGTAAGTTTAACTCTTCACCAGACAACAATATTTTAGAATCGTCCAAATTTAAAGCATTACTGATGACAATTAATTGTGGCACGAATCATTTTATTTGTCCTTTCAAGGGTAAAAATCTTATTTGTAAAAAGGGATAATATGCTGGTTTCTTATCTTCCTACAATGCTTTTAAAAGCCTTTGTCCCCAGATTTCGTAAAACAATGGGTCATTTGCTAAAGATAATCTCTGTGCCTAGTTGACCCACTCCAGTATGGAATTCGTGGGAATCTCGGGATTTATGACGTCATTCATGACATTTGTTATTATGTAGCCACAACCTGCATGATTCAGTAGATATTTTTTTTTAATTGAAAGCACAACGAAAAACAAGAATGTTTGTTTGAGTGTTTTGGGAATTTCACCTTTATACCATGGCATGACAAAATTAACACGGCTTGTGCAGCGACAAAAAATTGATGTTTTCACAATATTGCAGTATGGAATAGCAAATGCGAAAAGTAGATGTAAACTGTCCATTTAGCCTAAAGCTTTCAAGCAATGATTCTGACTTAGTGAACATCTGTCCTTACGCACGAAGTCCGTAACAAAGAAACAAACGAACAAATGCATAGCAGAAATAGAGGGACCGGGCAGGATTCGAACCTAGAACGCCTGGACGAAAGGCCAACACCATAACCAGTTAACCACTGAGCTAAAGAGAATTCTCCCTAACGCAGTCGTTAGGTATTGTATTTAAATCGGGATGAAGCATTCCGCGCAGTCTGACCTGTGTCAAAACTTTCTGCTATTGGTCAATTCTCTGCATGTCAAGGGAGCGTTCTTCCCCAAGATTCAGCCGGTTGTTTAGACAAAATGAATGTTATGGATCCATGATCATGTGATGACTTTCTTTGTATCATGCATCACGGAAAGCATGAAACCACCCTTTGCTAGAGCATGACTCAATTTTATTGCGGGGTGCTTCAATCCTATGCCAAACAATCCTATATGGCCTGCAACACGCGAAAAGGGACATTCGGACATTTGCGTAAAGTGTCGTCTCGGATCAGCCTGCGCAGTCCGCGCAGGCTAATCCGAAACGACACTTTCCGTTTCTGTGTAATTTTCTGTTTCGCGCAAGTCTACTGTAGCACAAAATCTAATGTAGTCGTAAAGTGCCGCCTCGGATTAGCCTGCGCGAACTGCGCAGGCTGATCCGAGACGACACTTTACGCAAATGTCCGAATGCCCCTTTTCGCGTGTTGCATGAAATATTTGATCACCCTAGGAGAGATTTTTTTTTAATTATAATAGACAAAGGAGAAAAATGCTGGTCACCAGCATTTTCTACTTTTACTGCAATGTTTTCTACCTTTCTGCAAAAAGTTTTCTGTCAGTTAAGCCACATTATATCTGCAAATGCTTTATAAAATTTTGTCTTCTTGTAAATAGTTGCACCAGCAAGAAAATTAAAGTACTGTAATTCATTCTTTTGAGCGCCAAATGATTTAGTAAGCGAAATTGACCAGGATATCATAATTACAAGGTTTTCTCCAGTTCAAATACCTTACAAAACCGAAATTTTAAGATTAGACAGCAAGTTTTGTTCAGTATCATCTGATGCTACGCTGTCCGTAAAAATAATCAAAATCGCTTTTCGCATTCCCCCAAATCAATTTAGGACACATGGTCAATGTTATTATTGTCAGATTTCAAGCTTAACCCATTACCGGACAATCCCCTAGTCTCTCGACCTCAAAAGTAGTAAGCTTTTTAAAATATTGTAAGGAAAGAAGAAAAATGCTGATAACCCAGAAACGATGGATTTCATGCCACTACCTTAACAACGGAGCCGCACAGGACCATTAGAATAAAACGTAACGATAGAGTTAAAGGTTTTTTGCTAATCTGTTGGTCACGTGCTAAGAACCAATTCTATAATGGATTTTCTTGGGATAATTGTCTTCAGATATTTCTTTATGACATGGAATTAGGGATGAATCGGAGATTTTTTTTCAATATTAACCCTTAGGCTGCTTAGCGAGACTTAAGACCTTTTGCGGACAGTGTAGATCAAGATCAGACTGCACAGAACGTGCAGTCTGATCTTGGATCTACACTGTCTGGTAAGGAGATACTTTTTTTTCCAAAAAAATATCTTTGAAATGGGGATATTTTGGATTTAACTATCTGCTTCTACGTTTGACTTAACTCATTTAGCGGTCAAGGGTTGGCTCTTTCTCAAACGACCCCGTGCTTTAACGACCCCGAGAATGAAGGTTTTTTTTTTTTTAAACATCGTGGGGAAAAGGAGTCAATGCCGGCAACCAGAATTTTTCTCCTATTTTTTTCCAGTAATGGTATAACTACCCTTTTATAGACATGGTCCATAATTTGAGCCATATTTAATTTGTCGTCTGCAAATGCTTTAACCCTTTACCACATAATCCTGGGTTTTAACAACAAGCCTTCTGAAAACATTGTGGGAAAAGAAGAAAATGCTGTTCTCCTTTTCCCACAATGTTTTCTACCATTGCTTAAAAAAAAAATGAATTTTTGAGTCACATTTATTTTGTCGTCTGCAACTGCGTTCTACTTGGACCAGTCTAATATTTTGGCGTCTGCAAATACTTGAAATATTGACGAGTCCCGGATTTTGTCGCTAGGAAAAGAGTTAAAGACAAAAAGAGCACTGATGAAAAAAAAAAAAAGGACCAACAATCTGGCTGTTCTATTTTTGGTTGATTGTCAACCCTTAGCCTCCAGAAAACGACTAACAGTGTTTTGCGGACAATGAAGATCACTGTCCGATACAGTGAAATTTTATCGGCAAAAAAATTTTTTTTAAATCTTTACGACAAAATTTTAGACTTCCCCAAATTCAAATTTTTTCTTTGAAAGGAAAAAAAGTATTGTGGGAAAATGAGAAAATGCTAGTCATTTTCTCCTTTTTCCATGATGTTTTTAAACGCCTACATTTTCAGGATCGTTTAAATTCGGGATTGAGTGGGTTAATGGTTAAACCACATTTTCTTTACCATTGACGACAAAATTTTAAACTGGTCAAAATCGAAGGCATTTGCAGGCGACAAATTAAATGCATCCCTAATGATATGATTCATCTCTGCAAAAACGATAAATATTTTGGAAAAAGGACAAAATACCTTATAAAACAATTCACAAGAGAAATTCTTCCTAACGAGCACTTATTTTTTTCACCACACAGTTTTCAAAAGTAGACTGCTGCATGGCGCAAAATGTCGTCTGCACAAGGTAATGTGCTAATAAGGATAAAACCGGCTTTTTGATTCGCTCAGGACGTTATGCCGCTGCTTTTTGCTGCAGTAAGCCATTTCCACACAACCCTAGGTTTTATCGACCCAGGAATAGACACCATTTGAAAACGTTGTAAGGAAAAGAGAAAATGCTGGTAACCAGCATTTTCTCCTTTTCCCACAATGTTTTCTACCCTATCAAAGGCAAATCTGGTAATCAGCATTTTCTCCTTTTCCCACAATGTTTTCTACCCTATCAAAGGTAAATCTCATCATATGAGCCACACTTAATTTATCATCTGCAAATGCTTTGAACTTGGACTTGTCCAAAATGTTGTTTGGGAGAGGGTTAAAGGAGCGGTAAAATCCCTGTTTGGCCCTCTGTTTAGTAAAGATCGATAACTGTCCCCAAAGGCGATGTTACTTTTTGACTGGTCGCCTCTGGGTGCAGAGACGATCAAGACAAAATCAGTTGAAAGCTCCGCACAGATTTTGTGCACAAGTTTGAACTCTTATAACTTCGCAAATAGAGCACGAAACTAGGATTTAAACATAACTGTTGCTTGCGTGTTTAGTGGCCTTTGGTTTGAAATACAAATATTTCATTTTAAAAGCTGAACAAAAGAGAAAACCGTGCATTTCATCTGTTACCCGAGTTGTTTACATTCCCGAAAACACACAAAATGGCCGCCACGCACTATAAATTTCGTCAGTGTTTTTTTTTCCGAGATTTACATGTTATAAACGACTTTGACAAGCTCTTTATGTAATGAAGGGTTTAATAATTTGTCTTTGGTCATGTTTGATACTAAAAGTTAATTGCATTTCGCTGCAATATAGATTAAACCGACGAAACAGAAAGCATGTATAGCACTCTATCTTTGCTACCGGAAAATTTACGATGGACTTGTGACGGTACGATGTACAATTACTGTCCAACTATGAAAAAAAATCATCATAGCGTCTCATTATTGAGACTAGCCATCTGTTGTACTTCTATTGGCAAACATAGAATTTTGGTGTTTTTTATTAAATTGTATTACGTCTAATTGTCTACACGTATACAAAGTCTAGGAAACGGCACCTGAAACGGATTGAGTTTTTACTATTCCAAATTCGGACGACACTAGGATAACCACAGCGGAAAAAGAAAGGCCCTGGCTGGTTGTAGACCATGTTCCTTCATGTGGCTGGCCGGGTAGCTCAGTGGTTCGCGTATCCGACTCGTGATCTGGTGGTTGTGAGTTCAATATCCGGTCGAGGCAAAATTTCTTTCCGGCGATTTTTCGCCTCTCACCTCTGATGCATATGAGAAAAGTAGTCAGTGACTTGGAAAGAAAGTTGTGTCAGTACTGGTGTGAGAAAACCAGGAAACACATGCGTAGGTGCACTGACCGCCGTGATATGATCTAAGCTGTTAATACGGCGTTAAACTCCAATACGATCAATCAACCTTCATTGGGGTCACTAGAACAAAATAGTACCCATAAGAAATAAAAGAACAAAACAAAAGAAAAACATCAAATCGACACCAGAAACACAAATAAAATTTCCATTTTCTCTGATCAATAGAGGTGCAACAAAGGTACTTGGTATCAAACTTGTAAATGGGACTACATATGACCCTTACAACAAAGAAAGTATGATGTGACACCTCACATGACTTATCCAAGGTCTCTACACCGAGCCAATCAGTCATGTTTGAGAAGAACGTGGCCTTTTGGTTGCACTAACTTTTCGAAGTTGAACGGACTGTATTAGTGCCTGTCAGTGAGCAGTGGGTTTAATGACTTTTTTGTCGATGTAATGGTGAATTGGTTTTTTTTTTTGTGATTGGCCAAAAGTGTGGCTTTCAACGCTCAACACTATGACCTTGACATTTTAAAGAAAAAATGAAACAATTTTTAGAAATTACCTAAAATCAATATTACAAATAACTGTTGAAGGCATATGAACAGCGTATCAGAAGTCTTTCCAGCTATACTAATGCCTTGAAAATATGACGAGACTCTTTTTGAAAAGCTCTCGCTAATATCCGGACCGATTTTACACAAGCAGCCATTAGTAGTTAATATCGTGACAAGACGACGTTAATAAAATCGATTCGACTTGCAAACTATACATCGTCTTTATTGCGAGGCTTCAGTTACCTAAGCGGACAGCGTAGATCTTAATCTGACAACGCAGATCAAGCAATCTGGGATCTGCACTGTCCGATATTTCAAGAAAAAAAGCAAACTAAATATTCACGCGTTTGTAATACCTTTGGTTTGGTGTTTGACGTTGTTTTCAATAGTATTGTGCTTTTATCACATAATCTCCCTTGTTTTCAGTGAAATATACCCATTACGAATTTTCTTATCTTATACACGTTTAATATCACTATTGTGTGACGTCATTTTTGACGTCATTTTGTACGTATTTCTTGATTAAGTGAATGGGTATTATGGATATTACCGCGCGTGCATCTATAGCTGGTTTTGCATCTTTTGATCTATAATTTATGTCGTTATGTGATAAAAAGAATCTGACATTCGTTGACTGTTGTGATAAAATGTTATCAAGCTCGAGCTCGCCAAAGGCTCGCTTAATAACATTTTTCAAGACTCGTTTAATAAAATTTTATCCCAACAGTCAACTCATGTCAGATCCTATATATCTCAAGGCGGTCAGTTCACATAGTCATGCATTCCTGTTGTTTTACACGTGATCCCGCTTGATACTTTTTCTAAGCCACAAGCTGCCTTACCAACAAAGTTGAAACAATTCTTATTGGTAAATGGAGTAAATTCTGTTGAAATTGGCCCCCTCAATCTTTGGAACCTTTTTAAGTGAACACAGCCTGAATTCTGACTCGCAACCACGCCAGGCAAACAAGTAAGGTTTCTTTAACGGTCTTTTGTTGTTTGTTATTGTTGTGTTTTTGTTTCTGATAATGTTGCTGATGTTGTTGACGACATTATTCTTAGAGCGACAGCATTTTACTGTCTCAGGATAGATAGGTGGATGTATAAAATCGTCGATTTAATTACATGTACCTGTATGCATATGTATCAAATTTACACATTCCTTCGCCAATGGGCGACCATAACTGAATTTTTCACACGGAGTATATACAAGGACCAGACTGTGCAGTTGTACAGACTGATCTTATACGCTCTATGCGTCTATTTTAATGCTTTCAGTCGTGTAAACCTATTCATGGCGGCTTTGGCCGATCAAATTACTTCCGATTGCCTTATTTGTAGTTCGGTGCTTTCACTAAGGGTCAAAGGAGCTTTTGCTAATGTCCGGGCTGCTTTCGCTAAGGTCCGCGCTATACTTGAAAGTTTTTCTCTATGTCTGGTAATCATCGTTGTTTTATTTTCCACTCAAACATGTTTGGAAACTCCATTTTATAAAAACTGTATCATACCTACTGAAAAGTCCAAAAACATGTATGAAAATTCATCTGTATTAAGCAGGCCAATAGACATCCACTCACAAATTTAAACATATGTGAACTTGTCAGAAAGATAAAAATAAAAATGTTACCCCACTAATTTCTTGAGACATCGTTTTCGCCTTTTAGCAGACCACTTTTCTCTCTTTCTAAAGAGTCATGCTCTGAGAAAAAGTGGTATAACGCATCCGCAAAAACTGTCTACCTATGTCAGCCTGTACAATCCGCGCAGGCTGACCTGGACCGAGACTTTTTTCTGTCAGTAAATTAATTTTTTCTAGGCCAAAAGACCATTCTACATAATGATTCAGCCAGTTGCAAGCCAAAATGGATTCATACTATGTATGTGAATACTTGTTTCATATAATGCATTAAGAATAAACATTAAACTCCAATTTCCCAAATCACTTCGCCAATATTTTAACTCGTGATCTGCTAAATGAATTAACTGAAACATTCAAGCCTATAGTTAAAAACTGAATTATGCTTTTTCAAACTTATTTTCTGGAGAAAGGTTTTTCCTTATCGGACAATGTAGATCCAAGATTAGACTGCACGTTTGGCAGTTTGCTAGTGATCTACACTGTAAGCAATAGGTCAATGAGTCGTGCTTAGCAGCCTATGGGTTAAATCTTTCAGCGCCTAATATATATAATAATGGCCTGCAACACGCGAAAAGGGGCATTCGAACATTTTCGTAAAGTGTCGTCTCGGATCAGCCTGCGCAGTCCGCGCAGGCTAATCCGAGACGGCACTTTACGACTACATTAGATTTTGTTCTTCAGTAGACTTTCGCAAAACAGAAAATTACATAAAAACGGAAAGTGTCGTTTCGGATTAGCCTGCGCGGACTGCGCAGGCTGATCCGAGACGACACTTTACGCAAATGTCCGAATGGCCCTTTTCGCGTGTTACAGGCCATATATACTTTTGCGACGGCTGAAGGTATAATCCACTTAAACGGAGAAAGTTTTTTTATTTCTTCATTTAATAGACTTAGCTAAACTGCAAGCGGACCAATAGAACCAAGACAAGACTGCACAATCCATGCAGTTGGATGATTATCTTTGCCAAAAACAAAAGCCTCTGTTCTGTGGCGCACAAAGGGTTAATAAGAGTGCGGAAAATGGAGAATTTGCTAAAAACGAGCAGTTTTCATTTTTCTACATTTACCGTAATCTTTTCATTCGTTATACTTCAGCTCTTTGTCCTTTTTTAACCCCATCACAACACTATCCCGGGCTTTAACAACCCTAACGAGAGAAGGCTTTTAAAAACAATGCGGAAAAGGGAGAAAATGGTGGTTACCAGCATTTTCTCCCTCTTCCACAATGTTTTCTACCCCTCTAAATACGAATTCCAACCTTAGAGCCGCTTTCATTTTGTCGTCTGCAAATGCTTTCAATTTTGACTAGTCTAATTTTTAGTTGTCTGGTAAAGGGTTAAAGAAGAGTATTTTCTAGGTCGTCTGCCGCAGTGTAACCTTGTTTCAAGAGGTAACGGGTGCAGATAAAAAGACCATTCCAATTAATAATGGTTCCTGTGTTTACGTATTTACGAAACATTTTCCAATTAGAATCAAACATGAATTAAACATGAAAGATACCAAGGCTTTTTGATATTTATTCACATAGTAAAGTAACCCATTATTCGCAGTGCAAAAATGACTTTTGCACTTAAAAACACTGGAAAAAACCTTGTGAGAAAAACAGCTATTGCTTATAACAAGAAAATGCATACATTTAGTCCCTTTTAATTATCAATTTTCATATCATTTCAAAACGAATTTTTTACTTATCTTTTTTTCCCCTTTTGTGATTTGTGATATATTTTGGTCGGTCGATCAAGAGCCTTATAAGGATAATTCGTTACCAAACAATCCCGAAACTTAACGTCCTGATGGGAGAAGGCTTTTCTAAAACATTGGTGGAAAATAGAGAAAATGCTGGTAACCAGCATTTTCTCTATTTTCCAACAATGTTTCAACTTTTGAAAAACAAATTTCTTGTAACGCGTAAATTGTCGTCTGCAAATGCTCTCGGACCTCGTTCAGTTTCCAACACTGATTGGCTATTTATTTCATCTTACATCCATATTCCAAACAAAAAGTAGTGAAAGAGAAACAAAGGACAGATATTTGAAAGAATCGAAAACGGAATTTTGTATGAACTGGATGATCTGGTACACACTGAGGGACAAGGAGTAGTTATTGCTTGTTTCAACCAGTTGCTCTTTCTTCTCGAATGTTTTCAAAAGTTGTCATCTGCATGGGTGTCTAATTCAACTTTTTCCTTTGAAAAGTAAATGAGCCATTCTCTGTGAAAAGGGGGCTTAATGCATCTGCGATATGTATCGATTCAGGTCAGCCTGCGCAGTCCGTGCAGGTTGGCATAGGTCGAAACTTTTTGCTATTGGTGATTTTTCTGCAACTCAAAAGACCAGTGTACCTCATGATTCAGTCACTTTTTTTACAAAATGAACTTTATGGATCCATCATTATATAATGACATACTTGGAATAATGTTATCTTGGAGATGCATTTAGCCCCCTTTTATTATTATGATTATCATTATTATTACTATACTTCTACTACTACTACTATTATCATTATTATTATTATTACTATTATATTATTACCTACAGCATTGATTGCTCGCTACTTTTTAACATATTCTTATCTTATCAGAACAAAAGTGCTATGTCTAGTTTTTTTTCCTGAGAGGAGAGAGACAGAGAGACAGAGACAGAGAGAGGGGCAGCACTGGAAGGAGTCAGGGAACACACAGAAAGACATAGGAAAGAAAAAGAACACTTAGAATCCGTTAGGACTTGGCGGATTGACAAATCTTAAATACGATGCAAAGTCTTTCATGTAGAGAATTTTACACTAAAAAGAAATCGTCTGCGAGTCTTTTGTAAATAATCGTTGGCGTTTGTAGAACGTCGTCTGCAACTTTTTAACATATATTATACCAACAATCGCTCGCGGTACGCATCGCTTCCGTAGCTATTCAGTTATTGAATTGTTTACAAATTCCTCTGTTGTTCGTCTTCCAATAGATTCGACCAGCCTCCCCTGTCAGTCTCAGATAATTTGCATAAATCATATCAGCCAATCAGAGATGGTCTTCGACCCAGCAGCACGAGGGCAGAAAAAAAGTCGCTCTGTGAAGCTCTTAATAAGACTTTGTACAAATATTCTTCGCGTCTTAGTTTTGTTAATTTTGTGTGGATTCGCCTAAGAATGGATTAACTTTGATTGAATTTTTTTTTTCTAAATACAAAATTTGTAAAAGGAACATTGTATACAAAGGTTGTTTCCTACAGTTGTTTAGATGCATGCAATTTAACTGAGTTTACAAAAGTTCATTATCATAAATGTAAGTATATTGACTTATTATTAAAGGTCCTTTGAACTAATTACGTCATTTGAAAGAAATTTAAAGCAGATAACTTTTGGACCATTCATGTTAAAGAGGGAAATTCATCCCTTTACTGAACGACAAAGGTTTAGACTGGCCCAGATCCAGAGCAGTTGCAAAGAATATATCAAATATGGGCCAAATTGTGAGCTTTCCTTTGATAGGGTAGAAAACATTGTGGAAAAAGGAGAAAATGCTGGTAACTAGCATTTTCTCCTTTTCCACAATGTTTTCAAAAGCTTTCTTCCTGCTGGTCGTCAAAACTCTGGAGTGTGTGGTGATTGGTTAACATATAAATAAATCTGAAAGCATTGTGGCAAAAGAAGAAATTTTCAGTGCACACGCTGTTTATTTACATTTTGCCGCAACGTTTGCAACGTATGTACATGAATGTCTCAAGATGAAAATAGACATCGTCAACAGGTAGAATTTTTTCAAATACAAGGTACCGGTACAGATAATTGACATTTTAACGTGGCATTTGGAGCACTTGCATTTCTCCTTCTGCTAAAATGTTTTTAAAAGTCGTCAGCTGAGATACGACAAAAAAAGCCTGTCGCAAGAGTGTGAAAAACATGCTCATGTATTTCTATGATATTCAAATGAGGCTTTTTCCTTATGTAATGATCTGACTGGTGCTTTATTCACTCTCAAATCCATTGCCTTGTTAGAGATTACCAGTGCTGTTACGGCAATTTCAACGTCCATATCAAAAACATTACTCAGTTTCCATGTATAATTATACGTATGTTCATCACATAGGATTTTCTTTGCCTTTTGCATGATTCATGTTGTCTTTGATATCAAACAATTTAATATATGATGATGACCTGAACAGGTTTAATCAATAACATGTTCTTTTCTGTTCTTTTCTGAAATTTCGGAAAAAAGGTGGACCAAGAGATTTGTTTGAGTGATAGCTGTACATGAATTTACCATAAAATGATCAAACCTTTAGTATGCACGTTTAATCGTCGGTTTTCAACCATTCTTTAGCGCTAAAACGGTTACAGCTTACCTCTTCATATCGTTCCAAGGTTTCACCAATGCTAGGTTGGGGTTCTACAATGCCTTGCCAAGTTCACATATACTTTACTTGGTTTTCTTTGAAAATAGTGCAGCATTGGTTAGGATTAATGGCGTGAACACTAAAAAATGCTGATATGTATATTTCAAAGATATTATAAGTCAAGTCAATACTTTGAATCATCTTATTTAGTCAAATTATCAATTGTTTCGAATAATTGGATGGATGGATGGATGGATGGATGGATGCAGGGATGCATGGATGGATGCATGGATGCATGGGCAGGAGGGCGGGAGGATGGACAGGTATGTAGGCAAGCAAGCAGACAGAAAGCCAGACGGACGGAGGGACGGACAAACGGATGGATGGACGGACAGAAAGACAGAAAGATGTATGGATATTTTTCTGCCCTATATGTTGCTAGGTGCATATCTGCATTGTATCCAAAAAGCTACCTTTGATGATAATATTGTTTACTTTCGCTTTATCCATCCGCTAAAATATGTAACATATTAGTTTCTTCATTATATCAGCTGTGGTTACTTACTTTTGTATGTTTATTATCTCTTTCTGTTCTTAGTCATTTCTTAACCCTTCTCTCGCTAAATAAGTTAAATTTGGGATTTTTCATTGGCCCACACATTCGGCGCGAGTACTGGTGTAGTTCCCAGGAAGCAGAATCGAGAGAGATTAGCATAAGTTGTAAGAACTTGTGTCTCAATCGATGTTATATAAATATGTTTAAACTAAGTTAAATCAAACTTTCAAATCGAAAGTAAAAACCAGATTAACCCTACTTCAAACTTACTTTTTTTAAGAAAAATATCTCCTTATCAGACAGTGTAGATCCAAGATCAGACTGCACGTTCTGTGCAGTCTGATCTTGATCTACACTGTCTGCAAAAGGTCAGTGGGTGGCGCTTAGCTGCGTAAGGGTTAATGGATCGTACATATAATTTTAGTTAAATGCTGTGAATGTTATAATTATGAATGTTACATGACATTACAAGATACATGTATATGTATAAGTAATAAAGTATGTCTATGTCTATGTCAGGTAAACCGTATACAATGGTGTAAGTAAATGGATTACTTTTTGGAGAAATATTTCTCATTTCTTTTTTATTTCAATTTTGCAACAGTTTATTCAAACGTTTTCGGTATGTTACATGTAATTGCTCCTTTCCCAAAATGCTATATAGTAGATACAAAGAAAGCTTTTGAAAACGCGGGGGAATAAAAGAGAATGCAAATAATCAGAATGTTCTCCTCTCTCACAATGTTTTCTATCCTTTCAAAACACAAATCTCATCATTTGTGTCATATTTAATATTTATAGCATAACTCCCCTCGTTTTCAATGTAATACAGCCAATACGAATTTTCTTGTCTTACACACGTGTAAGATAAGAAAGTAGCGCCGTATTTGGTCACCACGCTGTAATTATACGCGTCATTTCTAAAACATTGCCGGCCACGATTCCTGTGTGAAATTGACCGTCAAAACTGATGATCGTGACAACGATGCAGGTTTTTGTATCTCTAAATGTAAAATATAACCCATATATAAAAGTTTCTTTGGAACTATTTTTTGTCTGTGATGTACAAACCTGTCAAAGAGACAAATAGGCTCTATATATGTAAATTTTAATACACATGTACATGTCGGCCTAATGTTTTAACTCGTAATTAACTATAATTCTTGAGATACAGTAATGTGACAAAAAGAATCTGACATTCATTGGCTTTTCAGGTAACATTTTATTAAACTCATTCACAAAAAAAAAAGTTATAAAGCTCGCCAAAGGCTCGCTTAATAACATTTTTGTAGACTCGTTTAATGAAATTTTATCTCAAACACCAACTCATGTCAGATCCTATATATCGTATGTGATTGCTTTCAATATAGTCAAATCTAAAGTATCTGTCATCGCTATATGTGGTCTGGTATGAAAAAGCACTTTTTATTGCTCATTGTCGTGTGAAATGGTATTTGCCGTTGTAATATGAAGTTTGGGAAAAAATCTGTCGTCTTAAATGGGATAGGAAAGGATCTTCTTCACCTAAATGTGGTCGGGGGGAAAAAAGCCTGTCGACGCAAAATGTGGTTGGAAAAAAAGAACCTACCATGGCTTTACGTGGTCGGGAAAATTGGGAATTGTTATAGCTGCATACGTATATGGAGAAAATGTACTTGCCATCGCCAAATGTGGTCGGAAAAGGGGTTTGCCATCGCGAAATGAGGTCGGAAAAAAGCACCTGTTACCGCAAAATATTGTAAGAAACAAAGAGTATCTGCTATCGCTGATTATATTTTGAAAAAAATCACAAGGTACCGTTGCAAAATGTAATTTGAAAAACAAAAGAGCACCTTCGTCGATAAATACTGTATCCTAGTATGGTTGAAAAGAAAAAAAGTGCCTTCCCTCGCTAAACGTGGTTAGAAAACAAGCACCTGCCATCGCTAAATGTGATCGGGAAAAAGAACCTCTTACAGCGTAATGTGGTTGGAAAAAAGTACATGCCGTTGCTAACTATTGGTTGAAAAAGTCACAAGATACGTGTACCTATGTTCATAAAGTCGAAAATAAGGTTTTTCTGTCTTTACAACAAAAGATAAATTTTATTGAAAAATGAAACCTTGGTCCTGAAAACGAAGGTACATTAACAAACTTGTTTTATGATAGAAGACGGTAAAAAGATAACATTACTGGGGCATGATGTTCCACCTGTAATACAAGTAGTTATACACGTGCCTGAGTGGAGATTGTTGACCAATACAGATCGATCCATTATCTGAACGCTTAGGCGGGTAAGCGCGACTCAAGGACCTTTTGCGGACAGTGTAGATCAAGATCAGACTGCACAGAACGTGCAGTCTGATCTTGGATCTACACCGTCCGATAAGGAGACATTTTTCCCAAAAAAAATTTCTTAAAATACTCCTAGTAAACTCGAGTTTTTACTATCGGCTTAAAAGTTTCGTTTCAATTCTGTAGAAGGTGAAGAGTTAATTATTAGTCATGGCGTTTTGTCATCATGATTAGGCTTGTCAACGTTGGTTTTTCTTGGATATTTAAGAGCAGCTCATTCTTACCTTTTTTTCAATCATTTAAGATCTTTGGACATCGTTATGACAAATAGCGAATATGAACACAAATCCGCGGTCTTTAGTTTACTTAGTTATTCTCGAACACCCGTAAATAGGAGGCAAATAAGCGTGCTGCTGATTTAAGCAAGTTAGCTTTTCTTTGTGCGGACAGCAACTGAAGCACAAAGCTACATGTGGGCGACAAACACTTTCTTTATTTACCTGTATACCATATTTTGTGTAAGAACAGAATTTGAACAGAAAGCTACATGTATATGTCATGTATTGTGTCGTGTAGTTCGTATTTCGACATACGTTAGTGTGTTACCGCTAATTCCGTGGAATGGTATTGTATCAATTACAGTCTTTTTTTTTAAAACTCATTTCCACACAATTCCTTGTTTTAGCGGCCGCCAGGAAGAACACTTCTGAAAAATTTAAAAGCATTTCCAAAATGGTTTCCATTCAAAGATAAATCTCTGCCTTAGAGCCTTATATATAATTTTTAATCTTTGAGTTGTTTCAATTTGAACTAGTCTCATTTTACCGTCTTGTAAAATTAAAAATTCCGTCTGGTTTAATCTACAAAAGAAAGGTTTTTTAACTGAGGTAAGCAGCATATGATGTACTCGAACATGAATAGTGAACCTCTTTTGTAGTTCAATATGAAGAGAATTAAGAGAATGAATGAAAAGTACCTACACAGGCAATGCCAGTTTTCCCTATTTGAATTTGCATATTGATGAAAAATGAAATTTTCAATTACATGTAGATATGTTTTCAAGATTAGACATTAATCTAACTCAATGTTTGAAAGGAGCAACATCCACTAAAACTAGTGTTTCTGAAGAAATAAATGGACCCGCATTTAAGTTCACAGAATAAACATGTCCACGTTTTTGACTAATCGGAAATTAGCATTTATTCATTCGAGACAAATACGAAGAAGAAGGTAAGAATAAAACATACATATGAGCCATGCTCTGGCAAAAGAGGACTTAATGCATCTCCGTAATCCATCATACCAAGCAAGCCATCACATAATTATGGATCCACAATAGCTTTTTTTTTTCAACAACAAATGAAATATGGGGTAGACTTGTCCTTTAACATACAGAAAGTTGACCAATAACGAAAAGTTTCGGCCAAGGTCAGCCTGCACGGACTGCGCAGGCTGACCTTGGTCGATACTTTTCGCAGATGCATTAAGCCTCCTTTTCACAGAGCATGGCTCATATCAATTGTCTGCAAAAATGCATCAACTTGTCTTTTAATTAGGACAGATAATAATACCGCAGACGATTTCCAAAAGATACTTCGAGATCCATTTCATTTATAAAAGTTTATTCCAGCAGAGATTTTTTTTTTCAAATGGTCTTAGAGTGATTAAATTCTACCGGTTCAGCAGTATTATTTATGTACACGTGAAAAAATTTCGGAATTTGATTTCTCTTAACAGATTATAACGCATTTACCATGGTAATGAAGTTCTTTTTTTTTTTATTTTCTTTTCTTCTACTTCTTCTTCTTCTTCTTCTTCTTAACCAAAGTTTTCCAAATCGCTGATATATTTTTTAAATTTGTTGTCTGATACATGATGTGGTCAGGCAACTCTCGATCAGACGACAAAAGTTTAGACTTTGGGTTTGTCGGTAGCATTTACACAATACAAATCAAATGTGTCTAAAACGATAGGTTCTGTCTTTTAATAGGAAAAACAACGTATGAAAAGGAGTGGTCACTGACATTTCCCCTTCTTTTTTTCCTACAATATTTCAAAAGCCTATTTCATGAAGGCTATAAAGGCACGGAATTGTTTGGTAAGGGGTTGAGGGAGCATCCATGTTCGAGAAAGAAATAATGACTTTAACTATGGGCACTTTTCCGCTTCTCGTCTCATATGCTCTTATTACCTTATCAATTTAGAGACTAGACCGTAAATTTAAGTGTTATGTGGGAATATCTGCAATATGCGGTAACAAGAGCACCGCATGCGGGTGCTAACGCGCGGCTGAAGTTGCTTTATTTTAATATTCCCAGTTTAAAAAGGGGCATAACTCTGTCAAAAACATTTTGATTGTTACCTGCCCCTGATGCATGGGCTCCCCTTTTGATAGTTAACAACTATTCCAGGATTGAAATAAATATCTTCAGTAATGACAGAGATATTAAAAAAAGTCAAAGTTTTCGCAGGACGACGACGTCAGGGCAATGACCTTACTTACAGGTTTTCTTCGAAAACAGCCGAGTAAAAGATGCAGCCAATGATCGTATATAATTATAAAAGTCAATGATACTGCGGAAGATTTTTTAGAAGATATGACAGACTCCCTTTCATTCATAAAGGTCACTTTAATTTCTCTCTCAGTTTTTTAACTTTCTTTGAATGACAGGATTGCAGTATTTTAGCACTATAGTACATGTGTTTGATCTGGTAAAATTATGTAGACATATAAATCTTCATCACACAACTCCGACTTTTAAAGACGCTGGTGAATAAGCATTTTGAAAACATTTCAGACACAAATTTCATGATTTGTGTTACGCTGTCTTTGAGGTCTGCAAATGCTTCCAATTCGAACTGGTCTTTTTTTTTTTCGTTTTTGTTTGGTAAAGAGTTAAACCGATACATAGCCCTTTACAAACTTTTGAACAAAAGGGAGAATTTATAATAAATCCAGAATGAAAATTTTGCTATAATTTTTTTCACAATGTTTCTCAAATACGAGAATTTGATCGGTGAATGAGCATGGAATTTTAAACAGATTATGACCGACACTGATTTCAACTGCAGTGTAAAATCTACTATTAGACCTTGGGTATATGGTAAAAATAATTGAGACACGCTCTTGCAAAATGAGGCGTACTGCTTCTCCGAGATGCATTATACCTAGCAAGCCATCATATAATCATGGATCTATAACATCCATTTTGTCCGATTACCGACTTAAATATGAGGTAGTATGGCCCTTGGACATGTAGAAAAATTCAACAAAAAGCAAAATGTTTCGATCCATGTCAACCTCCGGACTGCAGGCTGACATAGGTCGATACTTTTTGCAAATGCATTAAGCCCCCTTTTCATAGAGCATGACTGAATCACTAAGCGTGCTGCAAAAAAAAAAGGTTGATAAGATGCCGTTTATGGAGTCTTAAGAGTTTTAGTGTAGTGTTAGAGAAAAAAAAAAGCATCGTAAATACATTGATATGTGAGTTGATCTCCGTAACATAAACGATATACTGTTGAATATAATCGTGATGGAAAAAAAAGCCCTTTCATTATTACAATAAAACTAAAAACATACTTTATTTTCATATTTTCCCATTGGTTACCTCTATTTCTTATTAATTTTCATGAGCATTCGGTTATCATAATTTACAATTAAGCATACATCGGCGCTATTTCTTTTCATTTTGCTGCGCGAGTGTGTGTGGCGGTAAAACGGTTTATCAATAGAAAAGTCGAATCAACATTGTATTTTACGTTACGGCCGCGAGCTGAGGTTGACAGCTAATATTTTTGCACCGCACGACAGTTCCAGTATGGTCTGCAACATGCGAAAAGGGGCTTTCGGACATTTGGATAAAGTGTCGTCTCGGATCAGCCTGCGCAGTCCGCGCAGGCTAATCCGAGACGGCACTTTACGCCAACATTATATTTTGTTCCACAGTAGACTTGCGTGAAACAGAAAATCACACACGGTCGGAAAGTGTCGTCTCGGATCAGCCTGCGCAGGATGCGCAGGCTGATCCGAGATGACACTTTACGCAAATGTCCGAGTGTCCCTTTTCGCGTGTTGCAAGCCAGTATTGTTTCATACCAAACCTTTTACTATAATATCGACTCATTTTTCGCCGATAAAGATTTATTCAAGCGCTATTACAATTTTAGAACTTTGGGTCAAAATTGGAATACTTACCGTCTGTCAAATTGGTCTCATGACTGCATAAATTTGTTTAAGATTTTCTGACGGTTTCCTCAGAGTTTTATAGTCAGAAAAAAATGGTCTTTGATTTAAAGGGTCAGTACTGCTGACAATATGAACAGCCAAATAAGGACCGTACAGTGACCGGAGAATGAATTCAATGTGACAAAGGGCTTGGTCATTGTTTTAATCCTTCATTAAACGATCCTGTAATTTTTACGACCCTGAGGAAGATGGATTTTGAAAAAAATCCCTGGAAGAAGATTCTGCAATTTTTTTCTACACGTTCAAAGACAAAACTCACATTTTCAGTCATATTTAATTTGTTGCCTGCAAACACTTTCAATTTGAACTTTTTTTTTTTAAATGGCCAACAATTTATAGGGGATTTTTTTTTTTTCCGGTGAAAGATCGAAATTAATTTCATCGAGTGAACATCATCGGTAATATCTTCACGAGGGGCGCAGCCACGAGTGAAAATATTACCGATGATATTCACGAGTTGAAATAAATTTCGATCTTTCACCGAAATAAACAAATATTCTATTTATGGCATACTTCTAACCTTTTTTTTGAGGGGTGGGGGGGGGGGGGGGAGGGGGAGTGGAACTTACATCAAAATCCAGTTCAGTTCTTTTCGGTTATTCCCGTGGCGTACCCCCTCCGCATAATAACGCAATTACAATATTACGTAAAGCGCGAGACATGTAGGGTAAACTACGTCATATTTCCATCTTGTTGAGTGGCACACGCATTTTACCTAGGTAACTAATGCGCGAGAACGACTGTTTCCGCCTTCAATTGAGGAGCTAGAAGATAAAATCGGTATTTTCACTGGTCGTAATCATGAAATATCGAAAAATATTTCACCGATATTTCTCGATAAACTACCAGAAAGCATGAAATAAAACAACATATTCAATTCCCAAAAGAAGGATAATCAAACATTATAAATGCATAATCAGAAAGCTCTAGGCAATCTTGTCTTGATCCATGTTGTCCACAAAAGCATCAAGAGTTGACCTCAGAGGATCAACCCTGTTCCCTTGTCAGTCACAGCAACGTCCTTTTTTCATAGTACACACCCAACTGTCTATAAATAGAAATGAATTACACGATTATTAGGTGTGGTTTAATTAAGGAAGGCATTGACATGTTATTTTTTCTACCGTTTTCAACCGGAAGTACAGAGTGAATCACAATATATGAAATGCACCGGCACAATGCAAATATCTTCTACGCCAAACGCTAGAACAAAAAAAAAAAAAAAAACAAGAAACAACAAAATCTTCGGTGTTGTTTAGACTTTGAAAATGAGGAGAGTTTTTGAAAGATTCTTGGAAAAGGAGAAAATGTTTGTAGCCAGCATTATCTCTGTCTGCCATACCTTTTTTCAAAAACAACTCTTTCATTCAGGTCACATTTGATTTGCCGTCTGTTTGATTCCTAAAAGTCAAGTATTTTATTGTTTGGCAGAGTCCCCAGGTGGATTTCCAAAACCCAGAAATAAATAAGCATTTTAAGGCAGTACTCAAAGGCCGATAGTGTACAGTTTCAAGCTCTTTTGCCAAATTATCTTACAATTTCAAGTTCTTTTGCCAAATTATCTTACGATTTCAAGCTCTTTTGCCAAATTGTCTTCTGTAAAAATCAAATATTTGAAGGTTCAAAATCGGACTGCAGGTTTCACGCAGCCAGATCACAACACATTTTCCTCCTTTTTTTTTTTTATTTTCGTTAGGTTTAACTGTTTTACTATGCGTCAACAAGTTTTTGAGCCCCCGTTTTATGTCGGTCTCAGAAAAGAAATAGTAAGAAAATGAGCAATATCTCTTTGCAATCAATTGTTTTCCGACAATGTTTTTCATACTTTTCATTATAGACATCTTCCCTTTTCTTCAAATAGTTGTCCATTGTGTCATTTGTGCAAGGTTTTGGCAGATCTGATATGTTATGTACAATAATTGATTGTAACCTGGTGTCAATGTCACACACAGAAGTGCCTCCTTCTTTTTTAAATTAAAGATCTCGTGGTCTATTTATAGAACTGTGTGACACGATATTTTGATAAGTGTTTTAACCGTTGCTGCCACATACATATACTATTGTGAAGGTCTTTCACAGAAAGTGCAGGGCATATTACCGTCAGAAATGCTGTCTGACGGAATGATAAAAAAAATAATGATGTTATGATAGCGGAAATAAAATCAATTTTTAGCCAATAGACTGTGTCCACAGACAAATATCTAAAACCCCGTAATTTCTACTGTAGTTGTTTACTTAATGTTGTTGTTCATGTTGTTGTCCTTGACATGGAAATCGAAAAAAATGTGGATAACAAATATTTTCCCCTTTTCGCCATATCGCTTTCTTAGGCTTTAAAAACAAATCTCATTAATTGAGCCACAAATGATTAGTCGACTGCAAGGGTTTTGAAGTCCTAAGTTTTGTGGTCAGTGTAACAGTTTAATCAATGGATGAACCCATAAACTCTGGCCTTATCAGTAGAACAAAATATGTTTTACATTCCTCTTTTTATCATTTTAGAATATTTTGGCGGGAACAAACAAATGACATCGACCAATGACCTGACATGTCGACACGGTCCAACGATCTTCGACTGGATACAACAACAACAAGAACAATAGCAAGTACCCCGACAACAGAAACTGCAGAGAGAGTGATATCACATTCTGGTAGACCGGAAGTAGGTCAAGATATTACGAAGATATCCCATGTAAGTACATACACATTTATTTATTTATATATTTATTTATTTATTTATTTATTTATTTCGGCTCTCAGCATATTTAAATCATTCATCCATTATAAAATTCTATTAGTTTCTTTCGACATCTTATTCATTTATCTATCAATACTCTAATTGAAATGAATACACGAATACTCGTATGTGGCCTGGAGTCCTACCTGGTGCAGTGTCAAGGTGGTTATCCATCACCAATATGTTCAAGTGCATTGTTGACAATCATCATCTAAATTTCATGGCTGACATCAGTACCACAGTGTAGGACCGGAAGTATGCATTGTATGTGACATGGGATTCTGCACAATGAGGGTCTGTCACTTGATGTTAAAAAATGTGTTCACGAGGTAAGCCAAGCTGGTGCTTTTTTCATAAAGGTCCCTGCAGTCTGATCTTGATCTATGATGTCTGCAAAAGAACATGTTTTCGGCACTTAAATAGTAAAAAAATGAGATAAGTTATCTTGTCTGTGGCTTGTTTAACATGGCTTCACTATTTGAGTCATACTCTGTGTGATAAGGGGATTTAATGCATCTGCAAAAAGTGTCGACACAGTTCAGACATGGATCGAAACTTTTTTGCTATTAGTCAGTTTTCTGCTTCTCAAAGAACCTGTCTACCACATGATTTAGTCGGCTGTTTTACTAAATGGATATTATGGACCCCTAATTATGTGATGACTTGCTTGGTAAATGCATTGAGGAGATGCATGAAACATCTTTTTTACCAGAGCATGGCCCGTTTATCCCCCTCGAAATCTGGTACAGCAATTATTGCTAAAACTATCATTATGGAGAGAAAATACTTTGTAGACATCATTACGATCAGAGATGGTCAAATTTCGCCCAAGGTCGCGGCAAATGGACATGTAACGTAAATAATTGATCAGTCTCTCCTCTGTGGTACAATGGCTTTTTCAGAATACTCATTATCTTTTTAGGACCTTCGGAGTAATATTTGTCATCAAATATAGCATTAGGCATAAGCTTGGCTCCGGGCTTTTGCTTTTTGTATGTCAAAAGGCTATTGTTGTATCGCTGTATACGAACCCGGTGGCAAACTGGTTATTGTATATGTCTATTAACACAAAGGTTGAAGGTTATAATCCCAGCTAAGTTAAACTCTGCTTTTTTACGAGAAAAGTTAAAAGTCGCTGCAACTGGATTCGTTTCGCTCTCACCGCCTGATATAGTTTCCGTTATATTTATGTGAGAAAGCAGCCAGAAGATAAGAAAATGTGTCGTACTTTGTACTTAGTAAAGCAAACTCAAAGACGTTGATAGATGCACTGGTGTTCATATTATAACTTACACATATAAAGGGTGTTCCACCCAAAAACAGAAAGTATCCTGTCCTAGTCATGATGGCTCAGTATTCAACTATTCATAGCATATAATATAAATAAGGTTGATACGATATATTGGCTCACCCAACATTCTATGTACCGTTTGATTTAACACTTTACGGGAAGAAAAAATAGATTTGCACAAATTCAAACCGTTTGTAGACTAACGTTACATATCATATGTGACTCAAATGACAGAGTAAGTCTTCGAAAGAAGTATAACATTATTTGAAAAAAGAGAAAATGATGGTCACCAGCATTTTCTCTTTTTCGCACGACTGTTTTAAAAAGCCTTTTCCTTCTGATTGTTAAACTGCAGATATTTTGGTAAAGGGTTTACGTAAGAAAACAAGTAATCTGGACCAGTCGTTCAACATTGTATAAATATTATCATGAAAAATCAGTCATTGGTTTTGGAAGACTAATCTGCCAAGAAAAATCAAGTCCGCGCAGGTTGACCTTGATCAATAGTTTTTGCTATTGGTCAATTTTCTGCATGTCCATGGACCATTCTACTTCAGCATCCAGCCGATTATTAGACAAATGCATTTTATAGATCCATAATTGCTAGATATAATGCATCACGGAGATGCATCAAGCCCCCTTTTGCCAGAGCATGGGTTATAGAATTGGTTCAAGAGAAAAGCAAAATAAAGGAAATTTAGCCTTTTACCAGACATAAAAGTGTCTTTTTTTTAATAACGATGTTTTGCTGTCCAGGTGAAGTTCTAATTGATCTGTACGGAGCATTTCAATCTTGTCTTAGTGTATAAACTACATATTTTCCTGAACCCTTCTTGAGCGGGCTTTATGAAAGATACTATTGAAATACGCTTGAAAACGGTTATCAATACCATCACGGGATTAGCTATCACCATTGCTTGAATGAAAAATACTAGTGTTTGATAAAAAGTTAAATACCACCAGGTCAACATTCCCAAAGTTCCTTGTACATTCTTCTATAAAACAGATTTTTATCGTTATCTGTTTCATTGTTCTTGAAGTTTAATGCTTAACACTCTATTTTGTCTTGTAATAAAGATTGTAGGCTGCACTTACACGTGATTCTAAACCTTGTTTCTAATCCTGAATACAAAGACGAGCAGTCTGATTGGCGGAGACGTTCTGTTTCAGCCAATCAGATGGCTTGCCTCCGAACTTAGAATAAGATCATTATTTGAGTCATGCTCTGGCTAAAAGGGGTTTAGATGCATATCCGTGAAGCATTGTACCAGGCAATCCATTCCATATTTATGGATCCATTCAACCCATTTTGTCTAGCAATCGACTGGATCTGGGGGTAAAGTAGTCTTTTGACATGCAGAAAATTTACAAATAGCAAAAAGTTTCGACTCATGTCAGCCTGCGTGGACAGCGCAGGCTGACATTGGTCGATGCTTTTATTTTTGCATATGCATTAAGGTCCCCTTTTCACAGAGAATGGGTCAAAATCTTATGAATGTTGGCGATTACGGCCCCAGATTGATCATCTTCGCTTTTCTTACTCGATAATGTCATTCTTTTGATAGACCATGTTATCAGTTCGTTAATTGCTCTAGACGCGGTGCGCCATATTGTGTAATTGTCTTTGTTAGCACGTGATGTCACGTGACCATTACCACATTACCTTCACCATGCAGATAACTTTTTGCGTCTTGTACCAGGTCCGTATTCTTAGTCTTGCTCATTAAGATTTTCCGAATTTGAAAGTAACACAACTTCTGATTGGCTAAACCATTTGGTTTAGCCAACCAGAAGTTGTGTTACTTTTAAATTTAAGAAAATTTTGGAGAATAAGACTAAGAACGTTCCTAGGTTGGTGAATACGACAGGAGAAATCGCTCGTAAGGGGCAATTTTTATCCTTTTTACCAGTGTTTCCACCTGTATTCACGTATTATCAAGGTTCATTTTGGCTATTCGTATATTTAAAGCGGATATCATAACGTTGTTTTGCAAAAAGTTAGTTTCAGAGGGTAATGGCATTTTTGGGCATATTTATTGATCAACCTTTTCCCAAACGAAAATATATTAGACGTGTCCAATCTGAAAGCATTCGCAGCCGACAAATTAAGTAAAACTCAAGTGATAGGATTTGTCTGTAAAGGGACGGAAAATTTTGTGGGAAAAGCAGAGAAAGCTGGTTACCAGAGTTTTCTTCTTTTTGTACAAAGTTGTCAAAACGTCTCATTTTCATGATTGTTAAAACTCGAACTACTTAGTAAAGGGTTAACTTGTATAAGTAACATGAAAGAGAAACATTTGAAGCAAAGGCATACGCCCTTGTATAAAAGACATGTAAAGCACTGTAAGAAATTTGGCTATTAAACCTTTTCATGCAGTGTTTTCAAAACCTATTTTCTCCTGGAAGTTAGGTACATCAATAAAGCGTTTAATGTATAATGTACAAACCTGAAATTTCCAGCAATCATCAAAATCAAATAATTTGATTTCGATTTTAATTTTTCCACTGGAAAAACATACCGCACTGGACACTGTAGATCGAAGATCGGGCTGCACGTTCCGTCCAATTTGATCGTAATCTACATCGTATGCAAAAGAGTGTTTACTTGCGCCCAGCAGTCTAAGAGTTAAGACTATATGGCTTGTAACACGCGAAAAGGAGCATTCGGACACTTGCGTAAAGTGTCGTCTCAGATCAGACTGCGCAGTCCGCGCAGGCTAATCCTACATTAGATTTTGTGCTACAGTAGACTTGCGCAAAACAGACAATTACATAAAAACGGAAAGCGTCGTTTCGGATTAGCCTGGGCAGATTGCGCAGGCTGATCCGACACGACACTTTACGCAAATGTCCGAATGCCCCTTTTCGCGCGTTGCAGGCCATATAGAGCCCTTGAAACCATGAGTATTTCTCAGTGTGTCTATTACAACCTGATGACGACGGCCGAGCCACGATAGCTGGAGAGTTCCGCGCTCGGCTGGTAATTTAGAATAATTTTGTGCTTCACGTGTTCGAATTCGAATCTATACTGCGCACAAAAACTCTTTCCAAGGCAATGGTTTATTTCTCAAATAAAATTTCTCGAAACAATTCTTAGTCTTATTCTAGATTTAGAAAGTAAAGAAACTTCTGATTGGCTAAACCATTTGGTTTAGCCAATCAGAAATTGTTTTACTTTCAGATTTAGAAAAGACCAAGAATGTTCTTATGAACAGCAAGTTAAAACGATGTCTGTTCATAACGGACTGAACAACAGGGCTCGATCAGCCGCTAAGTAGATATAAAAGGTAGAGATGATCTGTATCTGTCTATTAGACTCTTCCCCTTTCCGCAGATTTAATTCCTGCCTTAATTTTGAATAAATCCGAAATCGTATGTGCGGAAAAGCAGCTAGTGGCGTCCTAGGACTACTGAGCCATAAAAGAAAAAATCCATGAAATGCATGAACTAGTGTACTAGTCTGCCGTGACATTACCGAGTTACATTACGTAACGGACAAAAACTGCTAAGTCCATTTGATATTTGTTTCAGACGCAAATAAAAGACGTCAGAGAAACCAAAGCGAGCCGAGAAAGGGATCCTGTTCTACAAAGCAAACAACAAAATACAGGACAAGCCAACAAGCAAAATACAGGCTTGTTGCAAGAATCTGAAGGTAGGCTCTTTTTTACAATCCACCAAGGAACGTATTTATCTCGCACTGAAGAAAGCATCCGAAATGAGAACTCTTTGTCCACAACTGTTTTCACTTTTATCCGTGTATTCTGGTCTTAGTCGAATAAATGTCTGATCCTTTTCTACAGGGCCCGCTCTCACCAATCATCTTGTTGGTTGTTCCTGTTTATAAAGATATTCACAATGTTGTCATCTGCAGATCTATTTCAAGGTGTAATTGGTTGGGTTTACTTTTGAACCACGCTCTGGCGTGGTTCGTACATGTCCGTGATGCATGATACAAAGCCAGTCAACACATAATTATTGATACGTAACATCCAGTTTGTCTAACAACCGGCTGAATCCTGAGTTAAAACGGTCCTCGGACATGTAGAAAATTGACCAATAGCAAAAAGTTTCGGCCCAGGTCAGCCTGCGCGAACTGCGCAGGCTGACCTGGGTCGATACTTTTTGCAGATACATTAAGCCCCCTTTTCTCAGGGCATGGATTATCTGTTTATTATCTTCGCAACCGGTTGCCAATATGGGCGACGTCCCTAGAACGCTGTTACTTAAGTTACAGGGGATAGTGTAAGATACAGGACGAAACTGACTGTGAATTACGCCTGCTTCTATAATGTTCTCGGTGTATAGCACCGTCACACGGGACCTCGGTTTAAAGTCTTATCCGAAAGGCTTTCTGGTTTTTTTTTTTTTTAGATGGCCAGCCGTGGGGCTCGAACCCACACCCATTAGTGTCCCGAATTTTGTCTCTTACAAGCGTCAACGTGGACTACTTGAGCTAGCCCGGCTGACTTACGGGCGTAATGAGATACACTGCAACTTTTATTGTTCTTAAAACGTGAAGAAAAACTCATTTTGTTTTTTTGCAAACGATGTGGAGCAAGGTCAGACAGCCTTCTTTGAACAGCGAAGATCAATATCAGACTATACAGGTCTGCACTGACCGCAATTTTGTAAATTATTTTGGCAAAAATCACACTGTTGAAGTTTTTTTTTTGTCCGTTTTCCTTATCGGGAAAGTCAGTTTTTTTTATATCCGGCACTTTAACCCTGTACCACACAATCCCGAGTTTAACGACCTTCAGAGTACAAAACTTTTGAAAATATTGTGGGTAAAGGAGAAAATGCTGGTAACCAGCATTTTCTCCTTTTCCCACAATGTTTTCTACTCAAAGGCAAGTTTCATCCGGCATTAGAGCAACCCTTAATTTGTCGTGTGCATACGCTTTAAATTTGGACGAGTCTAAAATTTTGTTATGTAGTAAAGAGGAACGGGTTTAATTTTGATAGAGATTACGATAATCGGGATACACGGATGAGCCAAGTTTTTTTTTTCGAATTATTAAGGTTTTATTTCATATAGATCTTTGATTGGAGGGGAAAAAAGCAGGCATCAATGTACGCATGTACGCAGCATGTACGCAGAATGATCAAAAGTGCATTCTAACCGTATTCAAATTGTTGGGCTTCACAGAAATTCATTCTATTAAGTTTTTTTTTTTCGATATTTATCTCTTTCCATACCATAGATGACATCACAAGCTTTTGTGGACAGTGTAGATCAAGATCAGACTGCACAGAACGTGCAGTCTGATCTCTGATCTGCAATGTCCACTGCTACAGTCTAATTAATGACCGACCTGTCTCTTGATCTTGCAGAGGAAATGTATTTTTAGTCTTTGGGAAAATGCAATTAATTTATCTAGTAGTGAAAG